>JAHWFO010073191.1:756416-807814 GCA_023313115.1 Rhysida immarginata
CTTTCCCCCCCCCCCCCCCTTCTCCGTGTTGGCTGGGGCTTGTTTCTGGTCTGCTTCTCTGCTTGTCCACATTCTTTAGATGGTCGCAATTTGCTCTTTTTGATTATTCGACCCACAGTAGCTTTGGATACCACAATACCATTTCGTTTGCATAAATCCACAATGCACGCAAGACTGAAGTTTGCGTCGGAAATGCCAAACATATACCCTTCCCAAAAAGCTGTGATTTTGGAAGCCATGTTTCAGCACGAAATGTCCCAAATAACAGCAACAAGTGTATACAAAGCTAATCCCCATGAATAGTGGACGAGTCATGCAAATCACATTCCGTCAAGGTCATACGCGGCCTTTAAAGTAGTCTCATCTTATCTGAATCAACCCTTCGTACTTAGTCAGTAGTTCAGTTAAAATGTTTAGGCTTTAAATCACTCGCATCACAATGATAAGCTTCCCTGAAAACTTCAGCTGCCCTTTGTTGGCATTTATGGATTCAGATTCGTGGGGCTGAGGGGCAGCATGGCGCTGTGCCACGTTGATTATGTCTAGCGGCATCACTGATACTTATACAAAATCTTAAAGAAAGCCACAATCCTAAACATTGTCACATAGAGAAATTCCTACACCCAAATTTTAATACTCCCACCAGCACATAAATTTCCCTTCCCTGCATTTGAGCCCCTTGGGCTTGGCCCTTTCTTAGGTCCGTCTCTGGGACTTGGCTTCCAGACTTGAACCAAATTTGGTTTTTCCGAAACAATTATAATAACACAAGCTACAGTCGAACCTCGGTATTTCGAATCTCGCGGGAACGGAAAAACATTCGAGATATGGAGAGTTACTTTTAAATCAAGATTTTTAAAAGATGCTCCTTTTGTTTTTCATAGCCAAATTAACGAACCTGCATGGGAAACTGCAGAGACAGCCATTCTAGTCGCACTACGAGGTGAACAGTTTAAAGTTGTCAATCAGCTCCTTTCGATGGATGTCGATGTCGATACGATGGACGTTAATGGCAATACTCCCATGCATGCAGCAGCTGTTACTTCAAAAGAAAACATTCAGGTTTTAGCAAGCAAATCTACTAAGCTTATTAATCATCGGAATAAAAACGGGCACACACCACTCCATTTAGCTTGCTTTGCTGACAAACCCGACTGTGTCAAGGCTTTAATGTCGGCAGGAGCTGATGTTAATGTTACTGGAACGTATGAATATCCTATTCACATTGCACTCCAAGTGTCTAGCACCAGGTATGCCTTTTGCGTACAAATGATCATCAACTCTTTTTTTCATATCTGGATGCGTTGCTTTTACTAATCATAACGTCAAATTATCTATTCTAGATGTGCTAAAGAAATAATTGACATGTTTCCAGATCAGTTACATGCACAGGATATGAAATATGGAGGAACGCCTCTACACTGGGCTAAAAGTCGAGTGGTAGAAACCATTTTGAAAATTTCTGTAGTTTTGAGAAAAACATTAAAAGAATTTGGTCTCTTTATATGTTAAAAACTTAGTATTTTTCCTCCTTTAGGTAGTTGAAGCTCTAGTCGATTTGGGATGCATGGTCGAAGCGAAAAATTTCAAAGGGGATACGGCTCTCCACGTCATGGTCTTACGTTCACGCTTACAATGTGTTATGTCGCTGCTTTGTCATGGAGCATACGTAAATGCCACCAACGAAGATGGTGATACTCCATTGCATTTGGCAGTTGCGGTAAGTTAGATTTAGGACGTTGTAAAAAACAGCGTATAGGTTCTCTCAGAATTTTGCCCAAACTTAACAGGGAGGTTGAGGGGAAGTATGTATACACATTTTGCCAATAAAACCCATGGTCGGAAATGGCAGTGTCCAATGTCCATATCAAATGTCTGATTTCAAGGTGGGTTCCGCACTTCAGCATGGGTTCCACGTTTAGTAGCAAGTAGCCATAACAAAGTGGTACATTCCCAGAGATAAACATATCAGCAACCAGCTGCCTGAAATTTGCATGTCTGCGATGGTATTTAATAGAGTTTGAACCCAAGCGAAGATAATGCATTACGAGTTCAGGTTTAATTACACTGCATCCAACGCCTCTCAAAACATCAATAAGGTATTTGGGGTAGGCACCATAAACGAACCTACGATCCAAAGTTGGTTCCGAAAATTCCGGGCGGGAGTGACGGACCTGGCAAACGAGCCATGCGGCAGACTGCCCAGCGTGTTGAATGATGCCGATCTGAAGCGATCTGTGGAAGAGGACCCGTCAAAAACTGTTCGGGACCTTGCAGGCGATCATGCTGTATCAGCGTCTACTGTCAGACACCTTAGGACCATCGGCAAGGTGAAAAAGCAGGACAAATGGGTCCCACATGAACTTACGAAAAACCAAAAAGAGCGTCGGTTCTTGATCACATTGTCACATATGAATCGTATGCACAACCTGCACTTGTGCATTGCAAACGCATCCTTCTGCTGCATGACAATGGGCATCCGCACGTTACACTAATGACTGTGCAGGCGCTACAGGCTCTGGGCTATGAGGTGCTTCCACAGCCCCTTACTCTCCGGACCTCTCCCTTACCGACTACCGTCTTTTCCAGAGGCTGGAAAATTTTCTCCGGAGGAAAACATTCCTAACCCAAGCTGACGTTGAAAACGCATTCCAGGACTTCATTGAGTCCCGTGACCATGGATTCTATCGGAGAGGGCTCAAGAAGCTGCCAAATCGTTGGCAACAATGTTTGGATTGCAATGGGGGTTATTTTGAATAGCACGTGTGAAGGTGTCCTTTCTAGAGGACCATTAAAGATGACCTCTGCAATCCGACATTTGATATGCAATGACCTAATACTTTTGGTAACTTCGTTTAAAACAGCCACCCACCGGTTTTTGAGGCTAATTCAACATGGTCCCGAGGCTTCCATATTAAGCGGTGACCACTGTACTCCATTAAGTACTACCAAATTATAATAAAAGTTTTAAATTTCACAACATGTTTGCTTTGAAGGACCCACTTCAGGGATTCTTACCCAGCTTATTAAGTACCGAAAGGTGCTTTATGCTACCAATGTGGGGAAACGTGTCTGTCTGTAACTCTAACTCTTCCAAGGCTATGAAAGATTTTCGAAATCTGATTTCGTCAGTCAATGAATATGGTCCATGGCACGAACCAATCACAAATATTATTTAAATCGGTTCATTGGCACGTGCACAAATGGTACCTCTATTTTCCCGCCTAGCAATTTTCAATGGGAGATATATTGAGTAATATATCAAACAAATCGTAATGACGAGATAGAAGCGGTTATTCATTACTATTTTTCGTCAGTCGATGAATATGGTATATGGTACGAACCAATCACAAATATTATCTAAATCCGTTCAATAGCACGTGCACAAATGGTACCGTCACAACCCCATTTAGCAATTTTCAGTGGTGAGATATATTAAGTAATATATCGAACAAATCGTAATGACCAGATAGAAGCGGGTATAAATTACTATTTTCGCTAATTAATAAATATGGTTCCAGGAATGAACCATTTTGAAAATGGTTGAAATCGGAACAATGACACGTGCTCTAATAGTACCCTTATGACAACCACAAAAATTTTCAGTGATAAGATATGGCATGTAATATATCAAACAAATTGGGATGATGTATCATTAATGAATATAACGTAAAATTAATGATAGTTGAAATTGGTTTCAAGGAACCTGGTTTAGTAGAACCATTATGGTTCATTGGAACTTTCAATGCTAAAATATGGCATGTAATATATCAAATGACTTGGAATGGCGTGTCATGAATAAATATAACGTAAAATTAATGATAGTCGAAATTGGTTCCAAGGATTGGAATATATTTTACTTTCAATGCTAAAATATGGGATGTAATATATCAAATAACTTGGAATGATGTGTCATAAATGAATATAACTTAAAATTAATCAGGGCTCGACAAATTCCAAAAATCTGAATACAGTAAAACCCCGTTACAACATACTTCAAGGGACCTGGAAATTTGTACGTTATTCTGAAACTGGGGGAGGGGGCTTGTGAAAAATGCATATATTCATAGAAAAACATAAGAATACATGAATGCATTTTATTTTATTCAATACAAATACACTATAGCATATACAATATGTAGTGTTACTTTAATTTTTTACAGACTGACACAGTTACAAAAAATTCCCTGAATTTTCCCGATCGCTAGTCACCCTGTTACAAGCATGTAAATTAAAATAAACAAACATAATCTTACCGTATTGAAGATGGGCAATCGTTCGTCAAGTGAAGGTCTCTAATCTAATTGCAGCACAAATTGGATCCCGACTGAGTTAGCATGCAGAGATTTCCGGGTTTATATTTTCTATACTGACAAACCAATGAAATGTGAACTCGGCTTAATTAGCCCATTGGCCCAGTTGCAACTTTTGCATGGGCTGCATTGACCAATCAGAGCAAGACATGTGAACGATGTACGTTGTACTGAAGGGATAATTTAACCAAGGGGATGTAAAATTAGTACGTTATTCTGAAATGTACGTTAAAGTGAGGTACGTTATTCTGAAACTTTTTAGCATTAAAATACCTACGTTTGGGACGGGGATTTGAAATTTGTAGGTTATTCTGAAATGTACGTTTAAGTGAGGTACGTTGTAACGGGGTTTTACTGTAGACCGTTGGCTACCACTGCAATTTTCATGGTAGCCAACCGAAACGTGATATTTGTGTGTCGGTATAATCATGTATATTCATAAAATCAACCTGAAACCTTAAATAAAAGATTTATTTACGCAGTTTAAAAAATGTATTAATGACAAGTAATATACACAAAACAAAGGCCATTTTGATAATTTTGTAATTGGGAAATTGATCGTAAGTGCGCGGGAAATACTCGTAAATGAGCTCCCCACACTCACTTTCGCGCAGCTTAGAGGGAACTATGACCACACTTGATTTTCAGGAATATTAAAATAGCCAAAAATTGAGTATTAAAAATGAATAAACATGGCAATTTTATTGAAATCAATTTACTGTTTGTACATCTTAGGAGGAAAAAGCAGTTGTCACATACTGGCTAATGCACTGATGAGATTTTTTTAAACATCGAAACCTGGCATTGATGTCCGATTGGATGTGCCTTGCACTTCACATATCCCATCGGCTGCCATGTGGCGGTTGCCAATAGCTCTCCTGTCTTATGAGCATAGGGGCGCTTGTGCATTTTCTTGAATTAAGCGTTATTTATTATTTTTTATAAAAAGCAATTCAATGTCATTGGATGAATTTTCAAACGAAATATTAAAAAATAAAGATTGAATCTAAAACAATTTATTTATTGAAAAAAATAAAATAATAAAAACTCGGAGGTAAGAAAACGACATGGGATTCGAATCCGGGCACAAGACATGAGCCATGCCGCCAATTTAACAATTTAAATCCTTTCTACCGATAAGACTACGAACTAGACGACTTTTTTTTTTTTTTATTCATCACACATTTCGCAGATGCTACATAACATAACAAAAATTTTCTCAATGAGGAATGAAAATCTAGCATGACAATATGTACCGACAGAGTAATCACAAACAGAAAAGAAGGCCATGCCTGTCTTTGTAGCCACCAATAAGCCTACTTCGCAGGGCTTGGAAGTAGCGATTTGAACTTCTCGGGCATGTAGCCCCACTGGTGTCTGTCAGGAGAATTCAAGTATTGCTCAAACTGGAGCCTCTACGAAAAATTTTCTGTAAAGCTAATTTCACTACAAATTTAAATTTCTGGTGGCTAAGATACAGTGATGTAATTAGGCATTTCAATCAGCTGCCACATTGGCCAGTAGCCAAGTGGCTACAACCTGTTTGAAAGTTGTAGCCAAAATGGAATTTCTGGTAGCAACTGGCTACCAAACTATAGGATTTGTCGAGCTCTGAATTAATGATAGTCGAAATTGGTTCCAAGGATTGGAATATATTTTACTTTCAATGTTAAAATATGGGATGTAATATATCAAACAACTTGGAATGATGTGTCATGAATGAATATAACGTAAAATTAATGATAGTCGAAATTGGTTCCAAGGAACCTAAGACAAATTGAAAAGGGAAGGAAAAATTCCGCGACCCGGATTCGAACCAGGGACCATGCCTATCACTGGCACTGCTCTAACCAACTGAGCTACCGCGTATATGAACAGCTTTGCTGCTACAAGATATCCAAATAAACTTCATTGAAGCCACAACGCAGTAACTCAATCGGCAGAGCAGGCCCCAGTAGCTCAGTTGGTTAGAGCAGTGCCAGCGATAGGCATGGTCCGCGGTTCGAATCTGGGTTGCGGAATTTTTCCTTCCCTTTTCAATTTCTTTCAAAATATTGGAGTGTTTCTTCAGTCATTATCTTATATTTGACCAAGGAACCTAGTTTAGTGGAACCATTATGGCTCATTAGAACTAACAATGGGATGTAATATATCAAACGACTTGGAATGATGTGTCATGAATGAATATAACGTAAAATTAATAATAGTCGAAATTGGTTCAAAGGTACATGGTTAATGGAACATTATGGTTTAAAATATGGTTCCACGAATGGTTTAGTTTAAACTTTCGGCACTTGGTTATGTCATTCCTTAATGGTTTATTACGCTTGCAATACAATTTGAGCAGTGTGTTTAAGTGTTTTTCCTTTTATTTAGAGTGGAAACATTCCCATCGTCTTAGCAATGTTGGTGTTTGGAGCCAATGTCGATCTATTTAATAATAAAGGTGAAAACCCTAGGCACTTGGCATCATCATCAAAATTGCCCCAAAGGGACACAATTCTCTACATCTTGAACTCTGTCGGTAAGTAAGAAGTCTCAATATTTACCAAAAACAAAAGCATTGATATCGTCAATACAATGATAAACCATTATATACGTATAAACTAAGGAGCGAAACGCTGCAGCGTCCTGAGTGCTAACTGTACAGATGGTTGTAAACCTGATGGTAGCTATTATGGAAGTCCACCCGAGTCAAAGCCATCAAACGGCGTTTTGGCAACAAGTGGTAAGTTTTCGTGCTAATTTATTCTAACTGGTACTTTAAAATGAAATGGATATCTTGAAATTTCGCTATCTTGAAATCAGGGTTTGACGAGATGTTGGCAGCCGCTACGATGATAGCAGCTCTTACCAAACGACGGCGTGATCACGACACGGTTGATAGCATGGAGCGACCGAGAGGACGTCTTCTCTGCCTGGATGGCGGAGGCATCAGAGGCCTCGTTCTCATACAAATGCTTATCGCCATCGAGGAGGTCATAGGGAAACCAGTTCTTCAACTCTTCGATTGGGTTGCTGGAACGAGCACTGGTGGTATTCTTACGCTGGCTTTAGCTACAGGTCCCAGGCATCACAGCTTTGTCTTTTTACACGATATTTTTCTTGTGAATTTTTTTTTTTGGCTTGCCATTTAGACACGTGAAATCAAATTATAAATTTTCTAGGCAAGTCAGTGCGAGAATGCCAGAGCCTTTACTTTCGTTTGAAAGACAAAGTGTTCACTGGGCATCGTCCATACAACTCTGAGCCACTCGAAGCATTTCTTCAGAAAGAACTGGGTTCGGAAACGAGAATGTGTGACATTACGTATCCTAGGTAAACTCGATTTATATCTTCGCGAGTTATTTCAACGACAGAAAGAATACTCATATCCGTGTTTTTCCGTAGGATTATGGTGACTGGAGTTTTAGCCGATCGTCATCCCGCAGAACTTCACATCTTTCGAAATTATCCGTCGCCGTCATCCATCCTAGGAATCGATGATAAATCTGTCTTCCAACCACCTCCAAAACCAGAAGGTTGGTGATCGCAAAGATACGCTTTCTCTTTTCTTTGGTCGACTTCAGTGTTATGCATTCTTATTCTTCCCTTTTTCATTAAATTGCAGATCAACTGGTTTGGCGGGCAGCCAGGGCTTCAGGTGCAGCACCGACTTACTTCAGAGCTTCTGGGCGGTTTGTCGATGGAGGCTTGATTGCGAACAACCCTACTTTGGATGCGCTGACTGAGATTTATCAATATAATGCTGCATTGAAAGCTACAGTAATTATTATTATACAGGGTGGTCCTTAAGTCACTCCAGGGTTTACGACGTTGATAGAACAGTAGCCATGATAGACATAGCTCTCCAAATGCGATTTCTTCTCAAGCAGTTACGTCAGATCACGTGATTTAGCTCAGCTGCGAGAGAGGATAACTCATTGTCAGATATTGGAATGGATGTGGCAGGAATTTGATGTCAAGATTGCGTACAAAACTCTTGTCATGATGTGAGCATTTCCACTATGTCTATCATGGTTACTATCCACTTCCAAAAGCCTGGAGGGGCATATGAATCAACCTGTATGATGCATGGTCTCCTCTAATGATCTTCAGTTTAAATCATTTACACGTGAAATTAAAGCTTATAAATTACAAACAGGAACTCTGTTTTGTAGGGTCAAGACTTTCGGATTGTGCAAATCGAATGCGTCGTCTCCTTAGGAACAGGGCGCCCTCCTTCGATTCCTGTCAACACCATCGATGTGTTTCGGCCAGAAAGTATTTGGGATGCTGCACGGATGGCCATGGGGGTTTCGGCACTAGGAAACTTATTAGTTGAACAAGTAATTTTATCTTTCAGTCCAGTATCGTTAGATAAATTGATACAGTGGAACCTCAGTTCACGAACAATAGTTTTTGTTTCGGTTTATGCATCACTAACTTACCATTGTAAGCATGTGCAGATAGTGTCACTTTGCATTTGCACGAATATCATTCGCAATTTAGGTTTTATATCTTTAATGTTATTCTCGACGCCTCTACCAGTTGGGCTATCGCATGCGTCGAGATTGACAAACGAGGTTCCTGGTTTGAATCCAGGTCGCAGAATTTTTCATCCGTTTTTTTCAAATATCATCGTTTATTTGCGAGTTTGCTCCTCCAGTTCAGATTCTTTATTTCTTATTGTGAGTTCATCACACTTTCTGATGGTTTGGGTAGGGAAAATACCCAATCTGTAAACCAGCTGTCTGCCTTCCGATGATGGGCTGTCTATAAGATACGAGGCGCATCCAGAAAGTAAGTTTCCCGATGTTTTCCCCTTTAAAGTAAACGTAATTAGCCGTGTCAATTGCGCATGCGTAACAGATCTATGACATCAATCATATGCCAGCCGGACAGGTCCCGCCTCGTGCCAGTAGCGTGGTAGCAATGGTCCGAAATGGAACCTCTTATTTCTTCTCCCGCCGCCTGCGAGGTTCGGTCGGTGATAAAGTTCTTGAATGCACAAAGCATTGCGCCAATTGAAATTCATCGTCAGCTCTATGGGCCGAACATCGTGAGTAAGCAGATGGTGCGTCGCTGGTGTAGGCAGTTTTCCGAAGGTCGTCAATGATGAAGAGCGCAGTGGGCGACCATCCCTCATCAATGATGATCTTGTTGAGCTTGTGCGGCAGCCCTGATCTTGCTCCCAGCGATTTTCACGTTTTCTTGCACCTCAAGAAATTCCTGTCCTCCGGTGAGCGTTTTGGCAATGACGAAGAGCTGAAGACGTCTGTCACAGGCGGCAGAGTTCTACGACAGGGGGATACAAAAGTTGATCCCACGATACGACAAGTGTCTCAATTCTGGTGGTGGCTATGTTGAAAAATAGCTGAAACATTGCTGTACTTGTTGCCAATAAATATCTTCCTGTAAGTGTGAGTTCTTTTTTTTTTAAATAGGGAAACTTACTTTCTGGATGCGCCTCGTACTTAGTGACAGCATGGCTATACAATTGTCTTCAATGTCATTCGTAAATTACTGTACTGCACCCGTATTAAAATTAACAAAAATAATCTGCTTTTGATCGTGGTACGGATTAATTATATTAACATTGATTTGAATGGGGAATGTTGCCTCGGTTTGTGAACAGACTCCTGGAACGGATTAAGTTCGTGAACTGAGGTTCCACTGTATAAGGAAAAAATTACACAGGCTTCCTGTAAACTATTTTTAAGCAAAGATAAAAATGGAATACTCACCTTCACGGGACTAGGAATCAACAACGTCGCCATCATATTCCGTGAGCAAAGCCTTGGGATTGCTACAGAATGAAAGGCAACACTTGTTTGATGTTGAATCCAAGGACACGAGACACAGCCAGTATATTCAAAGCATGTGGCACATACAAGCTCACATGCCCAAATTGTGAATTGTATTGTATAGGGATCTATAAAACGCTATAAAAAAAGAACCACTTACAAGGGAACCCTACATAGCCTAACCGCTTTAACAATGGAGTCCTTGTACGGCAATGTATGCTGAAATTTTTTCGTTTTCGCGGTTTATTTTGAAAGAAACGCAATTTCGCACTCATATTTTGGAAACATCTATAGTAGCTTCAGATGAGTAACAGATTTCAATTTGGTGGAAATCTGTGACATACATGTTCGAGGGATTCCCTTGTTAGTAGAATGACGTCCAATTGGAATGGAATGTTATTGATGAAGGGGGAAAGCTTTTGGCATGGAAAAAAAAAAAGTAGGTCCAAATTTTAGCAACAGATGGCGCTGTAAGCGTCAGAATTTCAACTACAAATGACAAATGAATTGTAAAACAAAGGCTAAGGTGTAAGTTATGTTAAACCAACTGTACTGTTCAGCGTGCAAAGCATCCATCAAATCATCGGACCAACGCCTTTTTTCATGCCCTTGAGTGTTCTGAACTTCTGCAGAGCTATTGGTGCGGAATCTTTGTTCTTGTAAAAATGCTTTACAAGCAGAGCACGGTTCTTCAATGAGACACCCATGGCGAACTTATCGGACGCGAAATGAGGAAAAGCCGTGTACCTGGCGTTTTTATAACAAATGAAATGAGTCGTGAATTTTCATTTACATATTCTGACGCTTACAACGCCATCTGTTGCTAAAATTTGGACCTACTTTTTTTTCTTATGCCATAAGCTTTCCCCCTTTCTTCAATAACCTTCCTTTCCAATTGGACGTCACTTTACTAAGTGGTTCTTTTTTTATAGCGTTTTGAAACTTTAACTTTAATTATAATCACCCTGTAGAATATTCAAAGGATCAACAAAGACGGGAAGTCTGCCTATGGTGATCATCTAAACGGAGAGCAAATCGGATGCTACAGACTGAAAAAGGTACAGCCATTTTACGAAGAATCACAAAGTTAAAGTTGATAAGGGTGGTTGATGTAATCACAGATGCTAATGTTGAAGTGTAGAAAATTGTTCATCTAATTGCTAATGTTAGTTTTCCATTAACCTATTTGGTGCTGATCGGATGTGCAGAAGGCTGGTTGTCTCGTCGGTCGGCTCGCTGTTGGGGGACTTTAGTCTGACCCATTTGCTGAGTGACTAGTGCTAGATGTCCAGCAGCTGATGATAGCCACTTGTTTGTTCGTCCGCCAGCAGTTCTTCCATCATTAACCCCCTCGTGCTTCAGAGGGCATGTTAAGCAGTCTGTCCCGGCTGCTACTGTCATCTCGTAGCAGCCGTTAGTTACTGGGATGGCACAAAACTCCCTCGCAATAATCTGCCCTCTGTACAAGATAAGATGGGAGGATGGTGGATACTGAAGCACATCGGGTTTGATCATGTCGTTTATTTGGAGACTGTGTATTGTTCCCCTTAGATCAATTTATTTAAAGTTTATTATCATTAGTTTTTAAGCTTACTTCTTCTTTCATTAGGCCACAGCCACTGACGGTAGAGTCGTCGAACGTGCCAGAGCGTGGTGCAGCACGATAGGGGTTCCGTTCTTCCGTTTCAGCCCCAGCCTATCGAAAGACGTACCCCTCGACGAAACGGATGATGCGGAATTGATGAAAATGTTGTGGGAGACCATGGTGTACATGAGAGGGAAGCAGCGCGAATTGCAAGATCTAAGCAAACTTTTGGATTAGACAGACTTTGAATGGATTTAATTAAGATTTTTTGTACATTAACTTATTTTTTTGTTCTCTCCCTTCACCTAGTATCCTCGTTTATAACACGTTTCGTATTCCTAAGAAAGGGGAGGGGAGGGAGGGAAGGAAGTGCAAATACAGGGACTGATGAATACTTCTAAAAATGCAATTGAATTGCAGAATAAGGGATTTTAAAAATCTTGTATAATATTTTTTTCCTTCTTTTTTGTTCATTCTTTTAAGAATTTGAAATTAACTAAAATGTAAGGCCATTAAGACCAAAGCTAACTGACTCAACATATCAAATTTACTTTTCCTGCATCTTCAGTCCAAAAGAAAAGATTGTTTTAAAAACTAGACTACTCTAATGCAATGATTTGCCCAAAGTGGCTGTGTTTTGTTTGATAGATGATGCATTTAAATTTTGATAGCGGATGAATCAGACAGAGGCAACAAAGTACTTAGACCAAAAATTAGCAACTAATTTCCGTGTAATATATTTTTCACATGTTTAACCAACGGAGGAAGATTGTATTTATTGTGAATATTTTGTCAATATTATTATTTATTTATTTATTTATTTATACTTTACCCCCCCTCCTCGAAATCCTTACTTGTTTTATGTATATGTAGAGCTTTTCATTAAAATTATTTTCTTAATAAAAATAAATTTTATTTATAAAAATTTTTTTTTTACATGTTTTTTGTAAGTATGTTCAAGTCGAATAAGTGGCGTAGAGTCGGTCTTCCGTGCGGGCAGTTCTGGAAAAGAAGAAAATTATTTAAATTAAAGCCGCCATAGAAGAGAATTTACTTTTTTAAAAGAATACAGAGGGTTGAGTACATTATAATTAAGCTATTTGCAAGTACAGGGTTGCCACAAAATGCTTGTTTTTAATTTCCTTGACTTCGTCATACCTATAGAGCTTGTGCAAATACGACTGACGCGACTTCTTTTGTCGTTAAAGCTAAACTAATGGAGCAAAACATTTGCCAATTTACATTACGACCAATACGACAAGAGAACATTATGTCATTTACTCCTCGTATGGACATGGCATTTGCCCTCTCCCCTAAATCAAGTAAACTTGCATACAAATAATTGATTTTTTTTGCCAAAAATAAGATTACACGGCCAAACTTTTGAAGTATTGGTATTGGCTTTATTCAGCAAAGATGAAGCTAATATTTGGTACGCTAGTCCATGTGATTTTCTCACATGTATATTTGACTCCCCCTCCCCCCCATCCCACAGTGGGCGAAAATGACAATCTAGCCAGAAAAAAAAATCGGGTAAAAGTTCAGAGTAACATTCCCTAATAATCACGAAAGACATCGGGCAGCCCCGTCGTGTTTATGCTATGAATTTAGTATTTTAACATATCTACTTAATAAGTGAATGGTTCTTCATATTATAGGGTTAATTTTCACTATCGCACAATAGCAAACGCAAGTCCCACTCTCGGCCCTGCGGGCCTCGCTGGTCAGTTTTCCGTTACTCGAATGCCATTCCCACTCACGGGCCACTGTTTTCCATTCTGTCTACGACGTCCCCCTCCGGGGGCAAATTACTGATATATACCCCAACCTGTTTGGTTACAGGGGGCAATTGGTTTCCCCCCGGGCCGATTACAGGAGGTTAATGGTCAGTACTTACTGTATTTGTCACAGAAATAGGCGTGATTATTAGGGGACGCTATTCTGAACTTTAACCAATAATCATTTTGATAAAATAAGTGATAAAATAAAAATTGCAGGACTTAAAATTACACATACCCATGGCTGATCTAATTCTCCCATATGATCAATGAGCTAAAAAATAAAAGAAATAAAAAAGTAAAAAAACTCTTTCAAATTCAGCATACTACACTGTCATATCACTGAATTATGACCACCTGCTTAGTAATGGGAGAAGCCACCCTTCGCCGCTATAACTGCTGTTAGGCATCATGGCATGGACGCAAGAAGTGCGCGGTACGTGTCCGATGGTATGGCAGTCCATTCTGCTTGAAGCGCTGTCCACAGAGCTTCGAGAGTCATAGGTGGAGGGTCCAGCTGCCGTACATGGCCATCAAGGTGCTCCCACAGACGTTCGATTGGATTGATGTCCGGCGAAGGGAGCACTCGAAAATCAGTAGAGTGTTCCTCGAACCAATCCACAAGGTGACGTACATTGTGAGCATGTATGGGTGCATCTGGTCCGCTATGATTGACAAATAGCCACAGGCATTCAAATTGCCCTCTAGACGAACCAGTGGACCTAACTGCTCCCAACAGAAGATCCCCACACAAGAACACTACCCCCATCAGCCTGCATCATAGCACCTGCAGTCTCTTTTCATGGCGTTCACGATGCACTGGCCATAACCTGTCAATCTTATGGAGCAAAAACCTTGACTCGTCGGAGAAGGCAACCTTAGCCCACCCGTCTGTGGTTCAATGGCGGTGCTCACGTGCAAAGTCTAGGCGTCGTCGACGATGACCCCTGGTCAACATGGGTGCAGCAACCATGCATCGCTGTTCAGGCCCATCCATAGCAGGGTGCATTCGAAGGTTATGTCGGATACACGTCTGTTGGCACCACTGTTGAATCTGGTGGTCAGTTGATCGACTGTGGCTCTCCTGTCACCTTTTTCGAGTCGTCGCAGGCGCTGCTTACCCCGTCGATCGTTGGGACGCGATTTCTGTCCCTGCTGTCCACTCTTGGTACACCTTCATTACAGCGGACCGTGAACAGTTCACAAATCGCACAGTTTCGGAAATGGTGCCACCCTTGCTGCAATAGCCTATTATTATCTCTTTTTGGATCCGTTAAATCCGGACGTTTACCCATCTTGAGGCTTGTGCACCTGCCGTTTGATGCACCAGCTTTAAAGCTTTCTCAGCCTGTTATGCAAATTTTGCAATATGTAATCGTTGTTGGGGCGAACCATGCCTGTGCCTTGAACGGGTGCTGGTCATAATTCATTGATATGACGGTGTATGTATTCCAGTTTGAAATACAATAAACTGGATAAAGATAGCTCAGAATTTTTCATACATTACAAAAGTAAAGCATAACTGACCAACGTGAGTGTGCCTCAACAGTTACCACGTCGATTTTGACCAAACTTTGCCAGCATGTAGAACTCGGTGAAAGTAGAATACATGTTTCGGCTTTTCGGGTTCCAGTTACCTGGGCCTGAGAAATGGTGCCCAAAAGTCATGTAAACAACTCTGTGATTAAGCTAAAGACAAGAAACCACTGCTCGCTGCTCCGTCATTTTGACTTACCCTATATTCTACATTCACCGAGTACAACATGCTGGCAAAGTTTGGTCAAAATTAGCATGGTAATAATTCAGGCACTCTCCTTGTAAGTAAAGCATTTTAACTTAAACACAAAAATATTCATATTGCTCCAAACTGGTAAATAAACATAGACATGAATAATCATGTGATCATATAATGTACATACTGTGCCCGCGCCACGAGAAGGCAGTTGCGTTTCCAAAATCTCTCACTTGGCGCGCTAGGTGCTTTGGCCAATCCTTTTTTCTATAGGATAGAAGTAGTTATGCTGGAGAAAGAAATGAAATGAAATGACCTTCAGAGCAACCTTCCTTCCTTCAGAATGTAACGTTTTCCCTTTTACCATTTTTGCACGAACTTCCATGTACAAAAATAACTTTTTCCAAGCCCTGAGTAACTTTGAAGTAGCAAAATGGATTGGCCAAGGCAGCTAGCACGCTATGTGAGAGATTTTGGAAACGCAGCCGCCTTCTCGTGGCGCGGGCACAGTACACTGAGTTAGCAAAACTCATGGGATAGCAAGCACATTGATTGATGGGCATGGCTCACGAATTCACAGGGGTAAGAGCTTGGATAAGATTCTGGGAATGGACCATTAGACGTTGTGGGAAGAGCTTGGATAAGTGATTAATCAGAAATGGCACGTTGTCGCGAGTTGACGTCTTTTGAACGGGGTATGATAGTAGGTGCCCGATGCATGGGATGTTACATTTCGGCAGTGGTGCAGAAATTTGGCTTTCCCCGCTCAACTGTCTCCAGGGTGTATCGGGAATGGCTGAATGAAGGCATCACAGTCCACAACAGGCACCATACCGGGCGTCCAGCTGCCCTGAATGATCGTGACCGGCGACACCTGGGACGAATGATTCAGAGAGACAGGAGCGCAACAGTGCAGCAAATCACAGACCAGTTCAATACTGGCCGCACTAGAAACGTCTCTCGGTGGACAATCCGTCGGAATCTGCATGCCCTCGGGTTTGGCAGCCGTCGCCCTACACGGGTGCCAATGCTTACCCAGCGTCATCGGACACTCCGGCGTGCATTTGCCACCAACCATCTTGGCTGGACTCTGCAACAGTGGCGTAATGTCATATGGTCAGATGAGTCACGATATCAACTGTACCACGCTGATGGGAGGCACCGTGTGTGGCGCAGACCTCACGAAACAATGGATCCCGCATGCCAACAGGTGGTGGTGCAGGGTGGTGGGGCGTCAGTGATGGTCTGGGGTGCATTTTCCTGGTTTGGAATGGGCCCTGTGGTTATCCTGGACTAAACGTTGAATGGCCCACGGTATCGTCAACTCATCGGAGACCATCTGCACCCGTTTTTGACATTTCAACACCCTGACGACGTAGCAGTCTTTCAAGATGACAATGCTCTACCACATCGCTCCAATATCGTCCGCGAATGGTTCGAGGAGCATGTAGGAGAGGTCCAACGACTGAGCTGGCCAGCCCGGAGCCCTGACATGAATCTCATCGAGCATATCTGGGATGCTGTTGAAGTCAGGCTCCGGGCACTGGATCATCCGCCCACGAACGGGCAGCAACTATCTTCGGCTCTGCAGACTATCTGGTGTCAACTGCCTCCAGAAGTGTACCAGGGACTTGCAGACTCACTACCACGCCGTATTGCTGCACTCCACAGGGCCAGAGGTGGCCCGACCTGATATTAAGTAACTATCCCATGAGTTTTGCTAACTCAGTGTATATGTCATTATGCCAGAAATTAATATTATGAAAGTTTTAAAACAAAAAAAAAAAAAACATGACATACCTTCCGCATCTCTCGTTTATTCAACGGAGAACCTATCATCACCGACTTTCGGCACGCTCTCGAGGCAAACATCTTAATGATCCGTGAAGGCCGGCATAGCACACCCTTTTAAATATACAATACATTTAGCACTTTCTGATTACTTATTTTACATTTATTAAAGCTTAATAAATAATTTCATAATGGCATAAGTACAGGTGAATCACTAAGCATGAAAATAAGTTCTTCAATATCTTCCTTTCCAAACGTCCAATTTTTGCTAACGGGTATAGAAACTAATTTGGCCTTTTTTGTAGGAGCAGCTACGAATTAAAAAAAAAAAAAAAAAAAAAAAAATCTAATAAAAATACTTGACTTATCACTTAGTAAGAGAGAGAGAAAATTGCAATATGAAATGTTTCAATTAAGGCAGATGTGTTTTGAGGAGATATCTATGGAGCCAAATCTAGTATAGACGAAAATAACCATGGGGTACATACAAGTTGTGTCAAAACTTTAAGGTCAAAATTCTATGTAAAAATTGATCCTCTGCTTTTTGACAGCAGAAGGTCTTGAAATCTATTGACAACAGAAAGGATTTACACTGAGTTAGCAAAACTCATGGGATAATAACTTAATATCTGGTCGGGCCACCTCTGACCCTGTGGAGTGCAGCAATATGGCGTGGTAGTGAGTCTGCAAGTCCCTGGTACACTTCTGGAGGCAGTTGACACCAGATAGTCTGCAGAGCTGAAGATAGTTGCTGCCCGTTTGGGGACGGATGATCCAGTGCCCGGAGCCTGACTTCAACAGCATCCCAGATATGCTCGATGGGATTCATGTCAGGGCTCCGGGCTGGCCAGCTCAGTCGTTGGACCTCTCCTGCATGCTCCTCGAACCATTCGCGGACGACATTGGAGCGATGTGGTGGAGCACTGTCATCTTGAAAGACTGCTACGTCGTCAGGAGGTTGAAATGTCAAAAACAGGTGCAGATGGTCTCCGATGAGTTGACGATACCGTGGACCATTCAACGTTTGGTCCAGGATAACCAGAGGGCCCATTCCAAACCAGGAAAATGCACCCCAGACCATCACTGATGCCCCACCACCCTGCACCACCACCTGTTGGCATGCGGGATCCATCGTTTCGTGAGGTCTGCGCCACACGCGGTGCCTCCCATCAGTGTGGTACAGTTGATATCGTGACTCATCTGACCATATGACGTTACGCCACTGTTGCAGAGTCCAGCCAAGATGGTTGGTGGCAAATGCACGCCGGAGTGTCTGATGACACTGGGTAAGCATTGGCACCCGTGTAGGGCGACGGCTGCCAAAACCGAGGGCATGCAGATTCCGACGGATTGTCCACCGAGAGACGTTTCTAGTGCGGCCAGTATTGAACTGATCTGTGATTTGCTGCACTGTTGCGCTCCTGTCTCTCTGAATCATTCGTCCCAGGTGTCGCCGGTCACGATCATTCAGGGCAGCTGGATGCCCGGTATGGTGCCTGTTGTGGACTGTGATGCCTTCATCCAGCCATTCCCGATACACCCTGGAGACAGTTGAGCGGGGAAAGCCAAATTCCTGCACCACTGCCGAAATGGAACATCCCATGCGTCGGGCACCTACTATCATACCCCGTTCAAAAAGACGTCAACTCATGATGACGTGCCATTTCTGATTAATCACTTATCCAAGCTCTTCCCACAACGTCTAATGGTCCATTCCCAGAATCCGTTACCCCTGTGAATTCGTGAGCCATGCCCATCAATCAATGTGCTTGCTATCCCATGAGTTTTGCTAACTCAGTGTATATTGTGCTAGCAGAGGATCCAGCGTTGCCCAGGATAATTATACGAGGGTGGGCTGTGAAAAGTAATGCTTTCAAGGCCATAACACTTTTATTTTTTAACGAATTTAAATTTTTTTTTTTTTCAAATGATGGCTTATTTTGTTCTCTTTTCAATGCATTATTCACTTTTCAACATAGTCCCCATCTCTGTCCACACACTTTTGCCAACGTGACACTAGTCGTGACATCCCGTCGGAGAAGAAGTCCTTTGGTTGTTTTCGACACCAGAATCGAATCACGTCTTTCAGCTCGTCATCAGAGCTGAATCAATGTCCTTTAAGCGATTCTTTAAGCTTTGGGAACAAGTGAAAATCACTAGGAGCGAGGTCAGGGCTGTACGGCGGATGCGATAGAACCTCCATGAACTTCAGTCGCTGCAACCTTTCTTGTGTCTCTCGACTTGTGTGCGGACGTGCATTGTTGTGCTGCAAAATAGGGTCCATACCCTTCCGAACTCGGAGCAACCGGGCGCGAAGCTTCTCTAGCGTTTGGAGTTGATCGTGGTTCCTGGTTCCAAGAAGTCAAGGTGGACAGCACCTGGAAGTCCCAAAAAATGGTCAACATGACTTTCCCTGCTGACTTGACAACCCTGAACTTTTTGGGGCGTGGAGATGTTGCATGGCGATATTCCAACGATTGTCGTTTGTTCTCTGGGTCAAAATGATGTGCCCATGATTCATCTCCCGTGAGAATGCGCTGCAGAAAAGCCTCACCCTCACGCTCGTACCGGGCCAACAGATCCTGGCAAACGTTCTTTCTCTTCTCTTTGAGTTCAGGAGTGAGCATATGTGGTACCCAACGAGCACACACCTTTTGAGTTTTGTGAAAATACCCCTTGCCTCGTTATTTATTGACTATACCTCGTATTTGACAATGGTCTACTCTGCCAAAATAACATTTCATACTGCAATTACAGCCCTTCTATTTTACTTCAATATCAATTTAGTAGGAACATACTCGCGTAAAGAAACATTGGGACGAGCTTAATGATTTCACCAAGTTGCGATACGTTTCTTAGGTCAGCTAGAGTTGTTGGTAGAGGTGGTATGTAAACTATTTCTTTTACATACCCCCCAAAGGAAAACTGGTATGAGATCAAGAGATTTCAGGGGCCAGGCTTTCATTCCTCATGCAACCTATGAAAAAGGGGTTCATTCAAAAATTCTCAAATTACACAACTACACTACCCTATCAAAAGTCATGGACACCATCACTTTAATAGAAACACCCAAAATATACACATTTTAGTATCTTGTTGGTTCACCTTTTGCTGCTATCACAGCTTCTACTCTCTGAGGCATACTGTCCACAAGTTTTTGATACGTTTCGACAGGTAATTTTCACCATTCTGCCAAAAGTGTCTTGGACAGTTCGGTCACGGATTTCAGGCATTCCGCACAAGCATGCAATCGACGTTCCGACACGTCCCACAGATGTTCGATGGGGTTCAGATCAGGGCTCTGGGCAGGCCGGTCAAGTTCTCGAACCCCCTTTTCATCAAACCATGTGCCTACAGCCCTTGCTTTATGGCAAGGTGCGTTGTTATCACGCTGAAACAGAAAAGGGCCATTGCCAAAGTGTTGTTCAGAATGTCTTGGCAACACTCTGCGTTTAGATGTCCATCCACAGAAACAATTGCACCCAACCCATACCATGAAAAGCACCCCCACACAATCACCGACCCTCCATTAAACTTTACAGTGGGCACAACACAGCTTGGCAGATAATGTTCGCCATACCCAAACCCGTCCATCCGATTGCCAGATGGTGTAGCAGGACTCATCGCTCCATTCAACCATTCGCCAATGATCCAGAGCTCAATGTCGTCGCTCTTTGCACCATTGCAATCTCCTAGCTGCATTGCTGATGCTGATGTGAGGTTTGTGGGCTGCCGCTCTGCCATAAAAACCCATTGCATGCAGTTCCCTGCGAACAGCCAGAGTGCTCACAGTTGTTTTCGTCGACTCTATGAACGATCTTGTCAGAGCCCTTTACTAAGAGCCCTTGGTTTCTGGCCGACATGATCTTGGGTCTTCCAGTCCAATGTGACACCTGCGGTGCCTTTCTCTTTCCATGCTCGGATGACGTTGTGAACGGTCGATTTCGGAATGTTCAGGAGGGTTGACGTCTCTCTAGCAGTTTTGCCTGCGAGATGGCACCCAACAATTGTACCTCTTTGGAAGTCTGAAAGCTCTTTTCTTTGAGACATTCTTACAGCAAGCATCATCTCATAATAGCATACTCTCTGTTATGTAGTGCTGGGAAGAATGCCAACAGTGAAATTGCAAAGGAATGACTCATTTTCATGTAAATCAGGGATGTCCCATGACTTTTGATAGGGTAGTGTATAGTGGTGGAATACAAAACTTTAGAACGTCCTTTTTTTATCGGCATGTAGATTATTCACTTACAATTTACACTTCCAGAACTAGAGATGAGGCCATCATTTTGAAAAACCCTGAATAATGTTCCTATTAAATTGATAAGCCAGTGCATGCATTTATTATTTATTTTTCTATTCACCATTTTCATCAATGTGGAAGCCAAATCCATTTTTTTGAAATATGTCAATGTTTTCCAACAATATATTCTCATTAATCACTGTCAATTCTAGAGGGCATGGTCTGTTAAATATGAACGACAGAGTTAGCTGAACAACTGTAAGCATTTTGGTTGTTATATTGTAAGATGTTACATTACTAACTGGACTAATTTCTGGCTTTCTATGACGGTATTCTTCTGAAGCATTTCAAAATTATATTTCTCATCTGAAGCATGTTGATCAACCACAAACAGGTCCGAGCCGAGTTTTGTTATGATGAAGCCTAGATTAAACTGAAGAAAACAACCAAGAAATTCTCAACTGCTGGTGTACAAACACACACACACCGGCCAATGAATTAGAAACCTTCATTCAATATAGTATTGACCCTCCTTTGGCTGTAATTACAGAACATACGCAGTTTGGCATGGACTCTACAAGGTGTTGCAATGCAGGTAAGGTAATCGCAGACCATGCATTCCTCAGAGAAACCTTCAGGTCCTGCAGAGTAGACAGAAGCGGGTGTCTTCGACGAATGTCTCTTTCCAACATGTCCCAAACATTCTCGATTGGATTCAAATCCAGACTTTGCGCTGGCCACGGCAGATGTTGCAACTCTGTGTCATGTTCAGAAAACCACTCCTGAACAATTCTCGCTCGATGGACAGTAGCATTGTCGTCCATGAAGAACCCGCCACCATTTGGGTATAAATGCACCATTGCAGGATGGACTTGATCTGCAACAATGTTCAGGTAGTCTTTGGCTTTCACCCGACTGTCAAGGAATATCAGGGGACCCTTGCCATACCAATAAAACATGGCCCGTACCATGACACCTCCTCCTGCAGCTTGAACTGTGTTCACAACACGTGAGGGGTCCATCGATTCCTGGGGCTGCCGCCAAATTATCTGCCGGCCACCGGTGCAAAACAATGTGTAACGTGACTCGTCCGACCACATCACCTTTTTCCAGTCGTCTACTGTCCAGTCACACCGTTCTTTACACCACTCCAGACGAACTTTCCGGTTTGTTGCTCACACCAAGGGCTTCCTCACTGCGATTTCCCATCCCTATTCGCTTCTACTCTCGGCGCATTGTTCTGGAGGAGACAGGTTGCAATGATCCTTCACTGAAGTCTGCCGTCAGTTGCTCCACCTCCGATCTTCGGTTTTGCCGCACAATCCGTCTCAGATGACGTCGGTCCCTGTCTGTGTTGATTGTTTTTGATCCACAATTCTGCCGTTTCGACAACTCTTGTGGATTCCATTCCCACGCATTGAACACCTTGGAGACCTGACCTTTTGAGATACCGGTCAGTTGTACTGTCCTGGAAATCGTAGCTCCAGCTAGAGGGGCTCCCACAATAACTCCTTTTTGGAACTCAGACAGGTCTGCTGTTTTCCCCATTTTGCTCAACTTGAGCAGCTGCAGCTTGGAATGAGCACGTACCTCACACGATTGTATTCATTTGCATATCACAATTGTTTCTGACCTGTGAACCCGCTTTACATATCAGTACAGTAATTTATCACGGGTTTCTAATTCGTTGGCCTGTGTGTGTATTTTACTCAAAGGAAATTTTTGTAACCCGTAAAGAATAAACTCACCTGTCCTAAAATTTCCATTTTTGGAAACATTGACTGACTGAAATGAATCATAAATTAATAATGAATAAAGAAATTAATCAACCAACTAAAAGAATGATAACAAGGGGGGGGGGGGTTAAAATAAGTAAAGGCCAGTTCCCACTAGCGCGAAACCACGGCGGAAATATCGCGCGTGACGTAAACAGAGCGGATTTGACATCATATCGCGGCGTAAAAACCGCTACCGTCTAGAGTTGAGATGGATTCAACTTTACCGCGACGATAAAATCCGTCGAGGTAGCGTCCGCCAATGAAATCAGTGCTTTTGTGTGACGTTGACAACCTCCAAGATGGCGACGTGTTTGGACAGTATCGTTTTGGAGCGCAGCAATCTTAACGAACATCGTCAAATAAACAGCAACACGCTTGCTTGTATCTTCGTCCATTTTTGTAAGACGTATATTTGCAAAGACTTAAAACACTTTCTCCATTTTTTTTATGTGTCCATTAAGAGAAAATGCTAACCGATCGAAGAGACTTTAGCTAAACTTTAAGCGATCGAAGAGACCCATGGTGGTTTTAACCGTTCCGCTTTCCACGGCGGATAGTGGGAACCGGCCTTAAGGCACTCAAATGGTGCTAAAGAGGTTGATTCATAGTTATTTCACAGACTTTCAAGGGCTATCCTAATTCAGGAGACCTTTTTTCCATGATCGACGATGCTCGATTTGAAAGCCCTGTCTTTGCACTACAGCTTGGCACGGGAGTTTCCACTGTAGCGAGCTTGTTTGCGGAGTACTGTCAGGTATTCCTCCTTTACTGCTTTCCATAATCCATCCATGGTTTGAGGTCACCTGTCACAAAGTCTCAGTTTCAAAACACCAAAACCGCAGACATCCATTGGCGATGCATCGCGTGACTTGATGGGTATGTCCGTAAATGGTATAGCATGAATTCCGGTTTCCTTCTCCATCCTGACCATGTAGGCAACCTTTGACTTTAGCATAGGCACTCTAGCATCTGCACCATAGAGAGTTGGGGATTTCCTGGCAGTAAATGGGTTCTAAGAAGTTAGCCTGATTGTATGTCGCATTAATTTTCACATTCTTTTCAACCCATCGAAGCTGTAACTTGCCGTTGTGACAGTATCCGGCAACTATCATAAAATCTCGTGGAAAACTTTCACGACATTGGCGGACCCAATCATAATGTCGTTTTCCAACCTTAGGACGACGAAATATTGCATGAGGTTTGTTTGTATCGCACCGGTAGATCCATGCTTAATCCAAAGTAACAACAAACCGCCATTTATCACCTGCTAAATAACGTTCATAGAGTTTCCTGCAGTTGGTTGGTCTCTCGGCTAAGTGACATGGACGCAACTTTTGGCTTCAGATGCTTTACAAGCTGCAAATCCTGGGAGATTACGCGACTTACTGTTGCCTGCGAGACTCCTACATGTCGTGCTATTGCCCTCTGTGTTGCAGGTTTTTCCTTTAGCACCTTCTTCACCACCTCGAACCATGGATGGCTTATGGAAACCAGTAAAGGAGGTATGGTCAGGAATACCCGACAGTACCCTGCAATCAAGCCTGCTACAGTGGAAACTCTGGTGCCGAGGTGTAGTGCAAGGACATGGCTTTCAAATCGAGCATCGTCGATCATGGAAAAAAGGTCTCCTGAATTAGGATAGCCCCTGAAAATCTGTGAAATAACGATGAATCAACCTCTGTATAATCTTCTCACGTAAACACAAATCATAAGCGCATAATAAAAATGTTTGTGGGAAATTTAAATACCCCATTCGGATTAAATAAAATAACATTAGAACCTCGTTTTTACGAACTCGCATTTTACGAAAAGTAATTCTGAAATCCAGAACCCCTCCTGTTAATTTCCATATAATAAAGTTTAAGTTTTACGAAGTGTTTTTATGACGAAATTCGGATTTTACAAAGTTAGAAGTGAAAATGTTTTGCGTGAGCGGCCTGGTTGCATTTTTTCGTCTGGTTGCATTTTGTTCATTTGGCTTATGTTATTGCCATCGTGATCGATGATTAACCGAGGCCTTGCGAGATTAACTGGACTACTTTCCGCCGTCGAGAAAGCCTCGGATTAACTGGACTACTGTACGCTTCCCATGAAAACGCCGCTGCATTGTTGAAAGTGCTCACTGCGCTCGTGGATGCATCCACAGCACTGATAGGGAACACAAATACGAAAATGCATGGAGGGTAGGCAGGGAAAGCAGCATCTGGAGCCTGCTGTTAAGTTGCACGTGGTTAAGATCTCCCCCTATGAGTGCCGTGGACACATCTACAACTGCAGCGCGCGCAGTGAGCACTTTCAACAACGCAGAGGCATTTTCGTGGGAAGCGGACAGTACTTTCTGCCGTCGCCAACAGAGGGCGCCACAGTATACTGCAAACAAAAGAGAAACTGAACTTGCAGTCCCACCCGAAGATGATGATAGCGGATTTGAAGAGTGGGAAATCCTGAAAAATAAGTTGAATTTTCAATCTAAATTCTCCGAGTTTGTTAATATTTATGCGGATGTTTTAACTTCTCCGACATTAAACGATAACGAAATTTGGGATCTTAACAAAGATGGCGGCGAAGAAGAACATGAAGATGGTCCCCTGAAATGCGTAAAAGCGAGGTTCTACTATACATGAATAGCATTTAATTACTTCAAATGCTTTTTCAATTCGTCTTCAGCACTTTTGTTATCCTGTGGAGTTATCTTTGCTCTGAATTGTTGAGAACCAATTGTTTCTGTTAAATTTGGGAAAAAAAAAATTTCAAACATTAACATTTTTTCTTTTTTTACTTTTGTTGAAATTGCTATATGTAATTTTTTTTTTTTTTTTGTTAGAATTGGAATGCAAATGTTAAGCTATTCTACGAGGGTCGCTCCAAAAATAATGCACAATATTTTTTTAAAAATTTATTTTTTTATTCTACACCTTTGGAGGTCAGAGATACATACGAGACCTGTGAGAAAAGTATCCAACCTTATTTTTTTTTTGCGAAAACCTGGGTTCAAGTCACTTAGGTATTTGAGAGAATCAGCGATGCGAGTGTCTTTATTGTGTTTAAACAGGACATTGAAGAGAGAAGGAAGACCATGGAGAATAACAACTGCCTAGGAAGATCAGTTTGCATTGGCATCCGTATCACGTGGCCATACCAGCGCAACTGAGATCTCTCAATGCGGAGAAGTAGCAGCTCAACGCCTAAAGACTCCCTTATTGTGCTGCTGTGCACTCTATCTAGTAGAGTAGCACCTGCCACATCCTCAGAAATCTCATTTCGGCCGCTTGTATCTGCGATTGCATTCTTTCGGTCATTACTCAAGCCTCATGACTATAGGTGAGAATGGGTACAAAGATAGATTTGAAGACTGAGAGCTTGGCTTTGTTACCCAGCTCACATTTCGTTACCACAGATCGCCACGGTTCATGTCTGACACAGCTTGATGCACCGATCCGAGCATCCAGTTCTTTCTCCTGCTGTCCATCACTCGTGAATGCAATCCCAAGATACTTGAATTTCTCCACCTGTCTCAACGAGGCTCCCCTAACATGGAGAGCGACCTGAGCAGGCTGTCTTGAAACAATCAGAACCTCAATTTAGCTACACTGAACTTCATCCCAGCTTCTTCACATAAAGACACTTAATTGTATGTGCTTACCTTCATTTATGCTTTTTTTCCTCTTCTTTAAAGATTTTAAATCAAAAGTGACTTTGACTTCCTTGCGATGTTTTCGTATATATTCATCCTAAAAAAAAGTTTTAACAAAAAAAACTCACTTTGCTATCCAACATGGTTTTTATATATAATGTAATGACCATACATGAGGGTTGTTCAAAAGTAAGTTTCGTCATTTTTTTTTCACACGGAAACTTTATTGCCAAAAAAAAAAAAATATATACCATGGCATCATGAACTATTTTTCAACATACTTGCCACCGACATTGAGACATTTGTCGTAGCGTGCAATCAATTTGAAGAAAGAGTAGCAGCAAGCATGTGTGCCCAAGGCTATCTGATCTTACGCGAGCCTTGCTGCATGTAGTTTTGATTGTCGTCCATGAGCACAACACCTTCACTCAAGAGCCCTGGTCTCTTTTGTCATATGGCAGACCTGAGTTTGGTGAAGGTGTCGCAGTAGTGTGCAGCATTGATGGTCCCTTGATGAAGGAAATCAATGGCATTTTACGTGTACCAGAACACTGTTGCCATAATCTTTCATGCGGAGGGTGACACTTTGAATTTTTTCCTCACTGGGGAATTGAGAGCCACATTGTTGGACTATCGCCCGACACCGTAATTTCCACTGAAGTAGGCTGAGTTTGAGGGACTCCATCTGTTGTTAAGCCACAGATGACTTGGCAGTGTTCAGTCACTCAGTTGTGTGACCACGCGCTTTATGACGTCGCTCCAGCCCAAGATTGTCATGAATTATTCTGGATACTGTTGCCTGTGAAATACCTTTCCTTTGGGCTAGACTTTTCTGTGTGTGGGGATTTCTCGCACTTTTCAGCACTTCAGACCGGATTTCTCGCACCACCTGAGCTGGGCGTGTTGGCTGGGGCTTGTTTCTCGTCTGCTTCTCTGCTCGTCCACGTTCATTAGATGGTCGCAATTTGTTCTTTTTGATTATTCAACCCACAGTAGCTTTGTATACCACAATACCATTTCGTTTGCATAATTCCACAATGCACGAAAGACTGAAGTTAGCGTCGGAAAGGCGAAACATATACCCTTCCCAAAAAGCTGTGATTTTGGAAGCCATGTTTCAGCACGAAATGTCCCAAATAACAGCAACAAGTGTATACAAAGCTAATCCCCATGAATAGTGGACGAGTCATGCAAATCACATTCCGTCAAGGTCATACGGGGCGTTTAAAGTCGTCTCATTTTATCTGAATCAACCCTCTGTATCAACCTAAGATTCGTAACCCTAGTCATCACTCTTGAGTCTCATTTTCCTCCATTAGGCTTCACTCTTTGGACCACTTCTTGTAGGGGCAAATAACTTATGTTTTTTTGGTTTTTTTTGGGTTTTTTTTATGTTGGCCAATAATTTATGAAACAATGCAATATTTTTGTAACGTAAATAAGTGATTAATAAATTGAAATCATGTATACTCACCAAAACTTCTTGAAAATCATTATCATTTTCCGAATTGGGTGAATCAGCTTTTGAAACCTTTCTGGGTTCGCCAGAAATACATTTATTCAACTTATTTTTTTTAACATTAGATTCAATTTTCGTTGTAAATTCTGAGGATGTTTTCAACAAGCTCTTGTTTTCATCAAGAAAATTTTTATCTAAAACTTTTACAGAAGTAGTCTTTTCAATGCTTTCTGGCTTTTCAATCTTCTTCTCCGGCAGATCTCCAGAATCACTCTTTGCTCTTTCGAAGCTAACACTTAAATGGGCACTAGAAGGTTGAATTGTTGTATTTTTTCTCTGAAGGTTCGGGGAGACATTTTTCCGTTTCTTTCATTGTGCTTTCTTCCTGTGAGCTCGAGAAAAAACTTTCTAATTGAATTTCTGAAATAAGAAGATGACAAAATCCTTCAAATTAACAAAGAAATTTAAAACTGCAAAAAATAACAAATTATCAAAGATCAAAGTTCTATAAACTGTTATTGGGGGGGGGGGGGGGGGGCCCTAAAAAATTTTGAATAGCATGCCTACAGTTATGACTTATACAGACATCCAGGCATGCGTGTTGTCTTTGTGTGAACTTAAAGAATTACCTCCCACTGTTGGATTGATGGTAAGAAACTTAGTTCACGCATACTGTTGGTTTATTTAAGGGGATTTCAAGGTGACGATTGTTTATTGTACAAGGTGAGCCAATGAAACGGGACGATTTCAAAAAATCAGAAAACATTCAAAAAATCATCTTTTGTAAACTTTATTGATGAAAACATAATCTACACGAATGGAAATGTTGTGTAAGTGCACAATCGTTCATTTTTTTAAAATAATATCCGGAAGGTGGCCTCCATGTTGTCCGACACATTCTTGCAGTTTCATTGGGGGGTTAACTGTGAAACACTTTTGTTTTTAGGTATCCCCAAAAGAAAAAGTCGCATGCGGACAAGTCAGGAGAACGAGGTGGCAGGGAATATTACCATTCTTGCTCATTAAGACGATCCATGATAAACTTCCCACTTTCTAGATTCACTACGTTGACGACCTAAGCAGGCACGCCCTCTACTTTTTCTGCATTAGCGTTCCCAAATAGTCCCGTTTCATTGGCTCACCCTATATAATTTGCTCTTTTGCTCAATTTTCGTTTGACTTTTCTGTCACCAGGCATGGCAGGGGGGGGGGGGGATTGAGTTTAAACGAACTTCGACCTAACGAATGTACACTGTAATGTACGTATAATATTAAATATACACATATATTACAGTGTATTATATGCTAGTTTCGTTTGAAATTTGTCAGATTGAAGTGCGTTTTACCCCACCCCAGTCGTTGTAGCGCTAATTTTTCCATCTTGCAGTCCCACAAATATGGGTATTTTTCAGGTCAACATTTTTTGCATTATAGCAGAATACTTATGGTATCTTGTGTTGTTGCTGTAGGCAATGTACGCGGTATTAATCTAACATAAGTAACATATCCTTGCTTTTTACTAATTGCCGCCAATGCAATGCCATGAGCATGTCGCGTGATTTTGTTGATAATTATTCCAATGTTGCCAACTTAAATTTTCAGGTGTTGCTGAAGTGCGCCAAAAAAGCGCTAAAATTTGTCGAAAACACGCGTTAAAAAAGCGCTAAGTTGGAGCACATATCACCAAAGATACGATAGGCTCATTTATACTTCTCTAGAATTGTATTTCATTATTCTGTTACATCCAGTACGCGTTTTCAGATGTTTGATATATTTGACGTTTTTACCCCGACCGCTCTCTTTACTAACCGGGTCAGACGAAACAGTGGAAACTGGCCGCAAAGCATGACGTGATGAGACTCGTGAGGATTGCCGCGAGGATAGTAAAAATTTGAAATGCCGGACATAATTTTGAATCACCCTGTATAATACAACGAACACTGGTACTTTTGGGCAGCAGCAGCAGCATTGCCCATTGACTTAGAGGGAACACAAGTTGGTTCGTTTTGCGTTCGGATAGACATAACATATTGTGCTCGGATGCAAATTTGACCCCCTATTTCCTGAACAACCCTTAGGAGATAGGACATTTTTGAAGGATTTCATCAAAGTATAGGAGAATTTCAAGGCCTGGAAATTCACATCTTTATTTAACTAACTTATTGTAACTTACGTTTTCTATTTGTCCGTTTCTTTGGCGAGCCATTTGGTAAAATTTCCTCGCCAGAAAACGTCCTTTGAAATATTAAAAAAAAATGTTTACCACAAATGGAATCATTTTATAATAGCAGATAATAGCATCTAATCTGAATGTTTCCTTAAATAAGTGAAGAAAAAAAAAATTTCAAAAAACAACGCTTATGTCAAAATTAGGTACACATAGCGCCATCTCTTGAGCAAACAAACAAACATAAGCCAATTCTTTTCCTATTAACCCCCCCCCCCCCCTTTAGATTTTTTGAAAATTTTTTTAGATTCATTCATTTTCACTGACTTTACGCATGTGTACAAAATTTCAGCAAGATCGGACTAGTGGAAGGGGTTGAAATATTGATCACAAAATTTCATCCACCAAACACAACCCAATTGGCTAAAGTTATACACGGTGCGGCAATGTTCATAGCGTAATATTAATAGCACACCACTAGGAAATAAATGCTTTTTATTTATTACTCTTTATGTCAAATAGTAGTTGCAAGTATGCCATTTCTTAATTTTTAAGTCAAGTTTGATTGGGTTAATTAATGTTTGAATATGACTCCTGTCAAATGATGTCCCCGCTGCACAAAACATTCTTCTAAGTGGCGTTGGAATAATAATTATTGGAATAAATGTTAAATGCGGATATCGACCAATTGTGGTTTCAACAAGACGGAGCGATCTCGCATACAGCCAGAATTTGCATAGCTTTCTTGCGACAGACCTTTCCAGGGAGAGTAATTTCTCGTTATGGTGACATCTCCTGGCCGCCGCGGTCATCCGACTTCTCATGTGCTGATTTTTTCTTTTAGGCAGTGTATTTTCTCCTCAAGCAAGAAGTGTATTCCGAACATGTTGTCTCACCATTCCTGAGTTGAAGGACCGCATCAGAACTGCCGTCGGCAATATCCCAGACGAGTTATGGACAGCTTCCAACGCCGCTTAGATGAATGTGTTATGCAGCGGAGATATCATTTGACAGAAGTTATAGTCAAACATTTTACTAACCCAATCAAACATTGACTTACAAATTAACAAATGGCATACTTGTAACTACTATTCGATATAAAGAGTAATACATAAAAAGCATTTACTTCCGTATGGTGTGCTATTAATATTATGCTATGAACGCTGCCGCACCCTGTATAAGCGTTGTAATAAAAAGAAAGAAACATCTTGGTGCATATACAGCGTGTTTCATAAAGATTGGGACAGTGGAATATTTGGAGAAATACACATCAGATCGAAAAAACAAAAAACACGTGTTTAATGTTTTTCAAAAAGCTATCCAAAGATGCCTGAGATTGGGGGAGGGGGCAACTTTGAAATCTTAAATAGGAACCCCTATTTTTAACAGTATTTTCAGATTGTACTCTGTTTAGGTGTTAGTTCCACACTTGAAGTGCCTCTTTTAAGGTTTTGAACCCAATTTTATCGATGAAGATAATGAGACAGAGGATGGGCCTTATAGACACTCCTATCCCACTTTCTGATGGTCTTTAAGAATCCGAAGTCAGAATTTCAAAAATCCAAAATTTTTTAGAATACATGCACAGACTATTTCACTATTTTTTAGAATACTTTCCACATTTTCAGTGCCTAGATGGTTGGATCAATTGAAAAAACAACAAGACACAAACATTTCTCAAATGTTGTGTACAATCTGAATATACCATTAAAAATAGGGGTTCCTGTTAAAGATTTCAAAGTTCACCCTCCCCAATCTTCTGGGGGAGAGGACGATGGAAGGGGGGGGAGGGGTCGAGTTTGGTAACATTGGATAGCTTTTTGAAAAATATTAAACACACGTCTTTTGGTTTTTCGATCTGATGTGTATTTATCCAGATATTCCACTGTCCTGATCTTTTTGTTAAACCCTGTGTAATGGCATAATAGATTCAGAAATTTAGCTCCTATCAAATGAAATTGTGCGTGCATAAGCATTTCAATTTATGCCACTGATAATAAAGCGAGCTCTAATAAATAAATTACCTTTTTAAATTAAGCTTCTTCTCTACCAGCTAAAAATAAAAGACAAACAAACACACAAAAAAAAAAAACCATTAAGAACAGATCACAGATTTAATGAAAAATTAAAAGTTAATTAATGGAGGCTTTACAATAAACTAATGTATAGACTTACACTGGTGGCCAAAAGTTTGGACCAACCAGCAATGTCGAGAAAAACTGAATTACACCTACAACTTTAAGTAAATATGAAACAATATTCAGGGAAGAAACAAATTTATTTCTGCGTTGTTGGTTTCTTATTACCTAAAATCAAAATAAGACTGGACAAAAGTTTGGACCACATTTGTATAACAAAGAGAAAAATGTACTACATCATTAACTAATGAATTATTTTGATATTTGAGATCATTTTGACTCTACAATATTTGACAAACAACCTGAAATAGAATTAAATAAGCTTTTAATAATATTTGGCTTAACAGCTTTCTCAATGGCTGCTATTAGTTGTTCGCGAGATTTGTACTGAGTGTTTTGGTAAATTTTATGTTCCGTGAGAAGCCACACGTTCTCAATAATATTGAGATCTCGATTTCAAGCAGTCCAAGCAAAAGTGGAAACGTTGTTGCTCTCAAAATAGGCTTTCACAACTCGTGCAGTAAAGATTGCAGGACTGTCCTGCTGCTAAATCCATGGTTTTTGCTTAAACAAGACTTTGCACAAAGGAATGAACACATTGTGAAGATCATCTTTATATTGAGCTGTTGTGCAATGTCCATCTATACTGTGAATCTTCAACTTTCAGTTGCATCCAATGGCACCCTGAATCATCCCTCCACTACCACCCATTTGCCGCTTAATTCGCAGTGGAACAAGTGTTTCTTTATCACGATGCTCTTCATAAGAAGCTATATTATCAGGACCATCCAAACTGATTCATTTTTCATCAGAAGTCTGTGTTTTCACGCACATGTGTCTTAGCAAACTCCAGTCTCTTCTGCATGTGTTTCTGTGTTAGTGGCAACTTTTTGGGTATAATTTCATAGGCAAAGAGTACGTAGTTTGCTGCAAATTGTTCTTCTTGAGGCAGCAAGTTGCAGATTAAGTTTGACTTGTGTGGTGTCGACTACATGCCCAGATGTAATATCATGTCTAACATGTCTCTTAATTTTTGATTTGTCTCTTCGCGTCAGTGCACAAGGTCATCCTATTTTCCAATTAACATTTTTAACAATTCTGATAAAGATTTGGAGCTCACACGGGAGATATCAGCAATTTTTTTGAAGTTTGTAAATTGCTTGTTAAAATCTCTAATTTGCTCTCGTTGGCCTTCAGTTAACTTTGTACAATACATAAGATGGTTTTAGTGCTCACCACACAACACGATGACTTGTAATATGCAAACTATTTGCATGTTTGCGATGTTGGTCCAAACTTTTGGCCAGTCTTATTTTGATTTAAGGTAATAGAAAAGTAACGACGTAGAAATAAATTTGTTTCTTCCATGAATATTGTTTCGTGTTTACTTAGAGTTGTAGGTGTAAAATATTTTTGGTATAAATTCATTTTTTCTTGATTTTGCTGGTTGGTCCAAACTTTTGGCCACCAATGTATAATCTGACATGTTTTCTCATTTTTACTCAGCTCAAAACTTGAAAGATGGTGTAACATGTATTAAAAATGTTCTGTGGTAAAGAAATTTATTAAGAAAGTAACAAGTACAAGTGCTCTAGATTAATTCTGAAATCTCTTTTTACGAGTTCCAGAATGTTTTGAATAGCGTGCCTCTAGCTGGAGCACAAATAACCTCTCACTGTTGGCTAAACAGGTGGCGGCCTTACAATATAACAGAGGGACATCAGGAGTTCCAACTAGTTTCGCCATTTATTCCCGGCTTTATCAAGGATATACAGCAAGAGCCATGCAAGCCTTTATATATACAGAACAGTGGTACAAGTTAAGCAATGAGCGTAAATACATACAAGAAACAATAGCATATAAAGCAAGGGGGCCAATGAGTTCAAAAAAGATGTAATGGCCAGTAGAATAAAATAGAATAAATACAAAAATTTTGAAATATACAAAAAAATACACCCAAACTAATAAGCTACTTGTTGAGCATCATTACAGTGAAGAAACAAGAGCCTACAGCTCTGGCATTGAAACCCAAGTTCAGTCACTCAGTGGGTTAGTGAAAATTCACCTCGGTGGGGTGGAAAAAAAAAAAGAAATAAGTTTCATTTCCCTCCTTTTATAATAAATGCCCCAAAAATATGCCCCAATTTAGACGTTCATGTATTAATATATACCGTAAATTCTCTACTATAATGCAACCCCTTGTATAATGCGATTCCACCTTTTCGGCCCAAAAAACCAGCAAAAATGCTATCCTCTTGTATAATGCGTTCCCCATTTTTGATTCCTCGCGAGAAATAAAATGTGCAAAAATATACAAAGCTTTCTAGGAGGCTTTGGAAGTAGGCCAATTTGGAAGTAGCGATCTTTGGGAGAAGTTGTTTTCGTATTAGATGTTGGCGACGAGAAATTCAAATAAAAAGTGAATTAATTTATTGTATAATGAAGTGGACACTGTATATGCCGTATAATTAATCTATAACACACGATAATTACGTTGTGAATTTCATCAGGACAGTAGTTTGAAGCAAAGACCATCAATATTGATGGTCTCTATTTGGAAGTAGCAATCTTTGGGAGGAGTTATTTTTGTATTAGATGTTGGCGACGAGAAATTCGAATAAAAAGTGAATTAATTTAATGCTCAATGAGCTGGACACTGTATATGCAATATAATTAATGTACCTATATTACACGGTAATTTCATCAGGACAAAATCTCCTCCGGTCGCAGTCGTCGTTGCAGGGCTGATATTAATCCTTTTGTATAATACGATCCGGCAAATTTAGGTGCTTTTTTAGGCCAAAATTATTCGCTTTATAGTAGAGAATTTACAGCAGATATGTTTCCTTGATTTCTTCTGAGTAGCTCTGATTCTGATAAAATCTAACCTTTGCTTTTAACATGGCTTAAAAACTCAGGGATAAATTAATCTTTTTATAAAATAAGAACCAATCCATTAAGCTCAAATTACCTTTGATGTTGGAATATCTTTGTTGGCACTAAAACAGAAAACAAAAATTCAAAGAAATTATAAAGAAAACAATTCAATTGGAATATCCCAAGAAATTTTTTTAATAGTTTAGAAATGCTTACTCAATGCAAAATTTCTCATAGATTTTATGTCGTAAATCAGATTCTAAAAATAAATAAATAAATAAATAAATAAATAAATAAAATAATCATATTACTGAATTATTATTCTTCCAGTATCTTCATTTTTACATTTCTATATCATTCTACAGAACGCACGAATTGCAGCATAATCCATGCACGTCAGTTAAGTCGAAATAAATTTGAAATCTCTTTCCTTACGTGAATTTATGATACAAATTTCATTGGTTAAGTTGAAGTATTTTTGATTAATTCTACATAAGCCAAATACATTTTAGCTAAGAAAAATTAGGAAAGAAGCCAAAAAAAATTTAAAAAAATTAATGCGAGATGACCAAGCAGAGATCCACTTGATAATTCTTTGATTGATGAACAGATTACGTGAACCCAATGGTAACAATTTAGACCGAATTGTTTTAGAGATGAACATATACAGGATGAATACAAAAGTCTGAACCCCCCCTTTTATTTTTTGAACCGAAGCAGATAAGTCAATTTTGATGAATCCAATGAATAGGAAGTTGTGGGTGGCCTATCCCATGGTGCACTTTTCATCATCCCAAATATGCAAATTAGGACACATTCAAAATTTATCTCAAAAACAGTAAGGGATAGAGAAAAAAAACCCAATTGCAAACTTGTTCAGCATAAAAAAACAAACAAAACAAAAAAAAAATCATCCAAGTCGGACCAACCAATCACGCACAATCACATGGTGAACTCTTTGTAGCTTACAAACAAGGAAAACTGAATGTTGATATTTCCACCATGTAAAGCATGCAAATCAAAAAATTAACATAAATTACCATACTCACATTCACTTTCATGCGGAAAAGCAAATGTTTCAGCACACAGAAGACAGAACAATTCCAGGATGGCAAGCTACACTGTTCCGGAAATGGTCAACATGAATCAAATTTATAACGTGATTGTGGGTGATTGGTTGGTTCGATTTGGATGATGTTATTTTTTTGTCTTGCTTGTTTTTTTATGCTGAACAAGTTTGCGATTGGGTTTTTTTCTCTATCCCTTACGGTTTTTGAGATAAATTTTGAATGTGTCCTAATTTGCATATTTGGGATGATGAAAAGTGCACTATGGGATAGGCCACCCACAACTTCCTATTCATTGGATTCATCAAAATTGACTTATCTGCTTCGGATCAAAACATAAAAGGGGGTTCAGACTTTTGTATTCACCCTGTATTTAAGAACATATGTTTATTCATGAAGTAAATTCTTACAATAGTTACATACTGGTTAGTTTTTAATTTTATTTAAATACTGTAGTATCTACACATGGGATGGCTGTGGCCTGGTTGTCTCGCTGATCGATGGAGTTAAGCAACTTCAGGCACGGTCAGCTTCTGGCTGGGTGACGGCCAGTGGCTTGAGGACCACTGCTGGGTGGGACAGCTATTCGGGGCACAGCTGTTGGGGGACTTTAGTCTGACCCATTTGCTGAGTGACCAGTGCTGGATGTCCAGCAGTTGGTGATAGCCACTGGTTCGTTCGCTCTTCCATCATGAACCCCCCGTGCTTCGGAGGGCACGTTAAGCTGTCAGTTCCGGCTGCTACTGTCATCTCATAGCAGTCATTAGTTACTGGGATGGCGCAAAACTCCCTCGAAGGAGTAAGTGCAGCAGATTATACGTTCTGCGAAAATCTACCCTCTGTACAAGATAAGTATCTACACATTAACAATAATGCCAAGAACCTAGCCTCATTTTGGGAATGTCATTTAAGTCGAATTCTGATAAGTTGAACTATTTTCCTGGTCACCTGACAATTCAACTTAAGTGAATTATACTCTTCTATGAACGTTTGAAGGCATGTCCAATTAAATTTCCGATTTCAATTGTTAAACATATTTGCAGAGTAAAATTATTTATTTATTGGGATCCAATACGTCCATCCAGGGTTGTATGGCCAGAGACTGGCGAGTTGGGTCCCTGGATGGTCCTGGATTAATGACTACTGTATGATGGTCGCAGCAGCTGGAGGGGGGGGGGGGGGTGAAGATTGTCTGTCACTGATGGTTGCCCATCCAGTGACTAGCCGTGCCTGAAGTTGCTTAACTTCACAGAAGTGTGTTTTAGTGAAAGCCTACCAGGCCACGGCCTTCAACAAAACAGGAACAAAATGGAGTCAGCAAAACATGAACAGAGAGCAGTAATTCATTTTTTGACATGTGAAGAAGTTTCAGTTTCTGAAATTCATCGTCGTATGCAGAAGTTCTATGGAAATGATTGCCTAACCTTCGCTAGTGTTTGGGCATGGAGCAAGAGGTTTTCGAAGTGACGATCATCATTGCAAGATGATCGACAACCTGGACAAGCAAACCACGCCATCACGGATGATTCCAAAGCCAAAATTGACGCAGTCTTAAAGGAAAACATAAGAGTGACAATCGACGTCGTGGTTGCTAAAACTGTCCTTGGTTGTGGAACTGTTCACTTCATTATCAGGAACCAGCTGCACTGCACTACAGAAAAATCTGTGCACAATGGGTCCCGCATCATTTGATAACAGAACGACTTGGAGTTTGAATGGCCATGTCCCTGCAACATTTGACTCGCTACGAAAAGGAAGGAGAGAGGTTTCTCAACAGAATCGTTACAGGGGATGAAACTTAGTGCTTTCATTTCCAGCCCGAAAACAAACGTCAAAGTCGTCAATGGAAGCATTATGGGTCACCACTACTACTGAAAAAACCAAAAGCAATTGCAAACAGCACAGGGAAGGCGATGTTGACAGTGTTTTTTGATCACAAAAGCTCGATTTTACTGGACTTTCTTGAAAAAGGCAGCGCAGTTAATGCAGTACAAAAAGAGGAAACATTAGGAGCACTGCGCGCGGCCCTCAAATGCACATGTCCTGGACTTCTTACAGAAGGAGTGCTTCTTCTCCATGACAACACGCATCCTCACACCTCGAAGGCAACGATAGACCTCATCAAAAAGTTCAACTGGGAAGCAATGCAGCATCCACCTTACAGCCCTGACTTATCCCCATGTGACTTTCACGTGTTTGGGGGATTTCAAAAAACATCTAAAAGGCCACAGGTTTCAGTCGGACGATGAAGTGAAGGAAAAGGTTTTGGAATGGTTCCACACGCAACCGAAAGACTTCTTCCATAAAGGAATTCCACGCCTTGTTACACAGTGGGAAAAATGCCTTAATGCAGTTGGAGAGTATTTTTAAATTCCTTGTATACACTTTGGATAAAAAAAATAATTTTCGTATTCATTTGTACGACCCTTATACTTTCAGACTGCAACTATTAGAATTCTCTAGATTAATCAAACTGAAAGAAATCAGTAAAGCATTTACCTAAAAGTACAGTTTTAGGAACTGGAGACTGTTGAACCTCTACCATGCTTGGAATTTTTTCATACATATTTAATAAAGACGCCTAAAAAATTAAGAAACGGAAGGAATATAAAAGCCCTTCAAATTTATAATACACTGAGTGAGCATATTATTATGACCACCCCGTCAGTATCTTGTTGGGCCACCTTTTGCCTTTAATACTGCATTGATTCCACGAGATGTTGAAAGGTGGTAGAAGGAATCTGACACCATGCCTGATGGATAGCACTGTCTAGTTGTGCTAGATTGGAGTGAGATCTGGGGATAGTGGGGGCCACAGAAGTAAGGTAAAGTCCCCCTCATGTTCCGGGAACCACTCCTGCACAATACGAGCTCTGTGGCATGGCACATTGTCTTGCTGGAAGTAGCCATCTCCATTAGGGTATGCCATCAACATGACAGGGTGGACTTGATCGGCGACGATTCGGAGGTATGCTGTGTCGTCCATACATTGTTCAACATGTATTAGCGGACCCAATGCATGCCAGGAAAACATTCCCCAGACCATAACATTGCCCGCACCGGCCAGAAGGGTTGTATTCGTGCATGCGGGGTCCATGCTTTCGTGCTGTTTCCGCCAGATTCTCACACAGCCGTCTGCATGACGTAACTGGAATTTGCTTCCACTGCTCAATAGTCCAGTCCTTGTGCTCCTGAGCGAATTGGAATAGTTTCCGCTTGTTGGCTGCAGACAGCAAAGGTGTGCGGACAGGTCTTCGGCTTCCGTATCCCATGCGATGCAGCGTGCGATAGACAGTGCAATCAGAGACCGTTTTGGAGGACCTCTGATTAAGGTCAGCAGTGATTTGATGCACAGTTGCCCTTCTGTTACCCTTTACCAGTCGTGACAGTCTCCGTTCTGTCCGATCATCAACCATCCGCGGGCGGCCACAACATGAACGTTCAGACCCCGTCTTCCGGCTAACCGTCCAGTCTTTAAATACTTTAACGACGGCTGCTTTCGAGCACCCCATGAATGCTGCCGTTCCGCTGATACTCGCTCCATAGCTCCGAGCACCTACAATCATCCTGCGTTTGAAGGCTGTTAAATCGCGCCGTTTACCCATAGTTGAAGAATGGAACATATCTACTGTTGTTGTCAACACTCAGCTTCTGTTTTTATATTGGTCCGGTCCTCTAGCAACATTGTGGCAACGTCCTTGCGCGCATTTGCATAAACGTATCAGGTGGTCATAATAATATGCTCACTCTGTATTATCTCCTTTAAGATTATTTTATGTAAACAAAATCCCTATAATTAAATATTTACCTTTATTATAGCCAAAAGAAGTTTCTCATTTAAAACAAACATTTGCCTTTTATCGGGAGTTACATTAACATCTACTGCATCTAGAGATAAACATTTACAATTCATTCAGTTTTTCCTTTATGTCACCATGATTTTTAATATAGTCCTCCCATCCCTGGAAGAACACTCGAGGACAATTTCATTGCGATAGCAGACAATCTCTTTAGCTATGTTACGGTTTTCCCGTTGCAGCAAAACAGCTTGGAAAATTTGTTTAAAGAGACACTATTTTTTGTAAAAGATTATTATAAAATACACTGGCTGACAAAAAAAAGTGAAGCACCCAGAAGGAGTGGTTGAAAGTGAATGAAACAACATAGTTGAAAGAACATGTGACTTTATTGTACTGATTACAATATGGGATGAAACAGACAACAGGTGGAATGTTGGCACCAGGTCATTAGGGTATGGAAGAAGCGATTTCAGTCCCCTCTATTGCATGAATTTGGCTACTTCTCAAACATAATGTAATTTAACGCTCATACAAAGTAAGTGCGCCATCTGGCCTCGCCATCTAGTGACATCCTTTGAAAACAATTCAACTTTTAAAAAAAAAAGAATAAATTAAAAAATTGATATAAGCCAAGCTCTCCGTCTTCAAATCTATCTTTGTCCCCATTCTCACCTATGGTCATGAGGCTTGGGTAATGACCGAAAGAGTGCGATCGCAGGTACAAGCGGCCGAAATGAGATTTCTGAGAGGTGTGGCAGATGTTACCCTACTAGATAGAGTGTACAGCAGCACAATAAGGGAATCTTTAGGTGTTGAGCCGCTACTTCTCCGCATCGAGAGATCTCAGTTGCGCTGGTATGGCCACGTGATACGGATGCTGCAAACTGGCCTTCCTAGGCAGTTGTTATTTTCCAAGCCGGTGGGTAAGAGACCAAGGGGCCGGCCTAGAACCAGGTGGCTAGACTACATGGAGAATCTGGGTTCGAGTCGCTTGGGTATTACCAGGGAGGACATGCACCTGATGGCGGAAGATCGTGATCGATGGAAATCCTCCATAGGGCTGCTGCCCCCGTGACCCTAACGGATAAGCAGGTTTGAAAAGTAAGTAAGGTAACAATTCATTTATAATTATGCAAATTGAAATATATTTTATGTATGTATAAATTATAAAGAGGTTTCTTGATTTAACTTTACAAAACACAAAAAAAAAACTTCTTTATTCATCTTCAAGGAATAAAAACGAACAAGCAAAAGCAATCGCTTCGGAAATAAGTTTCTTGTTGACAGCCATTTGCTGAGCGCTTTTTTACAAAGACCCTTGAAATCATTTGCAAACTACAGCAGCGCTGCCCATGAGCTAAGTGAGCGTTCATGTAGATATTTTTGCGTGATTGGCCTATCCAGGCTACATGACACATACTGATGTGTATCAGAATTCACCTCGAGTGTTCTTCTTAGGATGGGACTATAAATCGAGAGAAAAATGAGTTCTATATTAAATAAGACAAAACTTACCTTTATTTATACAGATATCAAGAACAACAAAGGGATATTGATGACGATTAAATGAATGGAAAACTTCATTTACTATTTTTGCCAACTAAAGATATTAAGAAGAAAAACAAACTATGACTTTTCTGCTATTAGCTATCAAAATATAAATGCAAACGCAGGGTTTGAGACAAAAAAGAAAATAAATTTCTCTGGGTTTACTAAATACAAGGAGCATTCAAAAAGTAATGCACGGCAATTTATTTCTTTGAAAGATATGGAGCATACAACTTTGCAATTCGGCCATCGCGTTGCTACAACCATCAACTCTACTGACAATTTTCCTCCCGTTTCTTTGGCTTTATACAAGCATTCCAGAAGAAAGTATACTCCTCCCTCGGTACATTTACTCGTTTCACCTATCGAGCCACAGTGCTTCAGTCGTTAGCGGCATCCCCATACACATTACACAACCACTTATGAATATTCCCAACATGTTCTCCCTCAGAAACGAGAAATTCGACCACACTTGCTTGTAATCAATGGGATACAAACTCTTGTCCACAAAATAGATTTAATTAGCATAAACGTATTTCGACCTCTCGTGGTAAATCAAGTACATCGATCTCCAATGGGGAAGGGTTAACCAACCGAACAACCAATAGGAAGAGGGAAACGCCTTAACAATCATAACATGGACCTAGGAGAGATACCCAGTCATGTCGGTTGTACAGCAAAATTAATAAAATACAAAGAAGATAAAACAATAAACTGCAAACAACAATAAAACTGCAAAATGTTCAGTCGTTTCTGAGACACATTAATAGTTATTATGAATCTATTCAGTTTACGGTGGAGCTTGAAGAAAATGGTGAGATCCCGTCTTTAGATGTTAAGATTTTGCGTGCCAATGGGAAACTGGAGTTCGACATTTATAGAAAGCCCACTCACACCGACGCGTATATTCAGGACTCCAACCATTGTTGGAGCCATAAATTAGCTGCGTCTGTATTTTTGGTTGATTATCCAGAGACAGATTCAATATCGAGATTGAATGCATCAAGAAAATAGCCAGGGCCAACGGCTATAGAAATGGGCTAGCAAACGACTTCGTTCGAAGAAGAAAGTTTGCCAAATTGACCAGAGATACTACAATGCTAAAGAGTAGCGAACAGACACCGATGTTGAGAATCCCTATTACTTATACTGCCTCAAGAACGTACCATCTTCAAAGATGCCGATGTGACCTTGGCATTCAGGAACCCAAACGTCTTGAGGAATCTCTTGCGTAACCCAAAAGACAAGACTCCTCCTATACTCCAGTCTGCAATCTGTCTGGTTGACCATCCAGCCTCGGAGAGGCCAATAACCTGAACTCGTTCAAAGTCCGTTAATTGCATGGTCTTTGTTGTCGTCGCGGCATTGAGACCGTTGTGCGGATTACAGTACTGTACGTTCCCGAAGCAGTTGCTTCCTCGCTACTGCATGGAACGTCTCGCACATGTGTCAACTGATGAGCCTATACAGGCAACCAGACATTCTGTATCAACCCAAATGGTCATGTCCCGTAAGCATGCATCTAATCTTTTACTAGTCAATGGTAGACGCCCCCCCCCCCCCCCCACTAAATATGGATAAGGTCAGATAACTCCTTGTTGGTGGGGCAATTTCATTGCAAAGCAGTGTATTTATTATAGTACAAGAGTTGTTCAAGAATTTTTGAACTGACGCCAAAACATACCTTTTATTTGCTTTTCCGCATGAAAGTGAATGTGAATATGGTAATTTATGTTAATTTTTTGATTTGCATGATTTACATGGTGGAAATATCAACATTCACTTTTCCTTGTGCAGTGTGACTGTTTGTACGTGATTGTAGGTGATTGGTTGGTCCGATTTGGATGATTTTTTTTTTGTTTTGTTTGTTTTTTTATGCTGAACAAACAATTGGGTTTTTTTCTCTATCCCTTACGGTTTTTGAGATAAATTTTGAATGTGTCCGAATTTGCATATTTGGGATGATGAAAAGTGCACCATGGGATAGGCCACCCACAACTTCCTATTCATTGGATTCATCAAAATTGACATATCTGCTTCGGTTCTAAAAATAAAAGGGGGGTTCAGACTTTTGTATTCACCCTGTATACACTCTTCAGATAGTATAAATTTTGAATAATATGCAGGGTTTGCTTTAGGGAGAATAATTATCGAGCCCCCCAGACCCCATGTATTTCAGTTGTTGGGTCCCCTCTTATTTATTTAACATACTCTCTCAAAAAAAAAAAATCACGTTCATTACTAATATTTTCTTCTACTCTTTCAATGCCGGTTGAATTATTACTAGTAACCAAAGGTCAATCGAATGAAACCTTTCCTTGACTAAAAAATCCATCATTACTCTAGGCCTCTTACAAAGCCTTGCTGTCAGGAATTTCACTTTCACTCTGCTTTTATGTCGCAAAAACCTTGGCTATGATGTCAGTAATCACATGTTACGTCTTAGCCAATTAACAATTAAAAATCGCACCAATAAGAGGAAATTTTACAAGCTAACTTGACCAGACAAGAAATCCGTGATATAAATCAGTCTTCCCGCACGCTTAAAAATTTCAAAATCGCGTCCAACGATAAGTATTAGCGCAATTTACGCTAAATTTAGCATTAACGTCAACCCTGAATATGAAATAAAATCCCGTCCTCTTGGATTTTGTATTAAGCAAGTTACACTGTAAAAATTAATTAAATAACGGAACTTTTAAATACCTAAATGAAAACACAATTTTAAAGAAATTATTTTTAATACCTTAACAGATTCGCAGGGTCGACCATTGATAAAAAAGAATTGTCGATCTGTGGTAGAACGTCCCTGATTGTGCGCACAAGATGAGATGAAGCCAGTTATTCTATGAAAAAGAATTGAAACGCATATGTACTTTATCTGTTAAACACATCAAAACGCATATAAATATTCATTGCCCCTTTTCTTAATTTGGATTTAAACAAATTATTTTTGTCTATTTAAAACTAAACGCTTAATGAAACATTCTACATGATAAGAATTTTGCCCCTCCCATTTTCACTGAAATACAGGAAAACCTCAGCAGTCCAAAAACTATACTGGAATGATAATTTTTTCTTATAGCCTTTTAATGTAACCAATAAAATAGGCAGGGGAGAGGGGGAGATAAGAAAAGTGGCTTGAGTACCTTCCAGTATGATTAAATAGTTTTACTTTCTAATTTTCTTTTTCATTATAGTCAAACCTCGCTATAAGGACATCCTCGAGACGAGAAGAAAATATCTATTTAGGCCACGCAAAATAAATTTTACGTTTATCGTCCGGTGTTTACGAAAAAGTAGGGGCGGCGCTTTTTTTTTTTTTTGGACAAAAAATAATTCTTTGAATTCAACAACAATTCGCGTGGGCGGCTATTTTTATTTTACGTTTTCAAGGCAAATAAGAAAACCCGAATGTATAGGGTGGGCTGAAAAGTAATGCCTCCAAAGCCATAACACTTTTATTTTTTAACGAATTTAAATTTTTTTTTTCAAATGATGGCTTATTTCGTTCTCTTTTCAATGCATTATTCACTTTTCAACATAGTCCCCATCTCTGTCCACACACTTTTGCCAATGTGACACTAGTCCTGACATCCCGTCGGAGAAGAAGTCCTTTGGTTGTTTTCGACACAAGGATCGAATCGCGTCTTTCAGCTCGTCATCAGAGCTGAATCGATGTCCTTTAAGCGATTCTTTAAGCTTTGGGAACAAGTGAAAATCGCTGGGAGCGAGGTCAGGGCTGTACGGCGGATGCGGTAGAACCTCCACGAACTTCAGTCGCTGCAACCCTTCTTGTGTTTCTCGACTTGCGTGCGGACGTGCATTGTCGTGCTGCAGAATAGGGTCCATACCCTTCCGAACTCGGAGCAACCGGGCGCGAAGCTTCTCTAGCGTTTGCACGTGCTGTTTTGAGTCGATCGTGGTTCCTGGTTCCAAGAAGTCAAGGTGGACAACACCCTGGAAGTCCCAAAAGATGGTCAACATGACTTTCCCTGCTGACTTGACAACCTTGAACTTTTTGGGATGTGGAGATGTTGCATGGCAATAATCCAACGATTGTCGTTTGTTCTCTGGGTCAAAATGATGTGCCCACGATTCATCCCCCGTGAGAATGCGCTGCAGAAAAGCCTCACCCTCACGCTCGTACCGGGCCAACAGATCCTGGCAAACGTTCTTTCTCTTCTCTTTGAGTTCAGGAGTGAGCATGTGCAGTACCCAACGAGCACACACCTTACGATATCCCAGCAATTTGGTTATGATAACGTGCACTCTCTCCTTGGAAATTTGGAGCTCTGTAGCGATGTCATATTGCTTAATTTGGCGGTTGGAACGAATCATTTGATCGACACAAACTCGATGTTGCTCGTCTGTTGCTGTCATTGGTCTTCCACTGTGGGGTTGAACAGCTAGGCTAGAGCTTGCCAGGTTTCGTTCTTTCACTAATCTTGTCCATCTTCTCACTGTACTGACGTCAAAAGTTGCATTGCCGTATACAGCTGTCATTCGGCAATGAATTTGGACAGGATCGCAACCTTCAGCTGTCAAAAACTCAATCACTGCGCGCTGTTTCAACCTGACTTCAATGTAGGTCGCCATTATGTTTCATTTTCAGCACACCTACACCATATAGTGACATAAACATAAAGTGTTTTTGAAAGAGAACAAAATAAGCCATCATTTGAAAAAAAAAATTTTAAATTCGTTAAAAAATAAAAGTGTTATGGCCTTGGAGGCATTACTTTTCAGCCCACCCTCGTATTAAAGCTTACAATGTGACCTGGTGCAGTAATATACAGGATGTGTCAAAAGTCTGTTAAGCCTGTTCGCAGTTTGTTTTATCCTAAATTCATTATATCCGAATTTAATAGCATAGATTTCAATTGGCCTTTGCAGGGACCCAAAAAAAATTCATAATAACAAGGTGTTCGTCTTAATCGAGTTCGTTATAACGAGATTTTACTGTAAGTATTTCCACTCATAGGTATAAAAGGACTAGACGAAGCCTTGTATACAGTGGCGGCTCGTTACTAAAATTTCTGGGGGTACTGCATCAGAAAATTGTAATTTTTTCATGAACTAGGAAATAGCTACTGACATTAAGCTTAAGGATCATGTAATATACATGTACAGGGCCGTAGCCAGGACATAATCTTGCAGGGGTCGATTTTCAAAAATTCCGGACCCTTTTTCAAAAATTCCACTGAGTTGGACCTTTTTCCATAATGGATTGATCGTCGACCCCCGGCGGGCCCCCGGGCCACGGGCCTGATGTATAAGAATAGTGTTAAAGAGAGACACATTATATTGAATGTTATCGATATCGAAACTGGGGCTGCTGCAGTGCCGCAGTTGTATATCTATCCACTCAATTAGTGTTCAGTCCAAAACCGCTTCATGGGAACCATGAATCAGTCGAAGAAACCATTACCGATAGCTCACAGAATCGGCCTAACTCGATTCGATTTTCATCTTCACACTTGTGTGTCATAATTTCTGTATATTGTGCTTACAGATAATTTTGGATGGATGGAAAGTGGGATGGGCGAACTTTTTGTCAGAGAAAATTTCTTTTTTAAAAAACCCAGCAAAATTCCGGGCGGGCGGGGACGATAAACGTAGAATTTATTTTGCGTGGCCTTAAGCGGAATAGTTTTGACTCACCCTCATGCTATTCTCTTTAAAACAATTTCTTTCATTTCCCATCTGCCTGTTCTTTTCTTTATTTCTCTTTTTTTTTTATAAGCCACAAGGTGAGCTGAGCATTCTGAGCGCCACTGTAAATGCCTGTGTTACGATAAGCATTCTTCTGTCATTTATCAACTGATTATCCCCTACTCCCTACAATAATCTGACAATTAAATCTTGTGCCTCCCTTTGAAGTTGCTAGCTATGAATGATGCCTGTGAAAGATAACGGACAACAGATGTTGTGAAGAGTTTAAGAAGATGAATTTACATTACTTAAAATTATGTTTCTCTGCATCAGTCTTTGTGAGTCTGAATTCTTCTAACACGGAGTCATCAGGAAAATGCTGCTGGAATTCCAACAATTCATGCAACTAAAAGGAGATAAATTAATAAAAGGATCCGATTTATAAGTAATACATTTTACCAATAAAAAAGAAAGGTAAATTTCAGCCGTTACATGTCAGTGAAACTGTGGATGTGGTTTTTTAATGCGACAAAAGCAACAAAGTTCACGCAACTTTGTTGACATGCAAAGTTGATCAGTTTTGTTTATTCTCGTAACTTTGATCTTTGCAATTGCTAGTAAGACTCAAGCTGCTATGCTTCATCGCCCGACAAAACATACCAACTAAAATCTGTCACTTCCTACAGGATCAGCATTCACGATGAACCAATGAGCATCAAGCAGAGTTAGCAAGAAGAACTGAAAACATTGCATCTATCAATCTATCATTCAATAGTTGTTTTAAATTACAACAACAACATCATCTTCACGCCCCTATCCTACATAAAGGGTGGGCAGCACACGAAAAGGGAAGAAAAAAAACAGATCAACCAAATCACACATCGGCGTCACACATTCCGGTCTCTACACACCATCCCAACTTCTTCCACTGTCATTCTCTTCTTCATGCAAGCACATCTCTTGTTCAGGCTCTCAAACCCACCTGCTCTCTCCACTCTTTCTTCGGTCTCCCTCTTCCTCACTATCAACATTACCAACATACATGTTGGTTCGTCAGTCGTTCCTCATTCATGCGTTCCATGTCCAAACCACCTCAACATTCAATTTGCTGCTACATCAGCCACACTACGTTGCATTCCACAATCATCTCTCACTACAACATTTGGAATACAGTCAAGTCCCGTAACTCCAGTTACACCTCTCAGATACCTCATTTTAACTGCACACAGTCGTTCCCACCCTCCCGAAGACCAACCTCTCCTCCAAGTGGTGGAAGCTGGGCAACGCGCTTGGCGGCTAACGAGGCTCTGGCAAACTTCTCATCGAAGAGGGTAGGCTGTGACCCATAGAGGTCACTCCCCTAACCAGTCCATACCACTATTGGCTGATCACCGGTATGGTGAATTTTACTTTATGATTTTCAGAACACAAAAGAAATTAAACCGATGTGGAAATTCTTATTTTATTCCAATATATCGACTTAAAAATTAATGCGAGCATCGAAAGCCAATCCCTAATGACGGCTGCCGTTTTGGAAATAGTCAATCTGACGAATTCGTATTTTTTGTTGTCACTGATGACTTTTGACATGGTAGTTACGGTTAGTCTCATTCGTCGCTTTCGTTGCATTTAACAAGCACATCCTATGATTACTTTAATTTTTTCTGTGTGTACAGAAGTCAATTTAATTTATTCATAATCAATAATTGTTATTCAAGACCCAAACAAGCTAACATGTACACTGTCATATCACTGAATTATGACCACCCGCTTAGTAATGGGAGTAGCCACCCTTCGCCGCTATAACTGCTGCTAGGCGTCGTGGCATCGACGCAAGAAGTGCACGGTATGTGTCCAATGGTATGGCAGTTCATTCCGCTTGAAGCGCTGTCCACAGAGCTTCGAGAGCCATAGGTGGAGAGTCCAGCTGCCGTACATGGCGATCAAAGTGCTCCCACAGATGTTCGATTCGATTGATGTCTGGCAAATTAGCGGGCCAAGGGAGCACACGAAAGTCAGTAGAGTGTTCCTCAAACCAATCCAGAAGGAGACGAGCCTTGTGGCAGGGTGTATTGCCCTGCTGGAACACACCATCGCATTGGGGGAACATCGTGAGCATGTACGGGTGCACCTGGTTAGCTACAATTGACAGATAGCCACAGACATTCAAATTGCCCTCTAGACGAATCAGTGGACCTAACTCTGCCAACAGAAAATCCCCCACACAAGCACACAACCCCCACCAGCCTGTTTCCAGCCCACAATACCCTCCTGCAGTCTCTTTTCATCGCCGTCAATCTTATGGAGCAAAAACCTTGACTCGTCAAAGAAGGCGACCTTAGCCCACTCGTCTGTGGTCCAATGGCGGTGCTCACGTGAAAAGTTTAGGCATCGTCGACGATGACCCCTGGTCTGCATGGGTACAGCGACCATGCGTCGACTGTTCAGGCCCATCCGTAGCAGGGTGCGTTCAACGGTAATGACGGATACACGTCCGTTGGCACCACTGTTGAATCTGGTGGTCAGTCGATGAACTGTGGCTCTCCTGTCACCTTTAACGAGTCGTCATAGGCGCTGCTCACCCCGTCGGTCGATGGCTTGTGACCCTTTACAGTGATGGCGTTGGGACGCGATTTCTGTCCCTGCTGTCCACTCTTTGTACATCTTCACTACAGCGGACCGTGCAGTTCACAAAGCATGCCATTTCGAGATAGTGCCACCCTTGCTGCGATAGCCTATTATCATCCCTTTTTGGATGTCCATTAAATCCAGACGTTTACCTATCTTGAGGCTCGTGCACCTGCTGTTTGATGCACCAGCTTTAAAGCTTTCGCAGCCTGTTATGCAAATTTTGCAATCTGTAATCGTTGTTGGGGCGAACCATGCGTGTGCCTTGAAGGGGCGCTGGTCATAATTCATTGATATGACAGTGTATATCCATTCCCAATAAATTCATGGTTGGGAACTGTAGTTATGCTTCAAGATTAAATAATTAAATACGAGTGAGGATCAAAAAGTAATGCACAGCAATTTTTTGTGGCGACATATTTAATAATAATAAGCAAAAATGAAACACTGACCAAGAAAACTCCAGGTTTTACATATTCTCAACATATCAGCCAAGTCTCTCGACACATTTCTCCCATCGTGGCACGAGATTCAGAAAACTCCATATCACTGATTTTACCTGCAACCTGATAGGACAACACGTGATCAAGCCATTGTTGTCTGTAGCGAAAGATTCAAACTATCAATTTGAGTGGTATTCCACAGATCAATTGTCGTGCATTACTTTTCGATCCTCTGTCGTATAAATGAAAAACTAAAAGAAAAATTCCATAATCTGGATTCGAACCACGGAACAAAAGTACTTGTAGCCTCTCCCAACTGGGTCACTATGTTCATAGCAAGGCAGTCTCCCAAGTGTCCTAAAAACTGCTAAGCAATCCAAGTGAAAGTTCAATCCCAAGGGCAGGCAACTTGCTCGTAGGCCAAGAATTTACCCTTCCTAAACTATCAGAAAAGTTATGAAAATTCACAATAAAGTGATCGTTTAATAACTGCTTCAACATTAGGAACTTAAATTAGGATGAAACCGGGGAGTTGAACTTAAGACATAAAGAATACAGGTAGCACCATCCGAGAGAAAAACTGACTGTCAACCCATCTGGTGTTGGTAATTGGAATATTGCCAGCTTCATGACGTCACAAGGTCCAATCTTTAAAACCTATACGAGGAATGTTGCTTTTACATAGCAAAATGTCACAATGCGCAGTTCTCACATGCAATAATACAAAATATACCATAAATCTTCTAGTATAATGCGACCCCTTGTATAATGCGACTCCACTTTTTCGGCCCAAAAAACCAGCAAAAATGCTATCCTCTTGTATAACGCGATCCCCATTTTTGACTCCTCGCGAGAAATAAAATGTGCAAAAATATACAGAAAAGAAAATCTTTATTTTTAAATAATCTGGATCTTAAAAATGTAGAAATGTAAAAATGCATTTAAGTGAACTTTCTTGTCGTTGTTCAAAATTGTA
>JAHWFO010073191.1:818237-862678 GCA_023313115.1 Rhysida immarginata
GGGGGGGGGGGGAGGATTTCATTTCCTCAATGCGCTATTAATAATAATATTAATAAAATTACAAGTTGATTATACTAGCGCTCAAAAGATAAGGCAAAATCAAATTTTTTAGCTAATTGTTGAATTACTATAACTGGAAATTAGAAATATTAATATTTGGTGGGGTAACCATTGTTGCTGATTACAGCCTGACATCTTTTCGGCATGGCATCAACTAACTTCTTCAATGTTTCCTTTGGAACGTCTTCCCATTTTTTTCTTGAGAAGTTCGAATTTCTCATCGAGATTTGACACCTTTTGACCTGCACAATGACTGAATAAAATCTCCCAAAGGTGCTCGATGGGATTTAAGTCGGGGATTGTGCAGGCCAATCAAGGACACGGATTATTTTGGAAGCCAAGTGGTCTTTCACCAGGTTGGAGGTGTGCTTCGATCAATGTCATGCTGGAAGATCCAGCCTGTGGGCATATTTTTCTTGCCATATGGGTGCTTATAGATCTGAAGAATATCTCAGTACATGGTCTTATCTATAATGCCATTAATTCGCACAAAGGGACCCACTCCATTCGAACTAAAGCATCCCCAGACAATTACAGAATACCATGTTTCATAGTGGGCAGCTGGGTTGAAACGCTGGTTCTGCGGACGTCTAATGTATTGATTACCATCAGATTTCGATTCATCGCTCCGTAAGATTTTTTCCCAATCTTTGGGAGTCCAGTGTTGATATTTTTTCGCGAATGCAAGTCGGACCATCCGGTTTTTCTTGCTGACAAGAGGTTTTTTTGCTGGATGCCTACCATGCAATTCTGCTTCATCTAGTCGTTTTGTGGTAGAAACACTAACATCTACCCCATGGTATTCTCTCATCTCTTGGTTTAAACTACCTGCTGTCTTCCTGGGATCTGCTTTTGACAATCTACAGAGCACCCTGTCATCCTTTTCTGTGGTAGCACGTGGTCTTCCTGATCCAGGTTTTCGGTGGAGGTCTCCTCTTTCTCGTTTTCGTTGAACAATGTTTCTTCTTGTGCTTTTTGGCACATTAAATGTTGATGAAACTTTACTATACGAATCTCCACGCTCAACAACCTTAAAAATTCGCTCTTGAAGCTTCAAATCAAGATGTTTAAAGATGTTATCACTTCCTCCTATACCCCTCACAAACTTGAAACATTCAGTTTATGCTAATGAGATTTCAAAACAAAATTTTGATTGTGCCCTATTTTTTGAGCGCTACTGTACGTAAAATTTACCCATCTTCTGTTTGATTGGTGACAGAGAAGCGTATATTCTTTGAAATAATGCAGTAGCCATACAGAATTTGAATCATCTTGTTAAATTCTCGCTTTAAATTTTTGATGAATCCTTTGCGTCGCACAGGCAATGTTTCAAAAACATTCTCCAATGTAATTGTTGTTCCAACCTTAAAAAATTAACCAGTTTTATCATAAATCAGATAAGTCAAAAAAGATATTTAATAATCATTAAATACGAGGCCTGTGAGTAAAGTATCCGACCTTCGGCCGGGAAAAAAAAAATTACATACCTGGAGCATTGGAAACCTAATCGCCCTCAAAGTAGTCTCCTTGGGACTCCACACACTGCTCCCAGCGGTGCCGCCATTGTTGGAAGCATCTTTCGGAATGGAGTTTAGCTCGGCTGTCGTTGCAGCCATAATGTCATCTCTTGTCTGAAATCGCATTCCTTTCAATGGCCTCTTGAGTTTGGGGAACAGCCAAAAGTCGCAGGGGGCCAGGTCAGGAAAGTAAGGAGCCTGTTGTACCACGGGGAGTCTGGTTTTTCGCCAAAAAAGTCTGAATCAAGTTTGGTTTTTGAGGCGCCAATTGCCTGTTGACCACAACTGCGGTCTCTTGTGCCGCACTGCATTACGTAGGCGACGGAGGACGTCCCTGTAGCACTCTTTGGTGATTGTTTGACCCTGTGGTACGTACTCGTGGTGTACCACACCGCGAGAGTCAAAGAAAGCAGTCAGCATCACTTTCACATTGCTGCGCACTTGGCAGGCCTTCTTTGGTCATGGTGACGAGGAATGCTTCCACTGTGACGACTGATGGTTTCCACCTGGGTGTCGCCCAGTTTCTGGCAAAATTTGATGCAGTAATGCTGCTCCAGTCATTCCGTCATTTTCCTTCAAATCAAAAACCGACAAGAGCACTACACACTACCTCCTTCTAATGCTGATTGCCAGCAACTGACGCTATTGAGAGGCGGGAAAAAATTCACGCATACGCACAAAGGTTCAAGGTCGGCTCATGCAAGCGCGCACCATCCAAATCCATCAGGTCTTCGCAAAAAAAAATTAGGTCGGATACTTTTCTCACAGGCCTCGTAATCATTCACTTCAAATGATATTATAGTTTTACCTGTGTAGGACAAGGTGTTTGACTAATCAAAGTGCCATTATGATCGTACTGTAATTTTGTTCCAACTGAAGCATTTTTGTGACATGTTATGATCGTTACATCACTGAAATGATCAGATTCATTAATAAAGTAACTCAACATCTTGCCATAATCAATTTAAACTAGAGTTAATGCTCCAAACATTCGGTAAAGTTAGTAACAAAAAAAAACAAAAGGAAAAATTCCAGACCTGGATTCGAATGAGAGACCGCTCGTCGCCTTTACCAAGTGGGCTACTGCGGACACTGTATGTGTCATTGCTCATTTCTACTCGAGTGAATGAGGAATTAGATTATTTCCTCGCTTCTAATGAGGTCATGCACAAACAAGAATAAACTACTTTACTCCAGACTAACTCTGACCATTTAATTCTTCGCACAAAGCATCAATTCAGGAACACATTTTTCGTCAAACCATTGCACGAGTGGCTGATGAAGGAACTGACTTAAAACTTCATGTTATTTGGCTTGTAAATCATCGCTAGGCACTAGTGCTAAAACCTTGCCAATGAATAAAACAGTCAGCCACTCAATCCTATAACGATGGAAACAGCATTGTGCCAAGAAATTTTCAAACAGACGTGTGTATTTCTCCTCGGTGCAATCTTAACAAGAAAGTGTGCTTTTAGTATTTGTGTCTGGTGATGACGTTGCAGTCCAAATGAATCATTTCATTCAGTTTCTTCATCAGTTAGTTCCCTCGGGCAAGGGAATTCAGGCTGAGAGACAAAAAAGAAACATAGTCAGCGGGAAACAAACTCTTGTCCACAAAATAGATTTAATTACCATATACGTATTTCGACCTCATTAAGGTCATTATTCAATGTCATATGAATTTGGTAAATCGAGTACACATTTATATAAGAAAGAGGCAGTCGCTCAACAAACATAACACGGACCTAAGAGAGATACCCAGTCATGTCTGTTATACAGCAAAATTAATGTACAAAATAAATAATATACAAAGAAGATAATACATGTACAATAAAATGCGAACAACAATAAACCAAACAAATACAATACAAAGAAGAAATTATACAATAATTACGACCTAATAATACAAAAGAAACAAAAACAAAATACAGAATTAATTAAAAGTATTTCAATGCAGAAATCAACGTCGTGTCCCCGACAGGGCCCGCATCTCCATTCAGTAAATAATTACGGTCCTTCCTGGAGATTTCAAGGGTTACAAAGGCGTCTAATGCATTCCTTCTTCTGCTTGTCTGAGTAGTTTACAGTCTTTAAGCAGAATGTCGTGTCCGGACTCTAACATATGCTTGGCGACCGCCGATTTTCCAGGTCGTCCATATCTGGCGTGTGCAGTATGTATCTCTCCTAGGTCCGCGTTATGATTGTTAAGGCGTTTCCCTCCTCCTATTGGTTGTTCAGTTGGTTAACCCTTCCCCATTGGAGATCAGCGACTGCCTCTTCCTTATACAGGGTGTTTTTGAATTGAGTGCAGATTTTTTGGGAGATGATAGAAGAGGTCCTTAGAAGTGTTTTTTGTCATATGAACATGGGGTCCCCGCAGCTCTGTTTACTTACAATGCTGCATTGAACAATCAAATGACACCAGGACGCAGTGTGCGTTGTAGGCCTAGATTATTTTATTTTTAACAATTAACACAAGCAATCTACTGTATGACTTTTACAGTAATTATTCGAAATGACCGCCATTTGCTTCATAGCACAATTCGCAACACCTTATGATGGATTGACGTACGCGTGGAAACAACTGATTTGCACGGTCGCTGATGTCACTTGCTGCCAATTCTTCTTCGGTATCTACGGGTTCGGAGTACACCATTGATTTTATGCTTCCCCATAAAAAAATATCCATCTGTGTGAGATCTGGCGATCTCGGTGGCCAAGCAACTGGTCCGCCACGACCAATCCAACAAACAAGCACGTGCACCTTGAAATTTCTTTGCAAACAATTACTTTAAAAGTTATTACAGTAGATTGCTTGTGTTAATTGTTAAAAATAAAATAATCTAGGCCTACCAATGCACACTGCGTCCCAGTGTCATTTGATTGTTCAATGCAGTATTTTAAGCAAACGGAGCTGTGGGGACCCCATGATCATATGACAAAAATTACTTCTAAGGACCTCTTCTATCATCTCCCAAAAAATCTGTATTCAATTCAAAAACACCCTGTATGATTTACCAAATTCATATGGCATTGAATAATGACCTTAATGAGGTCGAAATACCTATATGGTAATTAAATCTATTTTGTGGACAAGAGTTTGTTTCCCGTTGATTATGTCCCTATCCACAGTTTATCTCGTTTCTCAAAAAAGAAACGTGTTAGTTCTTCCCACTTCCTCGTGTGACTGCTTGACAAGAAAAGAACACAAGATTGGAATGGTTTATGCCTAAGAAAGCAACAGCTGAAGACTAGTCCTCAGTTGAATATTTAATGGAATATATCATAAACTAACTGAACCGTAACATGTAAAATGCTCATTTACAACTGTGTCTCCTCAGTTTCTTACAATTTTTTTTTCTTTTTTGTTTACGTAAACTGCAATTTGCTATTGTAGTTCTAGAGACTTTAGTGTCATCGACGTTGAGATGATTTGCTTAACTCTAACAAATATTTAGAAATTTATGTAAAGTACTACTTTCCAGCATGACGGCAAATGACATAGTTGAATACGTAAAAGATTTAAAATTTAACATGAATAAATTTGAGTGAAAAACAATGAAGGAAATATTTTTACCTAAGAGCACATAGTGAGCTCAAAGCTTCTCCACGAAAGCCAAAAGTGTCCAAAGAAAAAATTTCATCAAAATTACACAGTTTAGACGTGTGATGTTTTTGCGCTGGAAAAGAAATCAATACACTTTAGTAGCCTGCACTTCTTAAACACTTCATTCCAGTTCTTAAAACGTAAATTTCCTGAACGCCTAATGCTATTACCAAGTGATTTAAAGTTGACTTCCTCGATACCCGAACCATTATCAATAATCTCTATGCTCTTGCTGCCATGGTTTGTCAATCGAATATCTAAATAAAAAGAAGTGATTTAAATTCTCTATATTGTCATATTATGAAGATAACACAAAGTCAAAAGCAATAAGATTCTAAATTTTCTTTTACGAGGGAAAATCAAATGAAAACCACAATTAATTTTTTCTACTATTTTACTGCAGGAAGAACGTTTGCTTGTACATTATTTTTCAACATAGTCTCCTCTAAGTTAAATGCATTTACACCATCGGATAGGAAGTGCTTCAACGCTGCGTAAGGAAAAGTCTTTCGGTTGATGCTGCAGCCACTCGTGCACTGCCGATTGGACATCTTCATCAGTCTTGAACTTCTGCCCTCCAAGGTGCTCCTTTAATGGACCAAAGATATGGTAATCTGACGGTGCCAAATCTGGCGAGTATTGCGGAGGTGGCAGGCACTTGAAACGTAGGACGGGCGTTTTCATGTTGAAGCAAAACACCTGCACTCAGCAATCCCCTTCGCTTTGTGCATACTGCTGGCTTCAAATGGTGCTTGAGAAGGTCGGAGTAGTTGGCACTATGATACTGGAGGCATGTAGTGCTCCAGAATAGGACCATGCTTATCCCAGAATAAAGTCAACATGACTTTCCCATGAGAGGGCTGTCTGCGAAAGTTCTTTGGTTTCAGCAAAGAAGATTGTTGCTATTCTTTGCTTGCACGTTTCGTATCCAGTTGAAAATGGTGCATCCAACTTTCATCCCCGTACTTTGTCTTCATTCTTCGATGAATATCAACCGGTTTCACACCTTCACTCCATAAAAATCGAATAACTCCACGCTGTTCCTCCTCGGTGCCGCCATCTTGAGTCCGCTGTTACTCAGCTTCAGTCTCACCTACCGACATGCTTCGTACTACCAGCTCGGAAAGACTTCAAGGACTCAAACATCTAATAGGAAAGACTTCTGCAAATTTCCAAACATCTAATAGGAAAAAAAGATTTTTAATGGCATTATTGCGGTTTTCATTTGATTCTCCCTCGTATATTATCTTTCAGTCTTATAACAATTAACAAAGCCTTTCTCAATCTTTTGCAAGAATTCTCAATTTTAAATTCCAGGGCCTGTATGGCCAGAGGCCGACGAGTTGGTTCCCTGGATTCACGACTGCTAAACAATAAAGTCTGTTATATTTTTCATTTGATCACATTTTTATCAAATATGATAATACTATTCTCAGGTCATGTACACACAATCCCATCATTAATCACAAATGTGGCAGCACCACTGCAGGGGGAACAACTTAAAAAGTGCACAGACACCCCTGAGCCAACTTACACCAAGCCAGGAAGTTCCCTATGGTGTCCCCGAGTCGACAGACAAACCTCATCGGTCGTCGAGCATACAAGCTAACTGCGTGGACTCTCCTGTATAAGGTTTGCCTAAAAAACATTAATCCTAATGGCCACTGATAGCTCTCTGACAATGTCTCTGTGTGTGCTTCATCCGAAGGGTCCGACATTCAAAGAAACGATGTACGAGATTTAGTAATCTCCATATTTTTCAAAAGATTCATCTTAAGATTTTAAAATTTTGAATCCCCTGAGAAGTGAAAACTGAAACGAAATCAGAATTTGCGAGATGACCTGAGCGAACGAGAGCGATACGCAATGACGAAACACCAATTTTTCCGGTTTCTGCAGGTTTTTGTTACGTTTGAAAAGGAGGAAGATCATTTTTTGCAGAGTTATTTCCTTATTTTTTTGCAGATCGTCGAATGGCGCAGAGATCGGATTTGAGATTTTTTTGAAGATTTGGGAGTTTTGTGGGACGGCGTACAAGATTTTTCCTTATGCCAAACCCCTTGGCTTCATCTATTCCTACAAGGTAGTTAGAGCAAGGCGCAAGGTCTTGTCGGGGTGTGGTGACCCTTGGACGACCCTGACTAAAGTGTCTGTAGGTGTTTCTATCCTGTCGGAACCGTATCCACAGTTTTGAAATGACGCTAATCGACACGTTCAGTGTCCGAGACACTTCAACCTGGGACTGGCCTGCTTCCAGTCATCCAATTATTTATGCTAATTTCTCTCTCTAAGAGGACACAATGAGCCATTCTGCAAATCCCTAAATTAATGAAAGTGCTTGCTGCCAACAAATTGTTGGTTGAAAATTAACTATAACGAGGGTAGTTTCAAGTCAGTGTCATTGTACTATCGGCACGCCACGAGAAGACCCCTGAGTTGCTTAATGTGCTCATATGGTATTGCTGCAGTTGCAGATGAATATATTCAGTGTTGGGGGGACAAACTGCCAAATTTGAGTCGATCCATGTTTCATCGATGTAAACAATAGGACGATTTTCTTCTCTTATTTTTTTCATATTTCTCAGGTATCTACCTCTCCATGCAAACGTTTTCATTTGTTTGGAAACACGGCCAAAACTCATTTTTGCGCTACTTGGTTTTAGCGCTTGTCCACCCTTCATAACTGTAGATTGATCTGCAACTACAGCGACACCAGAGACGTTTATAAAAGGAGACCTGGCAATAGCTCAAATTGTGTAATACTTTTTTAGATACGGATAAAGACTATTACTTTATCCGTACTTTCGGATTTGAAGATGTGCTATTATTGACTCAGAGGGCGCTGCATTAGTTTTGTTTTGAATCTTTTGGTTTCGCTTTTTCAAGTCACGTGTGTTGCAACCGTCGAATCGACGGCGTCGATGAAATCAGACTTAACCGTATTTCTTAACTCTCTCTGGATTCAAGTGTACTTTGCTTTCTTTGCCAGGCAAATCTCCCCAACGATTTCAGCATAATTCATCGTCACAGTACCGAACGCGGGACGACATTCAATGCACGAAAAGGAATGCTAGTAAATGGATATGACGGATACAAGCATCGAGGTAAACTCTGCACTTTCGTATCGCCGATAGTCGTTTCTGTCATATCCATTTTCGAGCAGAGCAATTTCTTCCGTGCATTGAATGTCATCCCGCATTCGATATATGATGCTAAATTATGCCGAAACTGCCGGGGAGAAAAAAAAATGTAGTTTTTTTAATATTATTGTGTATCAGGGATAAGGAAGGAAAGGAAAAAAGTGAAGCGGGAGTGTTTGGGTTTCGTAGTATGCCATCATATAATAACAATCCGTTAATGCACATTGAATGTCACGTACGAATTGTCTTTGTAAATGTGATAACATTGAACCAGATGGCGTGACGATCGAAGTTTGAATGGGAAACTGAAAGTTTGAATGCAATTGAATGGTAAGCTGAATTCTACACGAAATTCTCATTGCATATGTTTGAATGGTAAAATGAGGCGAGAGGATCTTCGCAGTAATTGTGAACCCCTTCTGCGCATGCCTGACGGATTTTGAAACATCGCCTCATCATGTCAGGGACTCCTCGTCTCCTGCACAGAAGCGGCTAGCGACACGGTAGAACATGACGTCATGGCAAGTTCCTGTAACTGGCCGAGGGGAAACCAACTGCCCCCTGTAACCAAATAAGTTGGGGTATATATCAATTATTTACCCCCGGAGGGGGACGTCGTAGAACAGTAATGGAAAACAGTGAGCCTGAGAGTGGTAAAAGTTTGTTAAATTTAAACACGGTTACAGGAACTTGCCATGACGTCATGTTCTACCGTGTCGCTAGCCGCTTCGGTGCAGGAGACGAGGAGTCCGTGACATGATGAGGCGATGTTTTAAAATCTGTCAGGCATGCGCAGAAGGGGTTCACAATTACTGCGAAGATCCTCTCGCAAAATGAGGAAATGCCAGGTCTCCTTACTTTAACGGTCTCTCAGCGACACCATACGAGCACATAAAGCAACCCAGCGGTCTTCTCGTGGCTTGCGGACAGTAAGGGGCTATTCATATACCATGTGGAAACTTTTTCTACTCTTTTTATCCTCCTCTCTGCCTCTGTGGTCATTGGTGCCCGGAGAAATTAACTCCCCCTCCCACACCAGCAAAGATATTAAAATGAATTTGAGCACATGGTCACTATTTGATCCTTCTCCCTTCCCTTTCTGGTCATAAGTGGGCAAATTCTGACCTCCCTCCCTTCCCAAAATAAAACGTAGTTTATGTACGTTCCCTTAGGAGATCCAGAACTAATTTTACGTAAACAAATAACACGAGTTCATAAGCCCCTGTCACTCCTTTCTGATAGCACTCATTCTTATAATTTATAATTTAATTGCAAATACGAATGCAATAGGAATACGAATGCAAGAACCTATATTGGTGCTTCCAGCGTCTAAGCTATTCTCGACGAGTTCCTTGACGGCGATGGCCAAGGTGACGACGACTTGCCCGGAACAAAGGCGATGGACAGTGTCGCGGTCGATGGGACGAATGGAACCGATGTCGCTAGGCTGGGCTTCTGCGCTTTCTTCCGCCTCCCCATCCATCAGGATGAAACAAAAGTAAAACAATCTATGTCTATGGAGTTATGATCACTTAATGAGAAAAAAACGTGAAAGCCACTATAAAAAATAAATCCTCAACACATGTTCCCAGGTGAAGGATGAAGGTTGCTTAGAGTGTGGCTCCATCTCGTATCGCAAATCTACACTTTTGCTTTTCGCGCTCAGTGGAATACGGGCTAGGAAAAGTCGCTGCTAAATTGCATAAAAAATAAAACTAATGAAGCATTTTTATACTAAACTGATTTATTCAAAACAATTCGTATGAGGAAAACGCACTTCAGATTGCAGCAAAAGTGAATCCCAAAAAACTCTTTAAGATTTCCCGATACACCAATTTTCAGTTCAAAGCAAAAAAACGTTTAATGAAAACAAAATAAAATCCTAAAAAAGAGAAACGCTAAAAATTGGTTTAACCGTCTAACTGATTTACATGATATTTATTTTTTGAAGAAATGTATTGAAGATTTTGCAAAAATGAAGATTCTGAAGTAGTGAACTGAGGATTCTGGAGAACTGAATCTGAAGAACTTGAAAAACACATCTCCCTCTCACCGTTTTGACATGCATCAACCAGTGTATTCTTCAAAGGCAAATGTGTCAATAAAACGAATATTAATCAGCCACAATAGTAGCGATTAGGCTTTTTTGACTTTCTTAGAGTTTGAGTCGTGCTTGCAAGTGTCTTCATTCTCTGCGGATTTAACTTTAACACTCCAGAGGTGGCGCGCGGTCTCTGAGACCGCATTTTGAAACTACATTTTTTTAATGTTCAAAAATGAAATTCATGAATATTTTTTATCTATCACTTAACTTACCTCATTATTAATAGAAAACCTCAAAAACTTTTCAATATTATCTAAAAACCGCAACTTTTAGAAAGAAATTTAAAAACCCTTCTTTTTCCGTCAAAATTAGACATGAATATTTTAGGAAAGACATTTATAAAAATAAAATAGTTGAAAATTGATACTTTGCACTATTTTTACTTTTCATACATATATACTTTCCTACATAAAAGAAAACCATTATAAAAATGAATAATATCAATCATTTCTCAGAGGAAAAAAATGCCTATTTTTTATTATAAAAAAGTATAAAATAATTTTTCTCGATATTTAAAAGTATTTTATTCAAAACTAGTATAAACGGAGGTTAAATATATATGAAATTATATTTATAGAAAAGTTTAATGCTCTTGAAATTCAGAAAACAGCATTAGTATACTTGCATTATTATTTGCGTTTCGCTCCAAATATTTGTTTTCAAATAAAAGTTTCTAAGTAGGAAAATAATAATAAGCAAAAACTATATTGAAAATTAATTGAAGAATGTGTTTAGGTAATAAAAAATTAAAAAGAAGTAAAAAAAAAAAAAAAAGACTTTTACATCAATTTATTTTAGTAACGAAGTTGGTGGCGCGCGGTCCCTGAGACCGCACGTCCTGTATACGTGAATCTAGGGAATAAATCATGGATTATGATGTACTGACTTCTAGAAGTATCCAACTTGGGAGAATACAGAAGTGGTCATTTTTTAAATTCATAAGAAGATATTCACAAAAATGTAGTGTTGCGGTCCCTGAGACCGCGCGCCATCTTTGGAGTGTTAACAGCTTTTTCACATTGCTTTAGTACTTTTTCACAATCATTTAGTACCTTTTCGCAAACATTTTTGCCTTGTTCGGTGCATATGCAGTTTTGAGTCGAAAAATATCAAAAACGCGATTCTGAATTGCATCTGGCTTGTTCAGCCGAACTTCAGTTTTGAGTCGAAGCGCAATTCTGCTAACCCGCCGAGAAACGCAATTCTTCAGAAAAATTTGGATGTATACATTCTAATAAGATTCGGAAAAGTTTTTCGGCATGAAAAGTCACTATGTCCCGATTTTTATTTGAAAATGGACGGCCCAAAGTTCCCGTCGATAACACTTTTTTAATTTATTTCGTCAAAGATAGATAAGACAGTTCTGTTTGATTTGTTTGAGAGATTTTATTGGTTTAATGTAAATTTAAAGACTATATAAATCCAGCGGATTAAATTGATGATTGGAGATCCTGAGGAATTATGACGTAAGGATTTACTTAAGTTTGAATTTCTCGCATAAATTTGGAGTTCAGCTTCCTGACGAACGACGCTACGAGCAGCTACAAAGAAGCGTAAACCTGAGGACTCCGAGTTATGATTTAGAAAATTCGATAAAGTTGCGCGTTACTTTAGAAATGGGTTCTTGCATAATGTTTCCTCAGTTTTGGCTTCATTCATGGCAACTTCCCCTCGCAATGAGATGCCATTTCGCGAAGATCGTAAGCGAACCGAAAATGATGATGTTTCGAAGCCGTGCCTTCCTTCTTTGAAGTTTATCGGAATTATCGAACAAATTAACGCTACTAATCAACCTTCTTCCCACCCTCCCTTAGTCATATCCTTTCCCCGCCGATAACTTTAATCTTGAAGGAAAACACACTATTGACGTTTGAACTGGAGTTAATAGACTTGAGCAATGTGTTTCTATATGACAGAAGATTAAGAGATCGTCGTAGTGAAAAAGGCACCCTTAAGAATTTAGAACAAATATTAAGTAGCTAAACGTTTACGAATAGATCCTAAATGCTTGAATTTTAAACTGTAAAATGAATGAGGACGCGGCTAAGATTTTGTATTTGTAATTATTCCGGAAAGCGTATAGCAAGAACATAAATTTTAATCTTCTGCTTAAATTGGTCCCTGGAACATATCCTGAAAGTTTGTACAGACCATTCATAAACACCCCGTATATTAATAATTAGACAGAAACAAATTTTGTGACACTGATGGTTATAAAGAAGTTTCGTATCAAAGAAGGTTTTGGTGAACCCGCAGCAGCCCGTCAGAGTGCAAAAACAAGGACAAGGATGGTAGCTTCGAGCGTGATCGAGGATTACGGGAAGGAGTGATTTTGAGAAAGTCTAACAAGAGTCAGAAAGGCATGCTCAATTTCAGAGGGTGTAAGAGGACCATCCATTCGGGCATCCTTAGGACATAGACAATTGCCTTTAAAGCGCAATATAAAGGCAAAGATGCGATTTAGATGATCAAAATCGGAGAATCTTGAAAGTGGAAATGAAGAACATGAAGCAGTGGCAGATATTACATCTAACCTTTTTACTTCCGGAAGATCAAGTGGTATGGAAGGCGTTTGCAGAGTTGGCCAGGAAGATTCTTCTAGAGAGAGCTACGGTGGACCATGAAACCACAAAGCGCAATCCTTCATGTCAGCAGGATTATTTGCACTGGAGACATGATTCCACGCAGAATTCTTGGAATTCTTGATTATTTTGCATACTTGACCTTGAAAGCATGAGGAAGGTCACAGTCTACCTCAGATTTCGGAAAAATATTAATTATCGATACAAAATCGATATTCATGGTTATGGCAGAGCATATTAATGAGAAATATCTCATGACCAACAATGCAAGGCAAAGTTTGTGCAACAATAGGTATCAACAATGGTGTCAACACGCAATGCACCAACACTAGGAAGGGATCAACAATATATATCTCATGACCAACAATGAAAGGCAACGCTTGTGCAATGTAGGTAAGTTTACTGTTATTCAGGCTTTTCTTAGAATTTCTTGAAAATCTTTAAAAATGACCAGTAACTGGAGATAATGGAGAGTTAGCAGACTATTGCGAAAGAATGGAAAGACGACAGAGGAAGCACTCCGTTAGCTCCGGGCTGTATTGAGCAAATGGTGAGCATGTCAATAGAAGAATCGGCGGTCGCTAGACTACACAAAGAAATGAATGGCCAAGTTTTGATTCAAGACATCGAGAGAAGAAAGGGAATTGCAACAACATCAAATGTACATCTAAAGTTAGATTACGTGAGTAAGAAATTATTTAGACTAGCAGTGGCATCCTTGGAGAGGTCCATCCATTGTGAGCCTTTAAAATTTTTTTTTCCAAATTTTCATTAAGAATTTTACTGTATTAATTTTAAGCGTTTTCAAGTCAAGAAGAGTTTAGATAAAGTCCCAGTATATCACCTAGACTTCGTATTTTTAGTAGAATGGATAATCCCTTTGCTCTGTGTTGTAGTGATTGAGTTATTATTTAACCAATTGGGAGTTATAATTTAATTTTTTGAGATTGTTCTCTTTACCTACAAGTTTAATTATCCCCGGCAACGCCGGGTACCTCTTCCAGTCTAAGATATAAGATTGGCGACAAACGTGTGTAAACGATTTGGATGCAGTTTCAACCAACCAAGTACAATAGTGGAGTCAGTCAGAAGAAGCACTGATCAAACGTAATTTGGAGCGCAGAAGTAACCTGCTGGGCTAAACGGGAATGGATATAGACTTGAGAGGAGCCACTTTGGCCTTTGAACACAATAAGTTTGAGAAAATAGCACCGTTTTGATCAACAGAGCGCACACCCACCTTTGAAGCGCAAAACAGGTGTCCACTTTTGATTTCGATTTCATTGCAGAATAAGAAAATCCAATAAAACACAATCCCACAATAGAAAAATTTTAAATCCAAAACCACGAATGTACATTTCAGAGCTATATATCTCCTTCATCGCCTTATAACAAGGGGAATAATGTGACAATTTCTAGGCCTACAAAATCCACTTTTTCTACTACGCTCGCTAATGAGTTCAATGGGTGGCATTCATAAAGACAAAATCTTCGCCTTTCGAGTGCAACCTTTCGTGAGAAAATTCGTGTCAATTTAAAGAGCGGTGAATTAATTAAATTTTATCTTCAAGTGAGTTCTTGAGAGCTCTTCTCATGAACATACCTCGAGAAAATTCGCAATTCACAAAAAATGACAAATAACGATCTACTGATAAGAAATGGGAACAAGCGAAGGAGAAAAAAAAAACAGTAAAAGGCTGAGGGAGTCACACTCGTCTATTGCAAATGTAAAAAAAAATCATTATTTTTTTCTGAAAAAGAAAAAGAAAAACGTCAAAGATGTTTAAGCGCAACTTTAATGAGTGGCCACATACGGAGTTGTTTTCTTCTTTCTCAGGTAATTAGCAAGGACAGCTACAAGAAACAACTGCACATCAAACGATATCCATGTGAGGGGACGAGAGATAAGCAAAAACTCTGAACTTTGATATTTTTTTATAATAAATAAGATGGCCACTAATGTATTAGATTTAACAGCTCCGATAAGCAAGCATGTGATCATGCTCCAATTGTTCTACGTCTCTCAAAGCAATAGAAATACTCCCTTGATCTGAAAAGAGTTTTTTCATGAAAGGCATTGGACCCCCCCTTAATTAATCTTGTAGACAACACTTTGACCAAATGTCAAAAAAAAATCGACCGCAATATTATTGCCGACCATGTCCATGATAATTTGACATAGTTTCACGTCCCGCGTTGTTACAGATCTAATTCCATCAAAGATTTCCACCCGAGTGATTTTGTAATCCTCGGAGAGTATCTTAGGGACCCATTTGGCACAGCTCTTATTGAATTTCAGTTTATCGTGCTGATGTTCAGTATTGAAGCCAATTCTCGGACACGAATCCGCCTGTTTTCCCTTATCAGCTCATCAGTTCGTGCGATGATGCCATCATGGACAGCAGTTGCTGGCCTTGCCTTATGAGGTTCATTGCCGGCGGATTCTCGCCCTCTTTCAAACTTTTGGCACCTCGGTGAACTGTCTTTGAAGTCTCTAATGAATTTCAGATGCTTCCACACCTTCGTTGTGGAGAAACTTGATGATTATTCCTTGTTCCACTTTGGTCGACACATCGCTGTCCGCCATTTTTTTTAAACAATTGGTTGTCATGGCAACGGGATGAGTGGTACTGCATTTGCCTGACAGGCGGTCGTTGCCATCCCAACAAAGATATCGCAACAAAAAAATAATGTCCAGGTCAAATTTGAATGCCCCTCGTACATCAGTGTATCAATATTTTTGCTGTGTCGCATGATTTCACCCTATCCCAACTTTTGTGTAAATGACGTTTGTACATCGTTACGTTTATAGCTCGCAGCTCCCTATATGGACGCATGGTTATAGATGTTACAGGCCATAGCTGGAAATTATCTTCAACACTTTCTGGGGTTTTCATTTAAAATTATCTGCTTTTGCTTTGTAATTTCCCTCAACAGATGGCGCGGGCGGTCGAAGCCGCGGGTAACAACTAGTTAAATACTGTTTCCGCGCATGAACCTGTACGTGTTTATTTAAAAATTCCTTCCCTTTATCACTCTTCACTTTTAATGGCATCTGACCAGCAGTGAAAATTTTTTGAAAGGCTTTTTGAAATGCTTGCCCTGTCTTCATTTTTAGTGGTACAACATTCTGAAGATGGTCGTAATCGTTACAATGACACTTGCTCTAAAGGTACCCTTTTGACACCCTCAAAAATTTTCAATGATAAGATATAGCAAGTTGTATATCAAACAACTCGAAATGATAAAATAAGAGAATATATGAGAATAATTACAAAGATCGAAGATGGTTGAATTTGATTCAGTGGTACATGTTCAAATGATACAATTATGGTACTATTGAAAAATTTCAATGTTAAAATATGTCATGTAATATACGAATCAACTTGTAATGACATGCTATGAACGAATATATAAGAGTAAATACAAAATTCGAAGATGGTCTTTATTTATTCAGGGGAACCCGTGCTAAAGATACCACAATTATACCACTCATTGCTAAGATGAAATATGCAACTATAGACCAATCTGCATCTTACACACGTTGGAAAAAATTGCTGCAAAGTTGATTTTTGCTGACCTTACTAAATTTCTCTGGTCCATTATTCCAACCAATCAATATGGTGGGAGACCGAGAACTCCAATTATGTACTCCTTACTTCATGTTCTTAATTATATCATAAATGCCTTGGACCAAGGTCTTTCATGCTATTGGTAAACACAGATATTTCTAAGGCCTTTAATACTATTGACAGATATCAATTCTACAATCATATTGAATACTTGGGAGTAGACTCAAGAACTTTAAACCTTCTTCAAGATTTCTTTTCGAATAGAACTAATTACATCCAGGCTCCCAATCACACGGTAGAATTCCCGTCCACTCGAGGTACTTTACAAGGTTCTCCTACAGCCACGGTGTTTTATGCTGTTGCTACAGCGGAAATTCATAAACTCCCCTTAAATTGTCACATCCTCTCCTATATTTAAAGCCTTTTCCAGTTCGAAACAACCGACCGTCCTCAACACAACCTAAAGAGAATGCCTGAGTGCGGAAACGTCATACATTGTTACATCATGATACGAAGTCATAATTTAGAGCTTATTATTGTTAGAAATGCGATTAAAGATGACTTTTTATGTTGATGTTACAATGTATGAAATTTTCGCGCTCAGGCTTTGAGTAGAGGTGGTGTTGCCGTCCTCCAGTATATTCATGATGACATACATTTACTACAAAATTGGTATACCATACATGGTTTGACCTTCAATGAGGCCAAAACCAATATCATACTTATTGATAAACAAAAAACCGGGCCCTTACTTTCCTGTAAGATGTTAGGCATTATTATTGACAACAGAATTTCTTTCAAATTAACAATTGAAGCCCTACTACTGGACCTAAATCGATTGAGGTTCTTACTTAAAAGCCTCAAAGGAAATGATTAAAACGATTAAGGTTATTCTGATTCAAAAAATAGAATAAGGCATAGTTATTTGGTTTTCTGCTTCGAAAAATTTAATTACTCGAGTACAAGTTGCATATAATTGTGCTATACGAACGGGGCTGGATCTCTCAAAATACGTGTCTATAACTGACACTTGTGCTGCTTGTGACATTCCTACCCTTCAAAACATCATAACTTATGCTAGATTTAAGGAATTTATTATGCCCTTACCTTTACTGATCATCCGATACACTATGTGAAAGAATGGTTGTTAAATTCTAATCATACTCTTGAAACCCAGAGACTGAAACTTGTACCGCCAAACATTGTATCCAGATTTTTGGCTGCTTTCTTGCCGTATAATGTTATTTCAAATTGGAATGCATTATCATTCAGTGTTAGAAATCAGATAATTAACTGTACGCTAAAACATTGTACTAATCATGATCAAGCCACCGTTTGTACCTAGCGTGATCAAAGGATGTTGTTACACGTTTTTAAATTATTCCATAAAATGTTGTTACCTCTTACATATCCTTGTTAGGTTGCAAGATTGTAAATAAATAAATAAATAAATAAATAAATAAATAAATAAATAAATAAGATATGGCATGTAATATATCAAGCGATCGGAACGACTTGTTTTGAAGAAAAATATAAGAATAATTACAAAATTCGAAGACGGTTGAACTTGATTCAGGGGTACATGTTCAAATTATGGTACTATTGAAAAATTTCAATGTTAAAATACCATGTAATATATGAATCAACTTGCCATGTAATATATGAATAAATCAACTTGTAACGACATGCAATGAACGAATATACAGGGTGAATACAAAAGTCTGAACCCCCCTTTTATTTTTTGAACCGAAGCAGATATGTCAATTTTGATGAATCCAATGAATAGGAAGTTGTGGGTAGCCTATCCCATGGTGCACTTTTCATCATCCCAAATATGCAAATTAGGACACATTCAAAATTTATCCCAAAAACCGTAAGGGATAGAGAAAAAAACACAATTGCAAACTTGTTCATCATATAAAAACAAACAAAACAAAAAAAAAATCATCCAAATCGGACCAACCAATCACCCACAGTCACACTGCAAAAGGAAAACTGAGTGTTGATATTTCCACCATGTAAAGTATGCAAATCAAAAAATTAACATAAATTACAATACTCACATTCACTTTCATTCGGAAAAGCAAAAAAAAAGCATGTTTTGGCGTCAGTTAGGTTCCGTGCCCAATTGTGTTATGGTGATTGTGGCGTTAGTTCACCACGTGATTGTGGGTGATTGGTTGGTCCGATTTGGATCAATTTTTTTTGTTTTGTTTGTTTTTTTATGCTGAACAAGTTTGCAATTGGGTTTTTTTTCTCTATCCCTAACGTTTTTTGAGATAAATTTTGAATGTGTCCTAATTTGCATATTTGGGATGATGAAAAGTGCATCATGGGATAGGCCACCCACAACTTCCTATTCATTGGATTCATCAAAATTGACATATCTGCTTCGGTTCAAAAAATAAAAGGGGGGTTCAGACTTTTGTATTCACCCTGTATAAGAGTAATTAAAAGTTCGAAGATGGTCGATATTTATTCGGGGTACCTGTGCTAATGATACCACTATTGTACCACTGGAAATTTTCATTGCTAAGATAGGGCATGTAACATATCAAACAAGAAGTAACAACATATCATGAATGAATATACCATTCATTACAAACTTAAAGTTCCTTATCGAAAATGTCGAAAACTCAAAATTTAAATTGCGTCGTTACGTCATTTATGAACTTTCCGCACCAGCAGTTCATTAAATTCAAAGGGGCGATTACACTTAAATCGGCGGCAATTGTTGAGATTAAATGACGTCTTCGACAGGTTTTCAGCAAACTTCGCGTGATGTTTAGACCCTTAACATTTGAGTTTTGAACATTTTGCATAAGGAACTTTAAGTTTATAATCATGCAAAGGATCACGCTAGGTACTTTATGACCATCGAACCTGATACACCCTGTATAAGAATAGTTCTAAAATTCGTTATCGAACTTGAATCAATGGGACCTGTTTTAAGTTTTTCAAAAACAAATCAAAATTTTTGGAATTATGTTTCAAATAGTAGATGTGCTGGCGCTTAGTTATGTCATTCCTTAATGGTTTATTATTTATTGCTACTCCTTTGAATTTGGTTATTCCAATGATCATTAAGATTAAAAATGTTTGTCTCCATTTGCCGCACACACATTCTCAAGAAAGAGAATTCATTTGGATTAGAATAGTATTTGTTCATTTAATTAACTTCATCTTGCATTCTTTTATGTAATTTTCGCACCTGGCTCATATCTGTATTTTCAGAATACGTGAGATCCAATTGCGAAATTTCACTGATTTAAGCGAGTCTCTCTAAAAATAGCGCGCGATAATATCATCAAGAGTTGATAACGACTTAAAAGACGGACGTTTCTCTCTCCATTCTAACGGGGGCAGATATTAATGAGCTATGTAAAACGAAAGGATGTTTGCGCGAGGTTAATGGTGGTCGTTCCGCGATAGGGTTATGGGGGCCTAATGCAAACAACATGCAACCGTTGCGAGCCGTGAAATTACAATGAAAGCGAATCAAATAAAGAAAAAAAAATAAGAGGGAGGACGAGAAAACAATAAAACACGCTGTTTTTACGATGTTTACAAACTACAAATTGGTCCATTTCTGAAAATAGGCAAAACGTCCTTCGGGGGGAGGGGGCGGTGAAACAAAACGAAAGCCCAAAATGCCCGACGACAAATTGAGGTCAGGGGAAAAAAAAAAAAAAAAAACCCCAATATTTTTTTTTTTTTTTAATTTTTTTATTTGCGTTCCCGTCACGAATAAAAGAATGCATTCACATCAACACAAAAAAAAACCATAGGATGAGTCTCTTTTGATAATTTTCCGTTTTTTTTCTTCTCCTCCTCCCTCTTTCTCTCACGTACAACAAGAGCAACACAATAAAGAGAGCCACCAATGTAGTTCGAAGGTAGTCAATAAACGGTGGGGGTCCCCCTGTAATCAGGCAATGTTTTATCCGCGACTACATTCGCTTCTGTCATGCAAAGGCTGTTAATGAAGTTAATAATGATTCATCTTTCATTTTAAATCACTGGCAAAGGCGAAGCGATGGCAAGAAAAAAGGCTCCGCTAACTGCCCCAACAACACCATTAATCATGAACGCGCATGCTCGCTCATTACCCTCCCCCAACCACCCCCTTCGGCCATAGCCTTCAACCTTCATTTCCTCTCTCCAATACCTTCTTATTATAATTATTAACAAAAAAATATTAAAAACCTAAAAGTAGCATCCGCCACCAAACAAAACCGCATCCACCACCTAACAACAACAACAACAACAACAACAAAGAACGTGTTCTCCTTTAACTTTAGCTCAACTATTTTCTACATTTTTATAATAAGACGAGGCCTTTACAGAGGCTATATTTTAGAGGTGTTAAAAAACATAGACGAGCTTTATAAAAAATAAAAAAAAAATGAAGAATTTTTCGGTGCGAACCTCATAATCTCTTTGGATACTCCATCATGCGTTATGGCTTCCCTTAAGCAGATTTAAGAGATGCCTGCTTAGAAAAAAAAAAATATTTTTACATCTTCTCCTGTTTTTTCACGCTTTTTTTTTCATCTTCATTCAAAGAGAACAAAAGTCATTTTTTATCTCAAAATATTAAAAAAAACAAAAAAAAAAAATCTCTCTTAAAACGACCAGCAATTTTTCTAAAATGCTGCGTACTCCGAGGAGAAAACTGAATTCCATACTTTAAAAGTTGATTCAATTCCCCAAGAGATTAGGAAAATAATCTAAAGGAATTTGATTTCACTAAGAGAGTTGATGACGTTTACTACTGTTGCCACGCCTACCACAATTTTTTAACATAAGTTTTTATATAGTTTCTAACCATTACTAATTGAGTAGATCCAGAGTAAGAAGTATATTTTCATTCCTGTCTAAAACCTGTTTCACAATAACGGCTTTGCGTCCGCAACGCGAGAAGATGTTTTTCCGCAAACGCATTCACTTCACAAAAAATAAAGACGCGCGGATTCCGTCCCGCAAGCAGATTTTGGGCGGATTTCTCATATCTAGGCAGTCTAGAAATTTGGCGATCCGCACATGCAATGGCCAATCAGAATCGGAATAGCTTTGCACAAAATCCTGGGAAATTTGAACAGCTGTACTGGCTGAACAATTTCTTATTAGGAGCTTTAGCATAAAAGTTACTTATAAGAATGCGCCCTTGGTCTGTACGTTTATCCGGCCGTCCACCGTTTGCACGTTAACTTGAAAACGGATTAACTTTTTCAAATTCTGTTTTCAGAAAGGGCAATTGCATATTTTTGCAACGCATGGATGATCAGTTATTAATTTATTTTACCCATTACAATCAGGTAACAATTTAGTATTATTTTTCCTAGAACCTTCTAACAGTTCAAAACCCATTAGACAAATGTAGAATTGGATTCGCTCTTTTATTTTTTTTTTACATACTTAAAAAATAAAATAAGGTTAACATAAAAAGTCAGGTGATCGTATATTTTTGCAACTGAGTTGTACGATACATAGTTGTGGATTTAAATGCGTCATATAAAGGGTGAGGCCTTTATCTTGAGACAACTGAATATCTCGGAAACTAAGCATTGTACGAAAAAATGTCCAGAATCAAAAGTGAATTATTTCGCGGGGGAAATTTATTAGTTAAAAAATTACCCCCCCCCCCACTTGTGAGGGGGGGCTGTGGGGGAGGGGGAACCCCTATTTTTAATGGTATATTCAGATTGTACACAATATTCGAGAAATGTTTTCTTGGTGTTCTTTCAATTGATCCAACCGTTAAGGTGATAGAGGCCCTGGACGTGTGGAACTATTCAAGTTTTGAACCCAATTTTATCGATGACGACAAAGAGATACAGAGTAGGTCTTACAGACATTCCTATTCTACTTTTTAATGCTCTTTAACAATTCCAAGTCAGGGTTTCAAAAATTCAAAATTTTTTTGTGCACAAGTAAACTTTTGGGGGCAGCAGTCCTATGGAGACAGAGTCTATGCGTGTGTAATGAAAAATATTGGATTTTGGAAATTCTGACTTCGGATTCTTATAGACCATTAAAAAGTAGAATAGGAAAAGTTCCACACTTTCAGGGCCTGTCTCCTAAACAGTTGGATCAATTGAAAAAAACACCAAGAATAAAACATTTCTCCAATATTGTGTACAATCTGAATATACCATTAAAAATAGGGGTTCCTATTTAAGATTTCAAAGTTACCCCCTCCTCATAGCCCCCCTCACAAGGGGGGGGGGTTAAATTTTTAACTAATGATTTTCCCCCGCGAAATAATTCACTTTTGATTTTGGACATTTTTTCGTACAATGCTTAGTTTCCGTGATATTCAGTTGTCTCAAGATAAATAAATGCATCACCCTGTATAATTTTGCGTAAAACAAAATAGATGGATATAGGGTGTATCTGGTTCGATGGTCATAAAGTACAACCTAGCGTGATCCTTTGCATGATTACAAACTTAAAGTTCCTTATCGAAAATGTCGAAAACTCAAAATTTAAATTGCGTCGTTACGTCATTTATGAACTTTCCGCACCAGCAGTTCATTAAATTCAAAGGAGCGATTACAATTAAATCGGCGGCAATTGTTGAGATTAAATGATGTTTTCGACAGGTTTTCAGCAAACTTCGCGTGATGTTTAGACCCTTAACATTTGAGTTTTGAACATTTTGCATAAGGAACTTTAAAATTTGTAATCATGCAAAGGATCACGCTAGGTACTTTATGACCAACAAACCTGATACACCCTATATATGAGATGTCTTTTAGCGGAATCTTTTTAGGGGTAGCTCAATAACATTACCATAACTGACCGACATGGTGATCCAAAAGTCAGGAACTGCTTTAAAACTCAATAATTTGCACAAAAAACGATTGCAATGAAGGAAAAAAAATAATGCTAGAATTGTTTAGTTTTTGACCAACAGATGGCGTTGTCAGATTACAGACATTGATGCTCTCGAAAGTTACTCTCACTCGAAATGGTTATTTATCCGTCGTTGCGGATCAGGTGATGAAAAAGGAACGGAAAAATTCCGCGACCTGGATTCGAAATCTTCAGCATCACTTCCTCCTTTACTTTAGTTTTCTTTAGGATTGCTTCGTTCTTTACTTTAGTCATCTCCTCCTTCCAGGGAATACGAGTATCTAGATTGTCGCCTCTACCAAGTATTCAAAGTGAAAACTCAAAATTGCTAGGTTGGTTTTTTTTTTCTTTCTTTTTGCAAAATTTCAACATAGCCTATGTTCTCGAATCTTGAGTTTTGAGTGAAAATAATTTTTTGAGTTGGGGTGGATGAAAACATAGGCCATCACTCTTAATGGTCGGCCAATAAAGAAGTAAAATAATAAATTTTGAAGTAAAATAATTGGTATTTTAAGTCAAACTAGCAGAGTCACCCAAGAAATAGGAAGTGGGAAGCATCACGTGCCATTGATGAGCGAGGTGAACGTCGGCTGCGAAGGCGTGTGAAGGCCAACCGAAGAGCTACAGTGGACCAACTTACGGCCGGTGCTACCAGACAGGTCTAAAACCACAGTACAGAGGACTCTGCTACGTAAGGGCCTCCGCAGCAGACGGATGGTCATTGCACCCATGCTGACGAAGGTTCATCGCCAAAAACGGCTTCAATTTGCTCAACAGTACAGAAACTGGACCACTTCTCCGATGAGTCACGATTTCTGCTCCGTTGGCGGGTGAGGCGAGAAACCTCCGAGAACAAGCATCCTGCAACCTTTGTTGGGGAGTGTTCTCACGGCATTGTCTGGGCCCACTGATACCCCTGGAAGGCACAATCAACTGATTCGATTATTTATCCATAATTGCAGTTCAAGTACATCCATACATAGCAACTGTCTTCCCAGAGGAGGATGGCACGTTCCAGCAAGACAATTTGACGTGTCATACGGCTGCAATTGTTCGGGGGTGGTTTGAGGAACACGATCAGGAGTTCCAAGTACTACCCTGGCCCCTAATTCCCCAGACCTCAACCCAATCGAGAACCTTTGGGATCACCTCGATCGTCATGTACGTGCTATACAGGATGCTTTACAGTCTGTATGGCAACAGATACCATTAGAGACCCACCAGAATCTTATTGACTCACTCCCACGCCGTCTAGCTGCTGTCCGTGCCGCTAAAGGCAGTTGAAATCAAACTATGCTCATGGAATGTTTTAAGCTTTGTGGGGTTTTTTTTGAACATCTAAATTTACGGCACCGGTAAATCATTTTATCGATTCTTCTATAAATCTATTCTATTTTGATTAACTGAGACGCCGCTAAAGAACACAAAAGGGTTCTTGAGCAGTCCCAATCGATAAGTCGTTTACTTGCTAAACACGTTTAATTCAACCTAATTTCCAGCACTTCTCTTAGGAGTTTAATTCATCCTTAAAGTATTTAAGCATTCTCGAATTTTAAATTAGTTAGAGTGCTTAATTAGTCGGAATAGAGCCATCCTCCAAAGTCTTTAAGAAGGGGGGGGGGTCTCTTCCTCTTCCTTTGCTCCCACGAGTTACATCCGAACGAGGAAAAGAAGAAGTAAAAACAAATCGATCGAAGGGGGCGTTTTCGAATAATCAATTTCATAGGAACCAAGCCAATGAGATATGAGCTGAAGTCAAGGTAGAGCTGAAATAAAATAAATTTTAACCGACCCCCATTTTATTAGGTGGGCTTATTTATGCGCTTATGTGCTCATTCCTTTCGGTCCGTTTTGAATTACAGCTTCGGCAAATTCAGTTTCGAAACGACGCCGGGGCTCTCGAGAGAATCGAACGATCGAGTTCGAATCCCAGTGAAATGAGAACAAATTGATCGCGCCCACTACTATCACTACTACTAACAACTACCTATCTCCGAGTTTAATGCACTGAATTTTCCTCGGCTTTTCCATTCTCCCTTAATTGTCCCAGGAGAGCAGTTCCGTCTCTTCCATCTGTAATCCGGGATTCCGAAAGGCTCCCAGTAGATATCAGTTAGGCTTCATTAAACTGGAGAAGAATAGCCTGCGATCCAATCGATGGGAAATGCTCATATCACCTACAGCAGATATAAAGAAACAATACTGTGAAATGAACATATTTCACGTACGGACAGTGCGCAGCCATACGCTTCTCTGTTATTTTCTGGGAAAATCCTCAAAGGTCTTTATATGCGCCTTACTGGTTAAAAAAGAGTTTATTTCTGAAGAACTGGTCAAATCCGGGGACGGTGGTAGCCAGAGGAGTAAGTTGAATTCATGATCGTGCTCCTGGAACAATTCCATGACGATACGAGCCTTGTGAAACGGAGCATCGTAAAGGAAAGAGAAAACGTATACGAGGCCTGTGAGAAAAGTATCCGACCTTATTTTTTTTTGCGAAAACCTGATGGATTTGGATCGCGCGCGCTTGCATGAGCCGACCTTGAACCTTTATGCGTATGCGTGAATTTTTTCCCGCCTCTCAATAGCGTCATTTGCTGGTAATCAGCATTAGAGGGAGGTAGTGTGTTGTGCTCTCGTCGGTTTTTGATTTGAAGGAAAATGACGGAATGACTGGAGCAGCGTTACTGCATCAAATTTTACCAGAAACAGGGCGACAGCCAGGTGGAAACCATCCGGAAGATTCAGACGGCTTTCGGTGACGATGCTATGGGCATCACACAGATTAAGGACTGGTACAGCATGCCGAAATGACCAGATCATTGCCAAAGTGAACGCTGTGGTGATGCGGGACCGTCGTGTGACTATCCGAGAAGAGGTGGGCATCAGTACGTTTTCGGCACATTCCATTCTGACCGAAGATTTGGCCATGAAGAGAGTGGCGGCGAAATTCGTGCCGAAGCTGCTGACGGCGGAGCAAAAGCAACTTCGTGTCGACGTCTCACAGGACATGCTGGCCTCCGCAAACAGTGACCCCGACTTCATGAACACCATAATCACTGGTGACGAGTCCTGGGTGTACGGGTACGACCATAGCATCGTCACCGAAAGCCTCCAAATCAAAAACCGACGAGAGCACAACACACTACCCTAATTTTTCGAATAAAACGCGCATTATTTTGCAGTCAAAAACAGTTACAATAAGCCCTGCGCGTTGTACTCGAGTGCGCGTTATACTCGGATTCATATTTTTAAAGCTGCATCGGCGGTGAGAAAAAGCGTTTTTAAAAATCGATAATATCTTCGGATCCAATGATCAGATTTGAATGTAAATTTCCATGATGATTATACATGCCATAAGTGTTCGAAGGATTCCAAGATTAACCCTTTATCCCCATTATTTACGGAGGCATAGCAGAAGATTAGTGTAAATACGATTGGGAATGGGTTTCGGAAAGCAAAGCTTTTGCCTCCAGAAAACGAAGCGATCGAAGAAGTAGAGTTGCCAGCATAAGAACAGCCCCGATGCAAGAGCCTCCATTTCAAGAACCACCACCGCAAGTTGCAGCGCAATCAGCTGAATGGATGGAACTATTTCATTCCGATAGTGAAGACGAAGACCTTACTGGTTTTTAATTGTTATTAGGTATATTATTTGATTTTTTTAATTAGTAATATTTATAAAAATTTATTTTAGAAAAACCATTTCGTATCATATTTTTTTTACCATTAGGCAAATCAAAAGGGCAATTATAATAACTACCGTAATTTATTTTATTTTCTAGTATGTACGAGGTCTGTTCAAAAAATACGTAGACTGACGTCATAAAACAAAATATACTTTATTCAGAAGTTACACATCTGGGTCCCCTTCAAAGTACTCTCCTCCCCGACGCACACACTTATCCCAACGGTGTTTCCACTTTTGGAAACAGTCCTGGAACGCTTCTTTTGTGATGTCCTTCAGCGCCTTCGTCGCATTTGCCTTTATGTCGGGAATCGTCTCAAATCTCCTTCCTTTCAAAGGTCTTTTGAGTTTGGGAAACAAGAAGAAGTCACAAGGAGCGAGGTCAGGTGAGTAGGGTGGGTGAGGAAGAACAGTGATCGAGTGTTTGGCCAAAAACTCTCGAGTTCTGAGGGCTGAATGGGCTGGAGCGTTGTCGTGATGAAACAACCAGTCACCTCTCGTCCACATTTCTGGCCTTTTCCACTCGTCCAGTGGCAGTTTTTCCGAGTTTAACACAAAATTTCACAGCAACTCTTTGCTCGTTCAAGTCACTCATTCTAAAAATCCGCCAAACGAAAAAAAAACACACTTCACAAACAACCGCGTAGCTAATCAACCAATACTGATATTTGCAATCAAAAAACTGCCTTGTAATCAGCGGATCTGTCAGAAGATGGCGACACCAAGCGATTTTGATTGGGACCAACAGGGCCCGCGCAATTCAAACAGTCTACGTATTTTTTGAACAGACCTCGTATGACATCATACATGTTATACCTGAGTGCGCGTCATAGTCGAATTTTTTTACTATTCATGTAGGTTTATAGGGTGCGCGTTATAAATGATAGCGCGTTATATTCGAAAAATTAGGGTACCTCCCTCTAATGCTGATTGCCAGCAACTGACGCTATTGAGAGGCGGGAAAAAATTCACACATACGCACAAAGGTTCAAGGTATGCTCATGCAAGCGCGCGCGATCCAAATCCATCAGGTTTTCACAAAAAAAAAATAAGGTCGGATACTTTTCTCACAGGCCTCGTACATATTATACAATGAGAACTCTACATGTAACGCGAAGAGAAAAGTCCATTGTCTCCTAACTTATTGGATGTTGTTAGCAATCAGTGTTTTTCCTTAGTTGAAACAATGAAGGTTGGAATGTTGCTAGAACCCCGATGGTCAGGTGACTTTTCCGCTCTCAGGCCTGTTTTTTTTCCTTGGCTTCAGTAGGGAAACGAATGACGATATTGGAAGAAGGGTTCCACGATAAAAACATTATACTACTACAAATAAGTACTTTGATTAGCTAATCTTTGGAACCACAGACAAAAAGCGCTTTCTACGTTCATCTTATTCGAAAATCTGAATAGCTCTCAAAATTTGATAGCTGAAGGGTTCTAATATTGAGACGTTTAATGATTAAAAAAAATAAAATTAAAAATGTTCGATCTGTGAAGGAATTTTTTTTTTCTTTTTGATCTCCAGATTGCTAAGCATTAAGATTAATTTTATAGAAAATATTTCCTTTCAAAATTCAATTCTTCGATAGTATCTGTTGGAAGGAAGAAGGAGACGAAGAAAAAGAAGCAACCCGTCTCTATCCCCTTCCCTCCTCCAACATATTTGATAAGGCTTAACGGAGCGTATGAAGAAGGGGTTCGGTTTTTGCGGGCCCTTATCCGCACACAATCTTCTCCTCAGGTAGATTTATCTCTAATGGAAAAGTTTCATAATAAAAGATCTATGGCCGGGGCGAGTGACCTCCCTGCCATTAGCGCAAGCGCCTCGGATGAGGTGGACAACAATGGGGTGCGCGACCTTGGCCGAGGAGCTGTCAAGAAGGGGCGGGGTCCGACTCCCGTTGGGGGCCCAGCGGCAAAAAAAGCATCGGAGGCGCTTGCCGCTTGCTCTTGCTCTTCGAGAGAAATGGACGCATTTTTGGTTTCCAATGGAGACACAGGGATAAATGGAGGAAGAGGGAGTCCCATCGATGCCGTTTCGGAATTCCGTATTCCTACAAAGATCACGCGAGAGAACAATTGATCGCAAAGCCTCACTCTCCGAGACGATCCGTTCTTTTTCTTCAAAAAAAAAATAAAGATATCCTAAAAGAACTAAAACGTGACAATCTCTGATTTAAAACCCAGAGATAAGGGAACGTTAAGAGAGACGCAAACTTTCTTTCTTTTATGTTTTGTATCTAAATAAACATCAAAGTCAATTGTAACGTTAACAGAGTATACCAAAAAGAAAGTTAATACATGAATGACTAAATGACTTCATACGAATTAGGTGTGATAATGCATTGCGAGTTCAGGTTGAATCATACTGCATCCGACGCCTCTCGAAACCTCAATAAGGTATTCTTCTGTGTAGGCACCATAAACGAACCTACTGTCTAACGTTGGTTCCGAAAATTCCGGGCGGGAGTGACGGACCTGGCAAACGAGCCACGCGGCAGACCGCCCAAAGAGTTGAATGACGCTGATCTGAAGCGATCTGTGGAAGAGGACCCGTCAAAATCTATTCGGGACCTTGCAGGGGATCGTGCTGTATCAGCGTCGACTGTCAGTAGACATCTTAGGATCGTCGGCAAGGTGAAAAAGCAGGACAAATGGGTCCCACAAGAACTTACGGAAACCAAAAAAAGCGTCGGTTGGAGGTAAGTACGGAATTGCTTTTGCGCCGTGAAGAAGCGGGGATACTTGATCTCATTGTCACCGGCGACGAGAAGTGGCTCCTATACGACAATAGGAAACGATCAGCACAGAGGCTGGATGCTGATGAACCCCCCGCGACAGTTCCCTAAACCCCCGTTGCACCTCAGGAAGCTCATAGTTACAGTTTGGTGGAACATCCGTGGTGTAGTCCGTTACAGCTTCCTGCAGCAGGGGAAGACGATCACCGCTGCGACCTACTGTCGTGAACTGTATCGTATGCACACAAAACTGTTGCAAGAACGACCGTGCAGGCGCTACAGGCTCTGGGCTACGAGGTGATTCCACATCGCCCGTACTCTCCGGACCTCTCCCCTACCGATTACCATCTTTTCCAGAGCCTGGACAATTTTCTCCGGAGGAAAATAACCCTAACCCAAGCAGACGTCGAAAACCATTTCCGGGAGTTTATTGAGTCCCGTGACCATGGATTCTATCGAGAAGCTGCCAAATCGTTGGCAACAATATTTGGATAGCAATGAGAGTTATTTCGATTAGAACGTGTGAAGGTGTCCTTTCTAGAGGGCTATTAAAGATGACCTCTGCAATCCGATATTTGATATTTTGGGAATATCCACTGGATAAGATGGATTACAACATTGTTTTGACATTCATTGGATATTACAGGGAGGCCCAAAACCTGTCTGCCAAAGAAGGAGATACCACTATTTCCACAATGAGTTTATTCATCAAATTTCAAGTGTAACCTGATCATCAGGAAATATGTACATTACAAAGCTGGCATGGTTACAATAACTGGTTATATAGCCCATGCCCACCAATCCGCGACAGTCACTCAACGAAAGAAAATTCCCAGCTGTGTGCTTCAGAGCAATTCAAACGTGTTAGAGACAGCCAACCTGGCTAGCCCAACTGACCTCGAGTGATTTTTACTCAACCATTTTCTCAAAATCTTTCAAGGGGAAGGATTAATTAAAAACTGTTTTTAGATTATGTGGTGTTGCTTTACAGGGTAGCAATTGGAACCCCCCCCCCTACAACCTATAAACCACACTCATCAGATCTCGCCTACCTGGCAGCTTTGAGATATTTGCCATGTTACTAGACTTTTTGAACACCGTGTATAATTGCTCTCTTAACTGTCTGCCAAGATTAAGCTTCAATTTTTCCGCTATAGTCCATCCAGCCTTAGTTTTGCCCGAGATGTGATGGGCGTTTCAACAAAAATTAATAAAACATACCAATTAACATGTCCATCACATTTCGCGCAAACAAAGGCTGGATCAATACCTCCTAGAAGGAAAGCCTTACAACTGAAACGTCATGCATTGTTACATCATCATGTTTCGACCATTGTTAATCGTTTTTCTTATTTGGTCGACTTATTAGGAGCTTTAGCATAAAAACTACTTATAAGAATGCGCCCTTGGTCTGTACGTTTATCTGGCCGTCCGCCGTTTGCACGATAATTTGAAAACGAATTAAATTTTTCAAATTCTGCTTTCAGAAATATGACCACCAAAGTCTTAGCTCGGCAGTATCGACTTTTCAGATTTTATCGTGAACCCCTTCAAGTCGAATTCACGTGCTAAAACAGTGAGTGTAAAGAATACAAATATAATGCCATGTCATATAACAATCGATTTGTCAAGAAGGAATACATTGTTACTTTCTGTTCATCTTTTAAGCTTTATTAACATCGGCGCGCGCACGTGAAATCGCTTTGTCGACGCACGATTGCTCAAGTGCTCATCTATCTATATATATAAAGAAGGATGTTTGTGGGTCTGTGCGTCTGTGGGTCTGTGGGTGGGTCTGTGGGTGGGTCTGTGGGTGGGTCTGTGGTTCTGTGTGTACGTTTTTTATACAAATCTACAGTTTTATTCCGATCTTGATGAAATTTCGCATACATGACCTTCAAAGCATGAGGAAGGTCACTGTCTACTTCAGATTTCGAAAAAATAATAATTATTGATAAAAAATCGATATTCATGGTTATGGCAGGGCATATTAATGAGAAATATCGCATGACCAACAATGCAAGACAAAGTTTTTGCAACAATGGTATCAACACGCAATTCACAAACACTCTGCACGGACCAACAATATATATCTCATGACCAACAATGCAAATAAATGTTTGTGCAACAATAGGTATCAACAATGGTTTCAACACGCAATTCACCAATAACAATGAGCTCAAAATGATGATGCAATGATAAAGCAATCCTTTCCAAGAATTATAACAATGAACATAAAATGATGATGCAATATGGATAAGTTTCAATTTGTAACAATTCATAGAATTCCTGTTATTCAGGTTTTTCTTAGAAAAGAGAGTTCTTAGTACTTAACAATTTCTTGAAAATCTTTAAAAATGATCAGTAGCTGGAGATAATGAAGAGTTAGCAGACTATTGAGAAAGAGTGGAAAGACGACAGAGAAAGCAAACCTTTAGCTCCGTGCTGTATTGAGCAAATGGGAAGCAAGTAAATAGAAGAATTGGCGACCGCTAGACTACCCAAAGTGATGAAAGGCCAAATTTTGCTTCAACACAGCGAGAGAAGAGTGGAAATTGCAACAACATCAAGTGTAGATCTGAAGTAAGATTATCTGAGTAAGAAATTATTGGAGCAGTCCATCCATTTTGAGCCTTTAAAAAGATTTTTTTCGAATTTTCATTAAGAATTTTTACTGTATTAATTCTAAGCATTTTCATGTGTTTATTTTTAAGATATTGCAAAATTTATTTTAATTTTTGAGATTGTTCTGTTTACATCCCAAGTGTAATAATCCCGGGCAACGCCGGGTACTTCTTCTAGTAATCTATATTATTCAATAGCGGAAGAGTGGAGCTAGTTATTGGTTTTATGTTGTCCATTCGTCCCTTCATAATTTCTACATTTTTTGAGGTAGAAGATTGAAATGCAAAATGTAGCTTCCTATGGGCATGTTCATCTGCATTATTTAGTTTGGTTTTGATTGGTACACTGGGGTCGGAATTACAGGGGTGGGATTCAGAGAGGACAACATATCTATGTGCTGTATAGGTAAGTAAAGGCGTAAAATTCAGTATCCAGATTCCTCTAGGCAAGATCTACATAACTATAAGTTTAGGTCCAGTTGTTCCATTGGGGTCGGATTTGCGGGGTTGGCAATCACTTGGTCTTTAGAACTATGGCAACTAATGGCTTGTAATATATCATACGTTCGGAAATGACGAGAAAGGAAAGAAAATACCGAGCTTTTTTACATTTTCTACATATTACGTTCGAGAAAATTAATTTTTTGATTAAAAAACTTGGGGAGAGGTAAAGAGTGCAGATAAAGGGGTAAAAATAGATGACTTTCAGGATCTGCTACTTACCCTACTCGGGGAGAGGAAGAAGGGGGGGGGGTTAATTTCTTTTTAATGTATAAATGTATTTCTGCTTCACTGCTAAAGCTCCTCCTTGGAATGTTTACAAGATTTTATTATTTGTAAAGACAAGTGCTTGAGAATCAATTCATTCTTGCACGATGGTCCACGCCTATCTTTTCGCACAAATGCCATTTTTGAACTGTTGCATGAACATTTCGGACCGGATTATCCCAAGCACTATAGTTGTGTCGTCGACTGGCCCAATATGCACCTGACCTCAAACACTGGTCCACAAATCCCAAGAAAGGAATACAGAAAGAAATTTTGGAAGTGCTGGAATTGGAGTGAATTAGGATGCTGTGAAAGAAAGAAAATTTTGAAATTAAGACGAGGTTATGAAAAGCTGCATTCCTAATTGAAATGCCAACCAAACACTTTTTCTCCCCTCTAATAAATAAAGAAATCGATGCAACGGTGTGAGAGATTTACTGAAAAGGAAGACGATAACGTAGAAAAATGACGTATCTCAAACCCAATTACATAGATCTCAAACATTTCAATTTACTGTTACATTTGTTTAGGCATAAAACAAATTTGATTACCTATTGCTAGCAAAACTATTTGTTACTATAAGAATAATAAAACATTTAGAAGGAAAAGTTCCAAAAGACTCCCTTATTTTTCAAGAAAAACCAGCAATTTCCTTTTCGTAATAACTTCTTCACACTTGACATGAACACGAACAATAAGGCGGCCGACATAGGTATCGTCCAACCGCAAATTCTTTGGACAAAAAAAGAAAAAACAAAAGCGAAGATGGATGGATGAGTGGATCGGATGAAATGGATGGAGAAAGAAAATCTCACATACAAAAAAAAAAAATACTGAAGGGGGGGGGGGGCGGGACGGGGGGGGGGGGGGTAAGGAAGGCAGGAAGGCCGATAAGATCTAATCTGCGGATGGAACAACCTGAGAATGAAGTGTTGCCGCCCACTCTCTTGGAGTCGAGAAAGAAAGAAAGAAAGAAAAATGAAGGAACCGAGAGGAGCCTTTTTTAGTGAACGAGGATGATATCTATCTGATGGATGGATCCAAAATGAACTGGTAGAGAGAAAGAGAGAAGAGAGAGGGAGAGAGAAGAAAAAAAAAACTTGTTCGAAACTGTTGATGTCGCAGACGATAAGGGTTAGGAGGCACGATGCCCTCTGTAATTATTTAATAGTCATAATTTTTACAACCTTGTCTGATTTACGATTGAAGGTGCTAGAAATCCTAGAACGAAGAGGCCCACGTAAGAAAATATTAAATTAGGCGGGGAAAATAAGTAGGTTCGAAAATAAGACCCAAGGGGTTGTGGTCCTTGGTTTTGCGGGTAGACATTTCTAAGAAATAAAGGTTAGAAAATCAGTTTAAAATATGCTAGTGTCCTTTATCAATGCCATTCAAAATATTCCTCTAATCAGTCTTATCACTTCCTTAAACCAGTCAAAATTGGCCTGCAAAATAACACGTTCCAAGAAAAATTTAAATATTTGAATACTGATGAAATCATTGGTAGATAATAAATTACACACACTTTATTTTTGCATTGTTTACTAACCAGGGAACCTCACGGAGTCATAATAAAATTCGATACTTTTATAGCAATCCTCATAATGTTCCTACTACCCATTATGATCAAAATGATACCTCTAACGCAATTTAAACTAGTACTCGTAGTATGAACAATGTGAATATATTGATATTAATGTACCTGAGATGCTTGTAAATAATATTATTAACTCAATTCCAGACAATGAAAGTATTCAGGTGATTTATTCGCTTGGTCTAACCATCAAGTAATCACCTCTTAAATTAATTGCTACATTGATATGGCAAACAACATAACAGCCTGTTCAGTGGAAAATTGCAAATAGGGTCCTGTTATTGGGACCCTTCGGCAGTATTAGCCACGAAGCATAGCTGATATAAATTTTAACATATCCATCCTCACATGAGGAAGGTACAATTTATATAAAGGTGAAAATCAGGATAATATTAACAGTTTTCGTCCAATTTCAAAAATTCAAAATTTTTTAGTGCACAAGTAAACTTTTGGGGGCAGCAGTCCTGTGGAGGCAGAGTCTATGCGTGTATATTGAAAAGTATTGGATTTTTGAAATTCTGACTTCGGATTCTTAAAGATCATTAAAAAGTAAAATAGGAATGTCTGTAAGACCCACTCTATCTCTATCTCTTTGTCTTCATCGATAAAATTAGGTTCAAAACTTTAAAAGTTCGACATTCTCAGGTCCTCTATCTCCTAAACGGTTGGATCAATTGAAAAAACACAAGAATAAAACATTCCTCCAATATTGTGTACAATCTGAATATACCATTAAAAATAGGATTCCTATTTAAGATTTCAAAGCTACCTTCCACCTCCCAACGGGGGGGGGGGGGGGCAATTTTTGAGCTAATGAATTTCCCCCGCGAAGTAATTCATTTTTGATTTTGGAAATATTTTCGTACAATGCTTTGTTTTCGAGATATTTGCATGTCTGCACTTAAACAGACCATCCTGTATAATAAGGTAACCATCCTGATTTCTTAAATCAATCACCAGATGGAGTCTTATTATGAAGGTCTTCATGATGAAATTTGCAGAAAATCTGGTAGGTATGTACGTGTATTATGAAGAGTGTCTTGTGGTTTAAAAATCATAATTAAGCAATGTCAGTGAGATATTGAAAAAATTGATTAAGTTTAATTGTTTCGAGGCCTAAATTATTGGAAATATTTTATTTATTTATTTATTTATTTAGTTAGTTAGTTAGTTAGTTAGTTATTTTTGTAAATTTACATTTATTTACATCTTGATAGCACTGTTTATTGTAAAAATAATATTTGTTATGAGATATCAAGGTGCCCAAAAGATCTGGAGACCTGTCTAGGGGCATCTTTCATTCTTTGAAATTAATATACAAGGTGTTTTTTGGATTGAGTACAGATTTTTTGGGAGATGATAGAAGAGGTCCTTAGAAGTATTTTTTGCCATATGAACATGGGGTCCCCGCCGCTCCGTTTACTTACAATACTGCATTGAACAATCAAATGACACCCTAAATAAAATTTAAACGGTATAAATTAATGAATATCAAATTAAACATATAATAACAGCAACTATAATATTAATAATAATAGCACCCAATGTCTACACCCAAACATCAATACTCCCACGAGTGCATAACTTTCCTTCCGTCGCATTTGAGTCCCTTGGGCTTTTGGCCCTCTTTCGGGTCCGCCTCTGGGATTGGCTTCCGGACTTGATCTGAGTTTAGCTTCCCCAAACAAGGATAATAATAATAAAAACAGCGAAAATCAATTGAAATTTTAAGAATATATGGAATTTAAAGTAGTTGGGATTAAGCCCGAACGAATATTTCTAAGAAGATGTTTAAAATATTGAAGGGAAGGTGCATCATGAAGGTTTTTAGTTAATAAGGACTAACAGATTATTCCAGAAATTGATATTGATCTCTTTAAATAATTTACTCTATAAAATAGAATCATTATTTTATTTTCTCTCGTGTGGTAGTGATGAGAGGAATTAGTTAATACAGGGGGCTTTTTAAGATTATATATTATGTGTAATCATAAATATAAATAGGGCTAATTGAACAAAATAAAGTTCATCAAATTTTAAAATGTTAAAATTCTGAACTGACAGAAGAGAGAGCTGGCTTATTTAACAAAATGCGTATAAAAAACGTTTTTGGATTTTAATTAAAAGATTAATATTTTTTAGCGTAGTCGATCCCCATAAACATAATCCAAAACATAAATTTGTGTGAATGAAGGTGAACTATAAATTTAGTAAAAAAATTAGTAATAATTGACTCTATATATAATATGGGACAAGGCATTAAATAAGGAATTAAATAAGAAATTGTATATTGGAAAAAAAAAACTTAATACTGGTACAAGGGTTTCGATTTTAAACTACAAGGTGGGCTGAAAAGTAATGCCTCCATGGCTGTAACTTTATTTTTTAACCGATTTTCAAAATTTTTTTGTATCTGATACTCCCATTTCTCCTCTATGTAATGCACTATTTACTTTTCGACATAGTCCCCATCCCTTTCCACGCATTGTACCAACGCGTGACTAGTCCGGTGAACCCGTCGGAGAGGAATTTCGGGGTTGTCGTCGACACGAGGATTGAATGGCAGCTTTGGATCCTCTTCTGCAGCACGATAACGCCCGTCCGCACACGATCGCCATACATCAGAGGGGGTTGCAGCGCCTACAGTTCAAAGATGAAAAACTGCAGTTCAAAAATGAAAGACTTTCCACCTTGCGACTTTCACCACTTCCCAAAGAGGAAAGAGCACCTTAAGAGGCATGAGTGAAACCTGCCGTTCGGTCTTGGTGTCGACAACAACCCCGGAATTCCCCTCCGACGGGTTCACCCGACTAGTCACGCGTTGGTACAATGCGTGGAAAGGGATGGGGACAATGTCGAAAAGTGAATAGTGCATTACATAGAGGAGAAATGTGAGTATCAGATACAAAAAGAATTTTGAAAATCGGTTAAAAAATAAAAAAGTTACAGCAATAGAGGCATTACTTTTCAGCCCACCCTGGTAATATGTAAACGTAAATGTGTCCTGGGAGAATACTATGAATTTTAGTAATCCATCAGGGACTTAATTAGAAAACTAAATACGAAAAAGTAAGTTATTAAAGTATGGTAACTCGAGTATGAGTTATAAAGAAATGGTGATATATTATAAAACGAATATAGTAGTATCCATTGTTTCTTAAGGAATTACCATTTATGCCGATCAATCCCGCATACGTTTAATGCCATTACAAACCGCACTGAATGAGATTACAGTAAAACCCCGTTACAACGTACCTCACTTTAACGTACATTTCAGAATAACGTACAAATTTCAAATCCCCGTCCCAAACGTAGGTATTTTAATGCTAAAAAGTTTCAGAATAACGTACCTCACTTTAACGTATATTTCAGAATAACGTACTAATTTTACATCCCTTTGGTTAAATTATCCCTTCAGTACAACGTACATCGTTCACATGTCTTGCACTGATTGGTCAATGCAGCCCATGCGAAAGTTGCAAATGGGCCAATGGGCTAATTAAGCCGAGTTCATTTCATTGATTGGTCAGTAGAGCATATATAAACCCGGAAATCTCTGCATGCTACTCAGTCTAGCATGTTCGATTGTCGATTGTTGCATGCTACTCAGTCGGGATCCAATGATGGGACAAAAACAAAATGAAATTCATAGCGATCAGGAAGACGAAGATGAAAATGGCCATTTAGAACCAGAGATAACGCCCGTCTCAACTTTGGTAGCAATGGAGGCTATAAAAAGCTTACGAAACTATTTTGTACATTGGAATGATCCTAGGAATGATTTAAGAAATTCCATCAAATTATGTACCCCAGATAAATCTACACGTAATGTTTGTCAGCACTTTTTGTTACTCAATTTCGTTGTAAACCAGTTTATTTTAAAAATTGATTTCATTCTTTTGTTGGCAGTTTATTGTATTTTTGGCTCTTCTTTTTATATTGTTCACTTTGAATGCAAATAAATAAATAAATAATTCATAGTGGAAGCATTTGTGTCTTGAGTGATGTACATGTATCTTTCCGCATAGGGCTCTATTCTCTTCCAAAATTAAAATAGAAACGAATGACTCTTTAAATAGCGTACTCTAAAACAGAAGCATTATAAATTAGAGAACATCAACTCGAATTCAGCGCATATGCCTCAACAGGTGTTATCCATTAACCAACCAAGATTTATCGTATTTCTGGATTTCTTTACAATTTACGGCCTGCGTTAAGAGGAGGTAGCTTTCAATCGAGACTGCAAGAGCCGTTCGTTGTAAACGTATCTTGCAATGGAAAGAGAATGCGATCGAGGGGGTGGAGGATGGTGCGATAGATAGATAGATAGAGAGACAGATAGAGAGAGAGAGGTGTTGCATTTGTAGCAGGGGGTTACATTTCCTACCCCCACCACTTTTCACAAGCCCTCGGAGGATGCCACGTGAATCTTCACTCCCTGTTATTTATTTCCACCTGTCACCTGTAGACTCCTCCTCTGACACATTAGCTCAGCACTTTGGCGAGACGTGAACTGCGCCTGCTCGCGGGATCGCCACCTTTAGCAGAGAGGGAGGAAAGCGCATTCCAACCTGTTAATAAGGTTGAAAAGGAAGACAATCGGCGGGTGGTTAATTTAGCGTCGGCGGCGGCGGCGGCGCCTGGTGGCAAGGGGCGCAAGAAGAGAGCGGGGAGCACAAAACCCCATTTGTTGTCCTTAAAAGGTTTTTGAGAGGTTTAGAATCATTGTCTCTGAAAAGGAAAAAATCAGGAATGGGAGAGGCTCGCTTTTCTTCAGGGAGAGAGAGAGAGAGAGAAAGAAAAAGAAGGTGGGGGTTGCAAATCTATGGTCGAGGTGGAAGCTGAACGCATTAAAAACAGTTTCTCTCTCTCTTTCCTCTGTCCCTTCGTGTTGTGCAGTCATTTCTCAGCATGGGATCTGCAATGCAACACAGAAAGGGCTTTCCAACCTCTTTTACCCCCACCGAAAGAGGTTTATGATGTAAGCCGAACTGCTCTCGCTTTTGAGAAATGCGCTTTTCACCAAAGGCCATAAAAACCTGAATGGGGCATTAAATTTATCAATTGGAAAATCCGCACAGTTAAGCGTTTCCATGATAATGCTTTAACTCCTGCTTACTCTTACCCCAAAGAGCAAAGAATAGAAGAACAGGTAAGAGGAGGCAAAAGGTAAAGTACTATGAGAGGCATTTTCTTGGAACAATAATTACGGTTAGAAGTATAAAAAAAAGCATCAGAATCCAACCCCACAGACTTTTATCTTTGACTACAACGAAGAACCCATTTCAAGAACAAAACTATGCATTAACGAATATAGATGAAGATTCATTTCAGATATACAGGGTGGTTATAAAATAAGTTCGCCTACTCAGAGCCCTCTAGAGCCCAATATAATAAACCGATTGTGATGCAAATTGAAATGTAGGCTACTCAGACCATAAGGGAGAGAATTCCGGAAAGAAAAAAATTAGCGCAAATTTTCACCACCAGGTGAAAATGTGGCGCTTTGGAATGACAAATGTCCGTCTGTCCGTCCGTCTGTCTGTCTGTCCGCCTGTATGTCAGAACTTTTTCAAATTCTGCTTTCGCTCTTCGATAGAGACCCTTCCTGAGCTCACCTGATTAGTTTGTGATTGAAATCGGTCTAACAGTCACGTGATTATTGAGGCCCCCCCCCCCCAACCATTAAATATTTTTTTTTGACAATATAAGGCGTGTAATATGTCATTCGAACGGGAATGACCAGCACAAGACGAATATGACATTCTCTTCGATTTTCGAAATGCTACGTCTGAGAAAATGACCCCCCAAAAAGTAATTCAATAACCCCTTATTACGAGCTTTAGCTAAAGCTATATATAAGAATACAAGCTTAATTGGTACCTTTATGTGTACGGCCGGCCATCGATTGCACGAAAACGTGAAAATGGAAGAACTTAACTGCGATATATCAACTTTTGATGAGCTCTCGTGGACCCTTTCAAGCACGTGCACAAATGTTAAGAATATGAACTTAAGGCATGTAATATATCAATCGATTCCTACTGACGAATCATCAGTGAACTAAGTGTTGCTTTTTTGTTTATCATTTAAGCATTGTTGATGGCAGCTTGGAGCACTTGCCCATTATGAAATTTGTTGATGCACGTGATCATTTCGTTTTAAAATTCAGTGCTGTTAGCCCTATTGTGAAATGTGGCTAATTCATGTTAGGCCTATTGTTAAATGTAGCTAATTAATGTTAGGCCTACACTATATGATCACAAATATCCGGACACATGCACGTTTGCGCTCTAGCCACGATTTCATGGAAATCAATAGGGCGTTGCACATCCCTTTGCCCGAATCACAGCTTCCACCCTTCGGGGAAGACTTTCCACCAAATGTTGGTAGGTACTTTCCGGAAAGTTCCTCCATTCCTCCCGAAGAGCGAGAATCAGTTCAGATACAGAAGTTGGCCGATGTGATCTGGCCCGCAAGCGTCTTTCCAATTCATCCCACAGACTCTCTATAGGATTGAGGTCGGGACTTTGTGCCGGCCAACCCATTTCTTCGACCCCTGAGTCCGCAAACCACTGCTGTACACGCCTCGCTTTGTGGCACGGAGCATTGTCGTGTTGGTAGAGAAATGGCCCGTTTCCGAAAAATTGCCACAACGTTGGAAGTGCACAGTTGTCCAAAACATTCAGATAACGGTCGGAGTTCATGATTCCTTGCACAGGAACGAGCTGGCCCAGTCCGTACCATGAAAATGAGCCCCACACCATGACTCCTCCTCCTCCGAACTTGACTGTGGGCTCTGTGCACTCAGGTAAGAAGCGTTCTCCAGGTATGCGCCAAACCCAAACTCGTCCATCGGATTGCCAGAGTGTGTAGCGAGATTCATCTGTCCACATTACACGTTTCCATTGGTCCATTGTCCAGTTTCTGTGGGCTTTGCACCACTCCAGACGTCGCTTGGCGTTGACCCTGCTGATGTGGGGCTTGTGGGCAGCAGCACGGCCATGGAATCCCATCGTGTGCACTTCCCGACGAATGTCATGGTACTGGCATCATTTGCAGAGGCGTTTCGAAACTCTGTGGCAATTTTTCCCGCCGAGGACTTCCGGTTGCTGCGGGTGACACGACGAAGCACTCGACGGTCTCTGTCCGTTAGTTTCTTGGGTCTACCGGTTCGTTGTTGAACTGTTGTTGATCCCCGGGTCTTCCATTTCATAATGACATCGCCTACTGTTGACTTGGGTATCTGAAGAAGGCTGGAAATGTCACGCACGGACTTGCCGCATAGGTGACATCCAACGATGGTTCCACGTTGGAACTCACTGAGCTCTGCCGAACGACCCATTCTTGCCAATGTCCAAGCAGAGTTGTGTCTGAAGGTGTGGGAAGCTATTTAAATGATGTGCAAGTCATTATCATGTGACATTGGGCCAATCGATGATCTGTGAAGGGTGTCCGGATATTTTTGATCATATAGTGTATAGTTAAAATGACTAAATAATATTAGGCCTATTGTTAAAATGGCTAATTAAAGTTAGGCCTATATTTAAAAATGATGTGAGTGTGGATAGAATCAAAGGTATTTCCATTGTTTATTTAAACCAAGTGCAAGTAAAATTGAAATATCCAAAATTTAAAATTACATCTGGGTCACAGCTGAAGCTCCTTGGAATGCTTGAAAGATTTTTCCCGACAATGCTTTGAAACAATGATTTTTCTTTCCTAACATTACCATTTCTCATTTCGCGCGTGTTTGCAAAGATTCATGTGACCGCTGCAAACGAATAAGTAAATTTACATGCCGTTTTCGCCATTGCTGTATATAAAAATATTACTGTAATATTAAACAAACAATTATTATATTCTTCTTTTCAGCATATTTGAAAATCGTTTTACAAGTTATATTCTTGTTAGCAAAAAGTTTATGCAAATTAAACAGTCAACATACCTAGAATGGAATGGATGGATCCATTCATTACATTATGTTTAGTGAAAAGCTTTCAGGAAAGATCATGCTTTTAAACAAGAAAGAACGCGCACTGTTGGTAAAGTTGTTTCACCAGAATGGTAACAGCAGTCCAAATGCATTACGAGCATATCGTCGTCTAAAAGGACTGCGAAAAGGGCCCAGGTAAGATACTGGGTCGCAAAAAATGATAAAGAAATTTGAATCGACTGGCAATTTGGCTGTCGCACCAGGAAGAGGACGGCGCAAGAGAGCAGACGAAGTTGTTGAGGACGTGGCTGTTGCAGTGGTGAACAGAACTTCCTGTTATCAACATTCTGCAACGAGTGCTCGAGCAACAGAACGCGAATTGTCCATCCCATGGTCCAGGGTGCGAAAGGTCTTGCGGTCCATTCTGCATTGGTATCCATACAAGATTCATCTGGCACAATAGCTAAAACCTCAAGACCCCTCTCAACGGGCTCATTTTGCTCAAGACGAAGCACATTTCACCCTAGAAGTAGCGGTAAATACGCAGAACTGCCGCATATGGGGTGCCTGTCTCCCCCATGTCGTCTATGAAAAGACATTGCATTCTGAATACGTGACTGTATTGTGTGGATTCACCACTGAGTTTATTCTAGGCCCCTTTTTCTTTGAGGAAGTGACACAACGAGGTCCTGTAACAAGTGCACGGTATTGTCAACATCTTGCACAGCAGCACGTGATTCCTGCCTTGCGAGAACGATGATGCTTGGAAGCCACTATCTGCATGCAAGATGGAGCACCTCCTCATATTGGTCGACGAGTGAAGGAACTGCTTCATGCCAACTTTAGAGACGATCGTGTGATCTCTAGAAGTTTGGCCTCCACGTTCTCCGGATTTGAACCCGTGCGATTTTTGGCTGTGGGGATATTTGAAAGATCGTGCAACAATGGTATCAACACGCAATTCACAAACACTCTGCACGAACCAACAATATATATCTCATGACCAACAATGCAAATAAAAGTTTGTGCAACAATAGGTATCAACAATGGTTTCAACACGCAATTCACCAATAACAATGAGCTCAAAATGATGATGCAATGATAAAGCAATCCTTTCCAAGAATTATAACAATGAACATAAAATGATGATGCAATATGGATAAGTTTCAATTTGTAACAATGCATAGAATTCCTGTTATTCAGGTTTTTCTTAGAAAAGAGAGTTCTTAGTACTTAACAATTTCTTGAAAATCTTTAAAAATGATCAGTAGCTGGAGGTAATGAAGAGTTAGCAGACTATTGAGAAAGAGTGGAAAGACGACAGAGAAAGCAAACCTTTAGCTCCGTGCTGTATTGAGCAAATGGGAAGCAAGTAAATAGAAGAATCGGCGACCGCTAGACTGCACAAAGTGATGAATGGCCAAGTTTTGCTTCAACACATCGAGAGAAGAGTGGAAATTGCAACAACACTAAGTATACATCTGAGGTAAGATTACGTGAGTAAGAAATTATTTAGACTAGCAGTGGCATCCTTGGAGAGGTCCAGCCATTGTGAGCCTTTAAAAAGATTTTTTTCGAATTTTCATTAAGAATTTTTACTGTATTAATTCTAAGCATTTTCATGTGTTTATTTTTAAGATATTGCAAAATTTA
>JAHWFO010073191.1:872678-883625 GCA_023313115.1 Rhysida immarginata
ATGCCGTACAAAGTGCATTAAGGCAATAATGAAAGGCGAGTGTTTCTATTTTTAGTTGTGTAGCGCATTGAAACATCCATTATGCTTTGACAAACGGAATTAGTAATGCGCTCTATGGGAAAAATTTTTTCTGATTAAATGTGGAAATTGCAGCGTAAAAATTTTTGCGCCATTCGCAACGAGCAATCCCCGTAATTAACACAATTTCATTAATTCGAGAGTTTATGGGTTTAATCAGACTCGTTACTTCCCGCGGCAACGAAAAACGAGCGAAACAAGTCGACGAGGACGACGACGAGCGATATTAACACTTAGCGGTATTAGAGGCGAGAAAGAGCAGCGACAAAATGGGGAGGAGTGACACAGAACTCTTTGCACTCTCCATAATGAACGCAATCTGAAGGGCTCGTTCATTAAAATCTATTATCGGATCGTAAAAGGAACACGACTCACCCGAGAGTCCGAGTTTTTAATTAAAAAGCACAGAGATCGCGTGAGAAATTTAGAGGCCAACGTCACCGGGGCTTCCCACACGGGGATAGCCGCCATAGATCACGGGTTCGCCTTCGATGACAAGGGATCTGACTTACGTTTTATCCCTCGTGGCCTGGGTGGAGTTCACGCTCTTCATCATCGATTAGCTGGCACGCGTTTCTCCCGACGACTCCGGGGCAATAACAATGCGCGCCCTCTGATTTATGGCGAGCGGCTAACTTTGGTCTGCTTTTTGGTTTCGGTTTAATGACCTCAGCCGAATAACACTTGCTTATGGACTATCTGAACCATATGAGCTACAGTTCATTCCGAAATCGCAAAAGTGTAGTCAATTAACAATTTCTCCTTTAACTTTCTTAAATATTTTGAAGATACTGTTTACAAAGAAACTTCTCAAATAACAAATTATAATTTGCAACGAGCAATGATAACGATCAATGTACACTCACTCACCAAAAGTAGTGGCACAAATGCCTAATAATGTGTTGGGCTCCCTCTGGCATACCGCCTCCACTGCACTCCATAACGATGCTGCATTTACCAGTTGTGTTGGTGACGTCCCACAAATGTTCAATGGGCTTGCAATCTGGGGAACGTGGAAGCCCAATCATTGTCGTGAAGCCGGTAGCATGTTCCTCCAGCTACTGCCGTGTCACAAGGGCCGTGTGTGGAAACGTATTATCTTGCTGGAAGGTGCCGTCGTCCGCGGGGTAAAAAAACAGTTCATGAAGGGGTACAGATGGTATCCAAGCAGATCGACGTAAGTAGCACACAGAATGGATGTCAGATGCACCAATGGACTCATTGCATGCCATTAGAAAACACCCCAGACCAATATGGAGCCTTCATGCCTTAGTGTGGCCTGCGCCAGACACGACCATTGGCCGGATACAGCTGAAACCAGGATGTGCGTTGCCGACGATGTGCAGCTGTCAAGAGTGGTACCCGTCGTGGCCTCCTGCTCCCAAAGCCTGCAACTGCCAAGGTTTGCCGAACTGTCGTCATGGACACAGTTATGGGACGTCCCTGGTTGTACCGCATGGTGATTTGGCCCGCTGTCGCCTTTCGGTTAGCAGTTGCAAGCCGGGTGACCCGGCGAACACCTTGGCATCAACGAGGCGTGGGCGGCCCATCTGCTGTCCGACATGGGTTGTAACCTCTCGTTGGGTGTACTCTCGATAGACCCTTGCAACGGTTGTGCGGGAAAATTGCATGGTGTTGGCTACATCTGATATTGAGGCACCCAACCTTCTGGCACCAACAATCATCCCCCGTTCAAATGCGGATAGCTCTCGGCGTGCTGCCATTTCTGCAGCTAGTTTAGCTTATAATGTTTGTGTGATATCAAGGAGTCCTGTGCACCTGCCTTCCGAGAATGGAAGCAGCGGGATCTGTCTCATAAAGGACAGGGAATCAGATTGGAGGGCTGTGCCATGATTTTTGGTGAGTGAGTGTATATCTGAAGTTTAGATTTTGACAATTTTTTGATGATAATTAAAAATTTGTATAAGTTTTCTTACCATAGTTATTATCTATATATTTAACTAGAAATAACCCACCCGATTGTAAAATCGTCATTGTTAGATATTTGACATACATCTCTCTCCATACTTTTGTTTGTTCTGACATAGTCCATGGCTGATTTTTTACAGGGTGTAAATTATTTCCTTCAAAGAAACTACACTACGATGTAGACAAAATTCAGGCGATTAAGGTGATATAAGACTGAATGGCGTAGCGCTGCGTAGCACGAGCCAAATTTGGGTGACTGTGTTCGCGCGGCGGGGCCCGGCGCGGCCTGGCTGGTTCCCCCGCTTCCCACTACCTCATCTCGAAGAGGTCCGCCTTCCACTCCAACGTGACGTACTCTGCTATCGGTATTAAACAAGGTTGGTACTAACTTCAGCGCGAGTTCGGGCCTGGTACAGTTCACAAAGGTGGCGGTTTCTGAAATGCTGCCCCCCTTGGCCCGATAGCCAATGATCATCTTCTTTTGGAGATCCGACAGCTGTTGTCAGCTTTTAATGATTTGCAATGATTTTTCATCTGCATACCAAGGGACGTTCCAACATGTTCGAGGAGAGGTGGTCATATTAATGTGTCCCGACACTGTATAAGAGTAATTAATAAGTTCGAAGAGAGTCGATTTTAATTCAGGGGTACTTGTGGTAATGATATTACTTTGGTACCATTAGAAATTTTTGAATGCTAAGATATGGCATATGTCAAACAAGAAGTAACGGCGATTATTAAATGCGAAGATTATTCACTAGAAAGGTTTTAATGTTTTCAAAAACGATTCAAAATTTTTGGAAATACGAGGGTGGGCTGAAAAGTAATGCCTCCATGGCTGTAACTTTTTTATTTTTTAACCGATTTTCAAAATTATTTTTGTATCTGATACTCACATTTGTCCTCTATGTAATGCACTATTCACTTTTCGACATAGTCCCCATCCCTTTCCACGCATTGTACCAACGCGTGACTAGTCACGTGAACCCGTCGGAGAAGAATTCCGGGGTTGTCGTCGACACGAGGATTGAATGGCAGCTTTGGATCCTCTTCTGCAGCACGATAACGCCACACATCAGAGGGGGTTTCAGCGCCTACAGTTCAAAGATGAAAAACTGCAGTTCAAAAATGAAAGACTTTCACCACTTCCCAAAGAGGAAAGAGCACCTTAAGGGGCATGAGTTGCGTTCTGACGACGAGGTGAAACCTGCCGTACGGTCTTGGTGTCGACAACAACCCCGGAATCCCTCTCCGACGGGTTCACCCGACTAGTCACGCGTTGGTACAATGCGTGGAAAGGGATGGGGACTATGTCGAAAAGTGAATAGTGCATTACATAGAGGAGAAATGTGAGTATCAGATACAAAAACAATTTTGAAAATCGGTTAAAAAATAAAAAAGTTACAGCCATTACTTTTCAGCCCACCCTCGTATGTTTCAAATGGTTTATTTTTACTGAAATTTGATTTATTATTTTAAAAGTAATTGGTAGGGAAAAAGTAATTTGTAGTTAACTATTTTCAAAATGTTGTTAAAACTACTTTTTGCTGAGTACTTGTTAATTACTTTTTAACTACTTGTAGTGTAACTACTGCACATCACTGTATATAATACACATAGATATAATATACACAGATATTCGTAATGTACACAGTCATACACTCAATAACAGTTCAATGCTTCCAACATGAAGTAGTAATTTTGGATATTTATTAAGGGTTGTCTAGTTTTCATTATTCAAAGTTTATTATTAAGCAAGATTAAAGCTAAACAACACACGTATATTTTGGAATCCTAGTTTGTAGAAATAAACTTGTAATAGGTCTTCCCAAGATAAACAACAGGAGAGACCTCTCAACGAATATTATCTAAATATTATCTCCAAATACGTTTACATATTAATTTGTTACTGCTTTCTAAATAAAAATTAATGATTTGATCCAAGAAACGAGACTTGTCGAAGAAAGCTCCCACCCTTGTCTTACGGTGTTCATCACTGTGGCGAAAACAAAAAGCGTTAACACTAACGGATATAAAGAAAACGACGGAGCCATCAAAAGCTTCAGCCACAGCATTTAGAGAGAAGGATGTTAAGCAGGTAAACGCTTTTAAAAAAAAAATTTAAAATTTTCTTGGAAAAAAAAAATCCCTGAAAAGAGGAGTGTTAGAAGAAGGGAACGAAAACGGGTTGAATGGCGTCGCCCCCTTCCAACTCATCATCATCATCATCATTGTGTGAGCGAAAGCAAATCGAAAGTGGCAAGGCTAGTTTGGGCCTCCTTTGCTAGCCTATAATTTATACCCGAGATTTAAAAAGGCAGCGACGCAATGTACAGGACCAAGGGGGGAAAAAAATCAAAGGTGGTAGGCAGGAAAAAAAAATTATCCAACACCATATTAAAAAAAAAAGAGAGAGAAAGAAAGAGAGTAGCATTCCACTGACAAGTTAACCAAGGGCAACGGATGAGAATCGGACTGACAGGACTGATTAACAACGACTATAAAGAAGAGCGCAAGAAAACTGTTCCTCCGACGAGAACAAATGAACAGGGCCGACCAATCATTTAATTGGATTGGATTTAATTGAATCTAAAAGAAGCCGACTGACTCTCCAAAGGGAGCAATGGTCCGAAAGGATACAGAGAATTCTACATTAATCACATTGTATGAAGAGATTAAGAAAAAGAAAAAGAAATAAATTGATTCATTTAATAATAAAAACGGAAATAAAATGGAATCTAATGAAGGTTAATAAAATTAATTGCCTATAAAAACCCAGAAACATTGCGAATCATCATTAAAAACAACGAAAACGACTTTAAAACCTTCATAAAACTTAGCAAAATTAGAATAGCAGATGAAACCTGCATCCACAATAAGCATTATACATTTTCATAACAACAATCATTCGTTTTAATTATACATCTTAAATAAAATGGAGTTATTTGGCCAATTTTCATTAACTCTCCATTATCTCCAGTTACTGCTCATTTTTAAAGATTTCTCATACAAATCTACAGTTTTAATCCGATCTTGATGAAATTTTGCACACTTGATCTTCAAAACAAGAGGAAGGTCACTGTCTACATTAGATTTCGGAAAACTAAGAATTATGGATAATAATCGATATTCATAATGATGGCAGGGCATACTAATAAGAGGTATCTCATGATGATCGGTGCAAGGCAAAGTTTATGCAACAATAAGCCCATCGTGTTTGTATCAACGCGCAATTCACCAACAATATGCACGGACCAACAACATATATGTCTAATAACCAATTATAGTCATCCCTCCTATAATGCAACTCATTAGTACTGTGTTATATGGAAACCGCATTAGAAAACACTCAGAATTATTACATACAAGTCAGTTAATTCGTAACGCGTTATATGGAAACAGCGTTATGGGATACTTAGAAGTAGTGCAATTAGATTAATCACGGCCTTCTAGAAATTACTAGGTCTGAACATGACGTCAATAATGCATTGTCGAAACACTAAGATTGTGACGTTGAACTTACTTTTGTAACAGAATCACTCGAGGCCTACGAGAAAGACAGGCCTCGAAGCGGAAAATCACCTGACCATCTAGGTCCGAACAACAATCCTTTTACTCCTTTACTTACCGAAATACCAAGTAGATCTTTTGGTCCCCTCTAACCCCCACTCCCGTAACTCCTACTCCAGTGGACCAATCAAAACCAAATTAAATTCGGTGGAGTAAAATTCGGTATTGAGATTCCTCTAGGCAAGATCTACATTACTATGAACTTTGTTCAAATAGTTCCAGTGGGGTCGGAGTTGTAGGGGGTGGCAGTTACTTGGTCTTTAGAACTGTGACAATATATTCTTCATGTGATATGTCATTCGATCGGAAACGATGAGAAACGAAAGAAGATAAAGCTCTTTTACATTTTCTACGTTCCAGAAAATCAGTTTTTTTCATTAAAAAAATTGGGGGGGGGGGGTTAAAAAGTGCAGATAAAGGGGTAAAAATAGATTACCTGAAACTTCCGCTACTTTCTAATATCCTCCTCGGGGGGATTAATTTCTTGTTACATAAATGAAATCGAATCCAGTACAATCAATCCTGTACAGCCGCTGTACAATCAATCTAATTAAGGGTTAATTAGATTATATTCAATCTACATAGCATGAATTTCTCTATTCCACTTTCGTAGTTAAAATAATGGAGAATTCCCTATTGTTTCACGTATTTTTCATTCCAGTTATCAAGGAATTCCCCTGTAAATTATAGGCGCTCGCATGTTCGCATGATTTTGTTTATGCACTTGCACAGCAAAACTGCCTATACACTGAGTGAGCATCTTATTATGACCACCTGACATGTTTATGCAAATGCGCGCACGGACGTCGCCACAATGTTGCCAGCGGGCCGGACCAATATAAAAAGGGAAGGTGAGTGTCGTCGACAACAGTAGACGTGTTCCATTCGTCAACTATGGGTAAACGACGCCATTTAACAGCCTTCGAACGCGGGATTCGAAACAGCAGCATTCGTGGGGTGCTCAAGAGCATCCATCGTTAAAGTATTTAAAGACTGGACGGTTAGCCGGAAGACGGGGTCTGAACGTTCGCGTTATGGCCGCCCGCGAATGGTTGATGATCGGACAGAACGGAGACTGTCACGACTGGTAAAGGATAACGGAAGGGCAACTGTGCATCAAATCACTGCTGACCTTAATCAGGTATCCTCTAAAACGGTCTCTGAATGCACTGTCCGCCGCACACTGCATCGCATGGGATACGGAAGCAAAGGACCTGTCCGCACACTTTTGCTGACTGCAGCCAACAAGCAGAAACGACTCCAATTTGCTCAGGAGCACAAGGACTGGACTATCGAGCGGTGGAAACAAATCATGTGGTCTGACGAGTCACGATTCCAGTTACATCATGCAGACGGCCGCGTGAGAATCTGGCGGAAACAGCACGAAAGCATGGATCCCGTATGCACGAGCACAACCCTTCATGCCGGTGCGGGCAGTGTTATGGTCTGGGGAATGTTTTCCTGGCATGCGTTGGGTTCGTTAATACGTGTTGAACAACGTCTGGATAGCACAGCATACCTCCGTATCGTCGCCTATCAAGTCCACCCTGTCATGTTGATGGCGTAACCCAATGAAGATGGCTACTTCCAGCAAGACAATGCGCCATGCCACAGAGCTCGTATTGTGCAGGAGTGGTTCCAGGAACATGAGGGGGACTTTACCTTACTTCGGTGGCCCCCACAATCCCCAGATCTCACTCCAATTGAGTATTTGTGGGACGTAGTCGAACGAACCATCAGACGGCTGGATCCACCACCGTCCAATCTAGCACAACTAGACAGTGCTATCCATCAGCATGGTTTCAGATTCCTCCCACCACCTTCCAACATCTCGTGGAATCAATGCCACGAAGAATTACCGCAGTATTAAAGGTAGAAGGTGGCCCAACGAGATACTGACAGGGTTGTCATACTAATATGCTCACTCAATGTATAATGCAGTTTCCATATAATGCGTTACGAATTAATTTGATTTTTCTTTCCTAAAAGCGATATTCTTTTAAGACGATATGAATTAACCTACTTGTACTGTATATACTGTACTAATTCTGAGTTTCTTATAATGCAGTAGGAATGAGTCGCGTTTTACGAGGGTTGATTGCATTTTTACAAGCATGGATTTTCTTCTTTTAGTTTTTGGGGTTTTATTTTACATTTTGTATTCCTTTTTTAATCTTTGAACCTAAGTTTATCAATATGCATGCGCTCATACACAACGCCTTAATGCCAATCGTCACCTGGTTTCTTTTATACAGGGTGTTTTTGAATTGAGTGCAGATTTTTTGGGAGATGATATGGGGTCCTTAGAAATATTTTTTGTCATATGAACATGGGGTCCCCGCAGCTCCGTTTACTTACAATACTGCATTGAACAATCAAATGATACCGGGACGCAGTGTGCGTTGGTAGGCCTAGATTATTTTATTTTTAACAATTAACACAAGCAATCTACTAAAATTGTTTGCAAAGAAATTTCAAGGTGCACGTGCTTGTTTGTTGAAAAGTCTTATGACAAACTTCATCAAGGAGATTCCATGGTATCCAACCCCTTTGTAAAATACGATTAGTCCATATGTAAATGAACTAATCGCATTCTGGGAAAGCAGTAAGTAAAGATTTGTTTTAAAAAGTTCGCTTGATGTACTTTTTACATGTGTAAAGTTAAACAAACAGTATGAATAGTTTTACATGGAATGATTATGCAGACATGCATCTGTGTCTCGGTGCTGCTGGTACCATGGATGGTGTAAGGCGTTTGTATGCTGAACGTTATCCCAACAGAATTCTTCCCAATTGTTAATTGTTAAAAATAAACTAATCTAGGCCTACCAACGCACACTGTGTCCCGGTGTCATTTGATTGTTCAATGCAGTATTGTAAGTAAACGGAGCTGCGGGGACCCCATGTTCATATGACAAAAAATACTTCTAAGGACCTCTTCTACCATCTCCCAAAAAATCTGTACTCAATTCAAAAACACCCTGTATAAATGCATTGTAATTTTATGTAAAATGAACCAATAACCATTTTTAATTATAAGACATTAACGAACAAGAAATATTGAATGAATATACCATAGTTAAATAACGTAATATGGCTTCAAATTTGTCCTACACTTTCTTTTACAAAAAAAAAACTGGGCCCTAATTTTTTTTAACGAAGACAACTTTAAACGGCTTTTTCTTAGTGTTTCATAAATGGCGCTTGCATATTGGTTCCTTTCATTTAAACCATCCAATTCTTATTGAGTTTACAATGGTTTGCACACCGACATAATGTACCAGAGTTTCAGAAATGCCAACATTTGTATATGAAAACATGTGAAGTGTACATTGATGTTGCCAACTGTTTTTTACTAAATATCCCTTTTTTTATCAACTTCAATATCTTTATTTTCATTTATAAATTTCCCATTATTAGCAAATTTTTTTAGAATTTGCTCACATTACTAAAAAACTGTGCCTGATAGGGAATTATGATGATTTTTGTATCGGATATTTTTCTGAATTTTCTAAGTTTGATTTTCTTTTGCACTATTTAAGGTTTTGCTGTTCAGTGCTTTCATTACTAAATAAATAAAAAATAAAAAAATTAAATTCTTGGAAATTATAAAAATGAATAATTTCGAATATTATTGGCAAAAATGACTGACTCCAGAAATCAGTGTCTACCAGTTGGCGCTCTTGAACGAAAAATTACATTTAAAGCTAAAGCGTATATTCAAGAGACGAAAATACGAAGCCAACCCATCAAGGCTCTTTCTCTTTCTCTCCATTTATCTTTTGAAAAATTTTTTCTCCTGGTTTTTGTTTTCCCCCCTTATATTTCTATCCAAATCGTCGTCCCTGAGCCAAACAGACCCAATGAAGGGGCGGGGTGCGTGTGTTTTCGGTTTGGTGTTTTTCGGTGGTGGCTGGCGGCTGCTATTTAGCCCGAGATGGATGGGCTCTGCGGCTGCTCTTGTCCCATGTTCCGTAATAATGCGTGTATGTGTGTGCTCTGCACTGACTCGCCGAGGAGACCTACGTAATTATCCCGAATTACAAAAACCCCGTAATTTATTCGCCATGAAGTTAAGCCGACAGCCAGTGCTCAACTAATCACAGGGCTTCTGACGTGATGAAGCGGCCACGACCCGCTCCGAACATTGCCGGCGGGAGAGGGCACTCTTGGCGGCGGTTAGGCGGCGGCGGACCATGGGGGATGAATGGCCAAATTTTTCCCTCTCATTTCCCCTCTATAGAAGCAACCCATCTTTTTTTTCCTCCTTTCTTCCCCATCATTTTTTTACACCTCAATCGACTTCCCTTATTCCCCATTTTACGTGGGGGACGAGTCGTCACTTAACTTCTATTCTCATCTATTAGACTACGCAAAACTTTCCCCATTGCACTTCTGTATTTCAGAATTCTAAACATACTAAAACGGTTAGGAATAATGTCATAAAGCCATTAGTCTCTCTTCTCTTCGCTAGAGTCCTCTACTCACGAAAGGTTTTTTGCACATTTGCCTTTTGTTGTCGAGACTTAAATCTTGAATTAAGATAAAATTTTTGATGTCAATAATTACAAGTGCAGTAAATAGTAAAGAATATACGAATATGTACGATAACTACAAGAAAAAAAAACGTGGAAATCTGCCCAGTCGGCTACGTAAAGCGTTTACAATATATTACGCTGGCTAATCCAAAGGTGGCGTCCAAATTAACTCCAAAGGTGGCGCGCGGTCTCATGGACCGCATCACTACATTTTTGTAAATATCTTTTTATGAATTTAAAAGAAACAAATGACCACTTCTGTATTCTCCTAACCTGGGCCCTTCTAGAAGTCGGTATGTCATAATACACGATTTATTCCCTAGATTCACATATATAGGACGTGCGGTCTCAGGGACCGCGCGCCACCAACTTCGTTACTAAAATAGATTGATGTAAAAGTCCTTTTTTTTTTTTTTACTTCTTTTTAATTTTTTATTACCTAAACATATTCTCCAGTCAATTTCCAATATATTTTTTGTTTATTAATATTTTCCTACTTAGAAACTTTTATTTGAAAACAAATATTTGGAGCGAAACGCAAATAATAATGCAAGTATACTAATACTGTTTCTGAATTTCAAGAGCAATAAACTCTTCTATAAATGTAATTTCATATATATATTTAACCTCCGTTGATACCAGTTTTGAATAAAGTACTTTTAAATATTGAGAAAAATTATTTTATAGTTTTTCTATAATAGGAAAATAGTCATTTTTATCCTCTGAGAAATAATTGATATTATTCACTTTTATAATGGTTTTCTTCTATGTAGGAAAGGATATATAAAGATATTGGACATTGAAACTGAAACACCTTCGCAAATAGCACTGG
>JAHWFO010073191.1:883725-908776 GCA_023313115.1 Rhysida immarginata
TAGTTTTGAATAAAATACTTTTAAATATCGAGAAAAATTATTTTATAATTTTTTATAATAAAAAATAGGCATTTTTATCCTCTAAGAAATGATTGATGTTATTCATTTTTATAATGGTTTTCTATTATGTAGGAAAGTATACATGTATACTTAGTAAAAATAGTGCAAAGTATCAATTTTCAACTATTTTATTTTTATAAATGCCTTTCCTGAAATATTCATATCTAATTTTGACGGAAAAAGAAGGGTTTTTAAATTTCATTCTAAAAGTTGCGTTTTTTAGATAATATTGAAAAGTTTTTGAGGTTTTCTATTAATAATGAGGTAATTTAAGTGATAGATAAAAATACTCATGAATTTCATTTTTAAACTTGGAAAAAAAAGTAGTTTCAAAATGCGGTATTACAGACCGCGCGCCACCACCCATGTTATAGAGCACCAGATAAAAGACCTCTTTTATCTAGTGCTCTACCGTGTTACGAACACCCGTACACCTCTGGAGTGTTAACAACAATGGGGATGTTTCACGTGCATTGTAATTATTGTCACCAGTTGGGGCTACCAGTATTTATCAGCCCATGCCTATCCCATGACCGCCATTGCTACTGGGTTGCCTACGCGAGTCCTGATATTATGTTTCATGGTGCAAAATTGCTTGTATTTTAATAATCTTGGATTTGTAGTGGTTTATTTAAAACCGAATTCCACTCGAAGCATTTTAATATTCAACTGAATGATGTGGTTGTCCTCTTGGCTCTATAAGATTAACAATTTCAGGAATTTCTTTAATATACTAGATCACGTCGTAGCCGACGAGAAAGATAGGCCTGGGCCAACGCCTCCTAAAGATAAGGCCTGAGCGCGAAAACATCAGACATTGTTACATCATCATCCGAAGATACGTTTAATTGCATTTCAGTGCTTATTATTTGTAGTAATGCGATTAAACGTATCTTCGGATGATGATATAACAATGTATGATGTTTTCGCGCTCAGGCCTTATCTTTAGGAGGCGTTGCCTGGGCACTCAAAAGTCACCTGAACGCAGTAATCTGATCAACAATCCAATCTTCATTGTTTCCAAAAAATACTGATTGTTAAAATCCAAGATGGAAACAATGAACGTTGGATTGTTGCTCAGACTACTATGATCAGGTGACTTTTGAGTGCCCAGACCCGTCTTTTTCGTCGGCTACGGATAACGTGCATATGACGTCACAGCTTGGTCACATGTTTACATGATTGTATACCTTTCCGCAATAATTAATTTTTAAAAGTGGGAAATTTTATAGGTAGATTATATAGAGTACACTAGACTGGAAATACATTTTCTAACTAATACGTCAGTTTGTTTACACCAGTACATGGTTCATAAAAAAAAAAAAAAAAAGTTAGGCAAAAAACGCACGGTACCCAAGTTGTACCCATTTTCACCTGATCATTTAAACTTCCCTTTGCAAATTTTCCTTTTTTAAAGTTTTTTTTTTTATCTTTTAATTCCTCTTTTTTTAATCGATCATCAAAGTTACAGATGTAAAAAAGCATGGGAAGAGCCGCGAGAAGTCCACAGCGTGATAGTCACAGTATTAATTGACTACCATTAACTGTCTATAAGTTAAACTTACCCTACCTGTAGTTACAGCTCCACGCTTACTTACAACTTTTTCACGTTAATTTCGTCGTTTTTCACAAACATTTAGCGTTTATAAATTAATATTGCATTTATATCATTGTAATTATATGCTATAACAAGAAATTAATCCTCCCGAGGAAAGTATAGGAAAGTAGCAGAAGCGCTGAGGTCATCTATTTTTACCCTTTTAATTGCACTTTTTACCCCCCCCCCCCCCCCATTTTTTAATCGAACAATTGATTTTCTCGAACGTAGTATTTAGAAAATGAAAAAGAGCATTATATTCTTTCGTTTCTCATCATTTCCGAACGAATGATATATGACATGCTATATGTTGTCGTAGTTCTAAAGACCAAGTGACTTCCACCCCCACAACTCCGATCCTATTGAGGCAATTTGGCCCAAACTTTACAGTAATGTTGATCTTGCTCAGAGGAATCTGCACACCAAATTTGACTCCTTTATATGCATAAATATGGGTAAACCATTTGGTCCCCTCTAATTTCCGCCCCCGAAACTCCGACCCTAGTGGACCAATCAAAACCAAAGTAAATAGTGAAGATGCACATGCCCAAAGTGAGCTAATACCGAATTTCAACCTTCTATCTCCAAAAATGCGGACGGACGGACAGACAGATGGACATTGTGAAAACAATAAGTAGCTCCATTCTTCCGCTACTTAATAATTATGATAAGTAATTTTTATGCATTTTCAATCTGGAATATTATAAAAAGAAGACAACAGCAAGGATATATTTACTTACTTTTCAAACCCGCTTATCCGTTAGGGTCGCGGGGGCAGCAGCCCTATGGAGGATCTCCAGCGATCGCGATCTTCCGCCATCAAACGCATGTCCTTCCTGGTAATATCCAAGCGACTCGAACCCAGATTCTCCATGTAGTCTAGCCACCTGGTTCTAGGCCGACCCCTTGGTCTCTTGCCCACCGGCTTGGAAAATAACACCTGCCTAGGAAGACTAGGTTGCGGCATCCGTATCACGTGGCCATACCAGCGCAACTGAGATCTCTCAATGCGGAGAAGTAGCGGCTCAACACCTAAAGATTCCCTTATTGTGCTGCTGTACACTCTATCTAGTAGGGTAACACCTACCACACATCTCAGAAATCTCATTTCGGCCGCTTGTACCCGCGATCGCACTCTTTCGGTCATTACCCAAGCCTCATTAATAATAAAATATTTCTATTTATGATACTTTCTATTTTCATTTCCTTACTCCTTCTAGATTTACTGTATAGACAATTTGCAACAATTTTATTGAAATATATTAATAATAATTTTAAGCAATCATAAAATATACAACTTAATTTTTAATGATTTTGTTTTATTTTCATAACAAAGGGGATAGATAAATCGTCCATAAATTACGCAGCTTTTCACACGCACGGGGATTCCATCTATTTTTTCTCCACTTTAAAATTTCTGAATAAATATATTATTAAAAAAATAAGGTAAATCGTGTGCTTATTAAGCATAGAGGCTAGAGTAAAAAAAAAAAATCAAACCATGGCGCAACCAAGCTGCCCGACATCCTCGGGAAAAGTTAGGGGGCACTGCTCTTTCATTTTACCAACCTGGTATATCATTTATCCGTCTACGCCTGGTAAAACTTTTATTTACACTATAGTGAAATTTACACTAATCAAACTTTATAACTGATGCTCGACCCTCAACAATAAAATGCCGTTTTTAGAATTTCAGATAAAGGATTTTATACTTGTGATAGTTCTAAGCAATATATAGACTTGTGAGTCATGGTAATATTTCTATAATTTAAATTTTGTAAAGAGAAGTTTATTTAAATTTTGTGAAGATAAGTAAATTTAACCATCACACAAATTTAGTCTCAAATAAATCTGAAAAGAAGCGTTAACGTAACGCCTTACTTGATATACCCCGTACCCCTCCATAACGCTCTGTAATGCCTCTTTCCAACGCCTCCTATAAAGAAAGCCTCGGCACTAAAATTTCATACATTGTTACCACGGTCTATAGACATTCATGGTCATCGAGCTCCATTGTTAAAATAAAGCTAAAGTTTCTAGCTCCCGGTAGGGCGGGAACTCTATTGAAAAGTGGCGCTGCATGTACAATCTGCCCAACTGCGCCTACAGCGCCACCCTATCGGCAGACAGAAACTTTACTTTCGTATTCAGTTTCAATGAAAATCTGCATCGCAGGTTGCGGTCAGGAATAGTGCGATCTATGCGGCATCTGGCGCGATCTGTTTTCCTTAGCTTCTCGAAACAATGGAAAATGACCGAAGCTCGATGACCATGAATATCTATCGAAAGGTGCTTTATGCTATCAGTGTGGGGAAACGTGTCTGTCTGTCTGTCCGTAACTCTAACTCTCCAAGGCTATGAAAGATTTTCAAAATCTGTTTTCGTCAGTCGATGAGTATGATTCATGGCACGAATCAATCATAAATATTATCTAAATCGGTTCAATAGCACGTGCACAAATCGAACCTTCACAAATAGCAATTTTCTATGGAAAGATATAGTAAGTAATACATCAAACAAATCGTAATGACGAGATAGAAGCGGTTATTAATTACTATTTTCCCCAATTGATAAATATGGTTCCGCGGATAAACCATTTCGAAAATGGTTTTAATTGATACAATGGCAAATGCTCTAATGGTACCCTTATGACACCCTCAAAATTTATCAATGATAAGATATGGCAGGTTATACAGGATGTATCAGATTCGATGGTCATAAAGTACCTAGCGTGATTCTTTGCATGATTACAAACTTAAAGTTCCTTATCGAAAATGTCGAAAACTCAAAATTTAAATAGCGTCATTACGTCATTTATGAACTTTCCGCACCAGCAGTTCATTAAATTCAAATCGGCGACAATTGTTGAGATTAAATGACGTTTTCGATAGGTTTTCAGCAAACTTCGCGTGATGTTTAGATCCTTAACATTTGAGTTTTGAACATTTTGCATAAGGAACTTTAAGTTTGTAATCATGCAAAGATCACGTTAGGTACTTTATGACCATCGAACCTGATCAACTTGGAATGGTGTGTCATGAATGAATATAACGTAAAATTAACGATAGTCGAAATTGGTTCAAAATAACCTGGTTTAGTGGAACCATTATGATTCATTGGAACTTTCAATGCTAAAATATAGCATCTAATATATCAAACAACTTGGAATGATATGCCATGAATGAATATAACGTAAAATTAATGATAATCCAAATTGGTTCAAAAAAAACGTAGTTTAATGCTATCATTATGGTCCATTAGAAACTTTCAATGTTAACATAGGGCAATTGAAAAAGATGATTCTGCGAATTGTTTAGTTTAGACTTTTGGTAGTTGGTTATGTCATTCCTTAATGGTTTATTTTATAACCGTCCTGTACATTTTGAACTTCGACGACTTGATTACCACATTATTTTCTTTATGCATTGGATATAAGTATGATCATCGCCATTACTATTAAAATTGATATATCTATTACACGTATTTAATCCTGTTTTTTTTAAAGCTAAGACGATATTCCCTCCATTCTCCTAATTATTTAAGATGTTCCCTGTTTTAAAATTTACATGTAAAAACTGAATAGAACAGACAACGATAGCCTACAAAGAATCAAAAGTAAAATTCATTCAAAGTGAAAGGAAGCCGATTTAATGAGTCATTTCCATCTCCATTTCAGTTTAATTTGACGTTTCTCTGAAATCCGACTCACTGGCTGATTCACCTTCCAGAGAACAATAACACGAAGTGATAATTCAGTGCCTGAGTGACAGTATCGATCTATTATTGCTGCGCGTTGAGTAAACAGCTGGTCCTGTGGCTTCGAGGACGATACCAAAGTTAAACAAGAGCATAGGATTTGATATTCAACTCGCGTGCTGCTCAATTATTTCATAAATTCAAAATCCAATTTTTGTTAGCTTATCTAGTAAAATCCTAAATCGCCTAAAATATTAATTTTCATTTTATGTTATCTAGATTATTCTTGAAGGAAAATTTCATTATTGATGATGAGTGAACATTTTATACATTTACTTGTATTGATAGAACTAGGGTACTCTTTTTTCATCTAAAGAACGTGATATAAAAACTGAAGTGCAATAACGAACATCGAAGTAACAATACGTCATTGGCCAGTTCATCAAGGATTCCAATTAAATAATCACTTCTCAAATAACTACGAAAGCTGTACAAATTTGAGCTGGGCTTTATGTTTTGTAAATTTCATTGTTGTAAAAATCTAAACTATCGCCTGTCATGCAAATTCAGCACCATCCGGTTACCATGACAACCGATCGTTTGTTTAAACAAAATGTGTCGACCAAAGTGGAATAACGAATAATCATCAAGTTTCTCCACAACGAATGTGTGAAAGCATCTGAACTTCATCAAAGACTTCAAATTCAGTCACCGAGTCATGTTGCTCTCGATTATCCGTCTTTGCTTGGCGCCAAAAGTTTGAAGGAGAGCGAAAATCCACCGGCAATGAACCTCATAAGGCAAGGCCAGCAACCAACTGCTGTCCATGATGGCATCATCGCATGAACAACAGGCGGATTCATGTCCGAGAATTGGCTTCAGTACTGAACATCAGCACGATAAGCTGAAATTCAACAAGATCTGTGCCAGATGGGCCCCTAAACTACCCTCCGAGGGTCACAAAACTATCGGATGGATAGGACAGGAAAGGTGACAGCTTCCGAAATCGTGTTGTGACCATCAACGAGACATGGATTCTTCGCTATACACCTGAAAGCAAGCGTACGAGCATAGGAATGGTGACACACAGACTCACTACGACCCAAGAAATTCAAGATGACACCGTCGGCAACGAAAGTGATGGCGACTGTATTCTGGGATATTAAGGGTATCATTCATGTCGATCTTCTGGAAGAACGTCGAACCATAAATGCACTCTACTACTGTGATATTTTGAGGACCTCCCTAAAACCGGCACTAAGGAAAAAGTGACCAGGACTCTTTACCAGTGGTGTTTGTTTTCTGCAAGACAATGCCGGACCAAACACAGCCAAACTGACTATGGACATACTGACGGAACTCAAATGGGACATGTTACCACGTCCTCCCATACAGGCCGATTTTCTCCCCTTGAGACTATCACCTTTTTGGACCACTGATAGAGTTGTTGGGAGTGCAGAGGTTCGGCTGCAATGAGGAAGTGAAAAAGCCTGTCTTGACGTGGTTTCGACATCAGCTTGACTTTCACGTATTTCCTACCTTTGAGTCAGCACCTGCCTAATAAACACGTCGTGTGGAAGCAGCTGCAAAAAGTTGACTACAAATTGTAGTGTAATTCACAATAAGTTTTTTTTGGGAAGTTATTTTTATTGAGCCAACCATTGAACCTTAGCTGGACATGTTGAAGCCCTCCAACAATATGGGCACACAAATATTTGAACGGATGTTTGAGAAACAGAAAGATGTTTTACATGGTTTTCGTTGTGTAGTGATTCATAGCTGCCAACTTATGAACAATGAAATTCGTACATTTAGTCTAAAGTCTACCAGATTTACATGTTCTGGAAAGGGGTTCATGTGACCACTCGATCTGGGGTGCAATTTCCTCACTAATCCAATAATGAAATCAGTTTTCAGATATCTCTATTCGTTTCCAAGCTGTTACATGTGCGATTTTTTCCGAAACCAGGACTTAAGTCAACGAATCCGGAAAATGAAATACCGGTGTACTCTAAAATCCAGTTTTTAACTAATTAGAATACTGAAGTCCAAGACCATATAACGACGTAAAATTCATTGAAATTCGAATTCCCGAAACTCTTGTACAGTAATCATTGTGAAAACTGCAACAACATGAAGGACGGATGATATGACTATACACTGTCCAGCATTGTCATAGTGACCAAAGGACAGCGGTTGCTACTATGTATGGACCTCAGCTTCTATGTAATGCTAGAGCTCTCAACTGCAACCACCACATTAAGTAAGACACACAAGTCATGCCATTTCTCATGCTATATATGGCATTATCCCCTATTGAACATGTGTGGGATAATGGACGCTCGGCGATTAGCTCAACAAGGTCCTCCATTTCCAAAGAACTGTGGACTCGCATACAAATAGCTGCACAGGAAAAGTCATACTCCTGGAGGTTTCACAAGACACTGATTTTTTCGCATAGAATATTGTTGTATTGGTCTTATAATGTTATTATTCTACTGCCATGGTGTTGCAATTTTTAAAAACGCTAACAATAGACTTGTCACCTGTCCTGCATTTTGGGTTTCCAGGTGTCTCAGTTTTTGTCAGCTATTAAAAAATTCGTACTTTTATAAATCTGTTTGCAAGATCGTACAATTACATCAAAATTCATACATTGTACGGAAAAATCGTACAAATTGGCAAATATGCGGTTATGACCTGAACATAATACGCGGAAAATCCCCGGTTCGATCCCGAGCGGAAACAGGCTAATTTTTTTAAGTCGTATTTCTTACTTTTATATTTTACTTTTTTAAAGTTGTTCTATTTTACTTAATAACATTAACGTTTACAGGCAACAAACTGATCACATTATTCAATTACACAAATGAGGTGAAATAAGAATTTTTTTTTTAGAGTTGAGGTAAAATTTGCTAAAATCACATCTGTACTTGTTCTATCCGTGAATATCTATGATGCCGTTCAATAAAGTTCGTTCGAAGTCAATATAGAAATGCAAATTTACCAATTACATAAAACCAGGAATTAAAGAAAAATGGAATGAAAATGCTGTCGATTAAACTGTGCATCGTTTTCTGTGGCCATACATTTTAAGTTATACGTTTTTGCCACCAGGGCTACATGAGTTACTACACAAGCTTTAATTATTTTAATTTTATTTCTTATAATTTAAATTAAAATATATTCGGATTTTCACAAAGCTCACATTATATAAATTCCATAAATACGTTTACACTAATCCTTGTTGATCAATTTTTTTCAATTTTGTTTTGTTTATTTTTAATGTTGATTAATTTCAAGAAAAGACCAGCTAAAGTGCCGACTGCGTCTGACAAGAGGTGGAAAGACGAAACTGTCTTTGTTAAAAACTAAACAATAATTTTTTAGAATTATTGTAGAATAAACTTGCTATTACTTTAGTTTTTGGAATGCTGGTGGTTACACGACTGTATTCCAAATAAATATACATAAAAATAAGTGAATAATTTTCTTCAAGAAAAACTTGAAAATTTCTGCAGATCATCGGCATTTACAAAAGTAAATTCCCTGTTTATTTGAGTTTCACCTCTACAGACTTCTTACTCTAATTAGTTTTTATTTGCAATGATCAAATATTGTAAATAATTAAAAATTAAATAATACTATAAGTCTGGGAAGTATTATAACCCCCTCTCCTTATTTACTTTAACTAACAATAAATTAATCGAACCCCGTTAATGAGAATCTTAGAGACCCGGATAGATACTTGTTATTATTGAAGTCTGTTTACATCCACGAATGTTTTAGCAACCACACTTAAGAGAAGGCCTGTTCGCTGAAAGGTCTTTCATTGTAATCACGGTCTATACATATTCATGGTCATCGAGCCCCATTATTAAAATGAAGCTAAAGTTTCTAGCTCCTGGTAGGGCGGGAACTCTATTGAAAAGTGGCGCTGCATGTACAATCGGCCCAACTGCACCTGCAGTGCCATCCTATCGGCAGATAGAAACTTTACTTTCATATTCAGTTTCAATGAAAATCTCTATCGCAGGTTGCGGTCGGCCTTAGTGCGATCTATGCAGCCCCGGGCGCGATCTGTTTTTCTTAGCTTCTCGAAACAATGGAAAATGGCCGAAGCTCGATGACTATGAATATCTATAGACCGTGATTGTGATTCATCATCAAAGGGCGACAGTTAGGGCTTATTATTGGAAGTCTACCAACAATTGGGATTTCTACCAACAATAAGCCCTAAATCTCGCCCTCTGATGATAATGTAACAATGTATGACGTTTCAGTGAACAAGCCTTCTCTTTATTTGTGTGGGCATTATTGGTTTTAGCAACACCTCCTAGAAAGAAAGCCAAACAACTAAAACGTCACGCATTGTTACATCATCATTAGTCGACCATTGTTAATCCTACCAATAATAAGCCGTAAATTTGGTCGACTAATGATTGTGTAACAATGTATGACGTTTCTGTTATCAGGCTTTCTGTATAGGTGGTGTTGGTTGTACACTCATGGAAGGATAATACGGTGAATCCTCATACAGGAGTAGTTAAATGGAATCCACGAAGGAATTGGCCATTGAGGACATTCTCGTGTTGCAGCTGGAACTTGCTTTACAGTCCCGAATCGTCCCTCTGCGATTTCCAAGTCTTTGGCCTCTAAAACAATTACTCCTAAATGTAAGTTGAAGCTCTATTATGCAAAACGAAACGTGTTCGTAAACACACTGAGAAACGCAGGCGCCTGGCTTGGGCACGCACCCATTTGAAGTGGACTGACCCTCTGTGCCGATGGTCTTGTGGTCCGATGAATCTACATTTACGGTTATTGTTGGCGAAAATAGTGGGCATGTACTTAGGACCAAAGAGGAAAAATAGGCAATCCTGACTGTTACCGACGTGTTGTACAGAAGCCAGCTTCAATAATTGTCCGGGGCTGCACGAGTGCCAATGGATTGGGAAACTTGCACATCTGCAATGGCACCATTAATGTACAATCCTATATTGGAATTTCAGAAGAATATACAGGGTGAATACAAAAGTCGGAACCCCCCTTATACACATTCAAAATTTATCTCAAAAACCGTAAGGGATAGAGAAAAAAACCCAATTGCAAACTTGTTCAGCATAAAAAAAACAAACAAAACAAAAAAAATCATCCAAATCGGACCAACCAATCACCCACAATCACGTGGTGAACTGTTTGTAGCTTGTCCCCAATAAATGGCGAATTATTAAGTGGAAGTTACGTCAACGACGACCCCGAACAGTTCAACAGCTGAAAACTTTCATACAGCAGGAATGGCAACAAATTCCCATTACAACTTTACAGAAATTGGTATCATCTGTTCCTCGAAGACTACTAAGTGTGATTAGAAGGAAGGGAGATGTCACCCAATGGTAATTCGCCCACTGTCCCAACATTTTTGGAGTGTGTTGCAACCCCCACTTCGCAAGAACCTAATATTTATTAATATTAGTTAAATTTTTGGTTCCGAAATGTTTAATACCTACCCAATAAACTATCTTCTTTAGAAATAAAATGAATTACTACATCAGTGTATCAATATTTTGCTGTGTCGCATGTTTTCACTCTGTCCCAACTTTTATGGAATTGAGGTTTGTATATTTAGTGAATGAATTACACGTTGTTGTTTGTTTTTTTTTTATCGAAAACGAGATTAGACCCCTTAACTGCAAAATAGAATTTGCGCATCTTACCATTGGACCATCAGACTGCGATAGACAGCTATGGTACAATTCAGGCATTTACACTGAGTTAGCATATTATTATGACCACCCTGTCAGTATCTCGTTGGGCCACCTTTTGCCTTTAATACTGCGGTGATTCTTTGTGGCATTGATTCCACAAGAGTGGAAGGTGGTGGGAGGAATCTGACACCATGCTTGATGCATAGCACTGTCTGGTTGTGCTAGATTGGACGGTGGTGGATCTAGCCGTCTGATGGTTCGCTCGACTTCGTCCCACAAATGCTCAATTGGAGTGAGATCTGGGGATTGTGGGGGCCACCAAAGGAAGATAAAGTCCCCCTCATGTTCCTGGAACCACTCCTGCACAATACGAGCTCTGTGGCATGGCGCATTGTCTTGCTGGAAGTAGCCATCTCCATTGGGGTACGCCATCAACATGACAGGTGGACTTGATCGGCGACGATACGGAGGTATGCTGTGCCATCCAGACGTTGTTCGACACGTATTGACGGACTAAACGCATGCCAAGAAAACAATCCCCAGACCATAACACTGATCGCACCGGCCTGAAGGGTTGTACTCGTGCATGCGGGGTCCATGCTTTCGTGCCGTTTCCGCCAGATTCTCACGCGGTCGTCTGCATGATGTAACTGGAATCGTGACTCGTCAGACCACATGATTTGTTTCCACTGCTCGATACTCCAGTCCTTGTGCTCCTGAGCGAATTGGAGTCGTTTCCGCTTGTTGGCTGCAGACAGCAAAGGTGTGCGGACAGGTCTTCGGCTTCCGTTACCCATAGTTGAAGAATGGAACACGTCTACTGTTGTCGAAGACATTCAGCTTCCCTTTTTATATTGGTCCGGCCCGCTAGCAACATTGTGGCGACGTCCGTGCGCGCATTTGCATAAACATGTCATGTGGTCATAATAATATGCTCACTCAGTGTATAAAGTGCAGTCAATGTTAACAAACTTTATGAATTTTTTTTTCCAGAAAATTTTGAGAAAGGCTTTGCATGTGTGTTTAATTTAGTGAAAGGTACTCGAAGAATTTTTTTGATCAAAAATCACTGAGTCCGAGTACTTGGAGCCTCCTTGTTAGATAAAGATATAATTCTCTTAAGAATATTAATATTTGTTTTGCATTCAATATTTCTTTGCAACCTAAACTTTCGAGAGGCACTGTAATAAAAGTAAGTTCCAATGAATGTAAAAACAAAAACATATCAAGAACAAATTGTCTAAAAATCTTATGTGGATAATGCAGATGATTAACTTAAGAATAAAATAAAACTCTTTTTCCACAACGAAACAGGAATTGAACAAACATAAAAAGACCGAAAATAAAATGAAAAAAATACAACCTGAGTCTGTAAGCGCTTTTCGAAAGCTTTGCTTTCATCATTCAGCAGCCAAGGAGCCCCTCGAGAGAACTGACTTGGAATAGAACATGCTGAGTATTTATAACGAACGGAAGCCAATCAAGACCAAAAGGAATTTATTGATTGGGTAAGTGCGTCGCCCATTTGATCAATGGTGAATCGCTAATAGGGCCCCTATCTAAGTTGAGTAACAATTTTTTATCTGTTTTTTGAATGGCTGAGCTTTCGAAGGCGTCCAGAAGGTGTTTCTTGTTTATTGACTCAATAAGTTTTACATTGTTTAATAAGAATTCATGCCCGGTATCTAGAGAGTGTTTGGCTATGGATGACTGACTCCCTCTATCATATCTTGTGTGTCTCATGTGTTCTTCGAATCTTGTTTCAATATTACGGAAAGTCTGTCCTTGGATGCTGAATGATGAAAGCAAAGCTTTCGAAAAGCGCTTACAGACTCAGGTTGTATTTTTTTCATTTTATTTTCGGTCTTTTTATGTTTGTTCAATTCCTGTTTCGTTGTGGAAAAAGAGTTTTATTTTATTCTTAAGTTAATCATATCAAGAACAGTTTTATTTATAATACAAAGACTAATCTCTTCTTATAATATTAATGCTCAGAAATTTTTCAAATAGAGAAAATATTTCCGCTCAACTTCAAGCAAACTGTCGCATTCCATCTTAACATTTTGCGCAACGTAGCTTATGCAACCAGCTTAATACTCTATAATTACGAATTTCCCTATCTCATATATACATATATATATATAAATAAAGAAAAGAAACCAGCTGACTGGCATGCGCAATCGATTACCCCCCCCCCCCTTATACCTAACAACTCAAAAAGGGAGAGAGCTGTACAAAAAAAAAAAATCTCCATAAAACGCTAACATTTGAGGATAACGTAAATCAACTCATTATAGGGAAGGATATTAACATTCATAAGCATCGTATGAATTTATTATCCCCCACCGCCGACACCATCATTGAGCGGAAAGCCTTCTTAGAAACACCCTGGCTTCAGCCTCAGCCGACTCAGTCATTATTATTCTCGGCGGATGAGAAACAATTAAAATAATTCGCTCCTCGCGAAAACAATCACGTGGAAAAAAAAAGAAGAGAGAGAGAGAGAGAGAGAAAAGTGCGCGCTTTGGCAGATGATAACCATTGTCAGTCAGTCTCTAAATTGGACTCCTTCCTTCCCTTCGACTCCATTCGACGCAGGTGTGATTATAATGATAGCTTACGGGGAAAGAGGGGAAGAAGGTAGGAAGGAAGAGAAGAGGGGAAAAAAAAAGGCGAAAGGTTCTGAGAACGTTCATTGCTATCATCATCAACGGCCATGTTTGAGAGAGAGAGAAAAAGAAATGCTCTTATAGAAAACAACTTGACAACAATTCTCGAATTCAAACTGGTAATCGACTTGATGAAAAGAATTGAGAATATTTTTTAAATAAAATATAAGCTGTCATGCATTTCACAGTTTTTTCCCCCCACCTCTTTCTCCCTCTTTAAATATCTAGTTTCCATAAGAAAGGCGAAGAACTGGAGAGCCAGATTTTTAACGCAATGAAAATGGCTAAATAAACTAACAAGTAAGAGAAGACGAATAACTTTAGTAAAAACAATAACTTATCTAACTGTCAATGCAACTGTATAACAAATCAAAATGAATACTTTTATATTGTAAAAATACGTTGAGGAATACAAAGTTCATCAATTATTTATAAAGTTAGTTTTACCACAACAAATAACACTGTTCTACAGGTAAAAAGTTGCGGGCATGAAAACAAAGCTGACATTCAAAGTGGCGCTAATTTCCATGCTATAAACAATCACATAATGAAGTAAGGCATATAAAAAAGTATGATGCAATATCTTAAATATAAGAGAAAAGCCAAAAGAAACCGAAGCGACACAAATCGAAGACGAAGGTAGTGAGAAATTTAAACTTATTTTACTAATTTAGTTCGGCTTGATACATAATGCATACTGTATACAGGGTGAGGCATTTATCTTGGAAACGGGATATGTAAGCAATATCATCACAAATCTCCTATAACATTTGATGGAAAATTTTGTAAGCATGTTTCTTATGATTTGGTCAGTACTTCATTGTGCAATTCATAATTTGGTTCCTCGAGTCATCGGGAAACGAATTACAAAGAGAGAAAGTAGTGATGTCCGTTGGATCCGGATTTCTGATCCGGATCTAAAAATATCCGGATTCGGATCTAGAAATATCCGGATCCAGGTCTCGTATCCGGATCTCGGATCCGGATTTCGAATATCGGATATTGGATCCGGATTTCGGATCTTGGATCCTTTAACTAGATGCGTATTAGGACTAATTAGGACTTAGGAGGCCTCAGGCTATCACAATCGCAATAGTCGAGTCCATATAGATTGAGGGGATATGGTACAATTCTAACTAAGATATTTAAATCTTGTGTATATAATCCGATATACACAAGATCTTGGATCCTGTATCAGAAAAATGTGTATATGCAAATTTTTTTATATATAACTACCTTATAACGTGTCTCAAAGTCCCCTAACTCCCTAATCCCGTACGACTGAGCAGTGGATCGCTTTAATGTAATCAACAATCAAAATCATCATAACATAAAATCAGCTTTAATTTAACAAATTTTTAGTTTTCGTTTTAGTTAAAATTATACCATATCCTCTCAATCTATATGGAATCGACTATTGCGATTGTGATAGCCTGAGTCCTCCTAAGTCCTAATTAGTCCTAATACGCATCTAGTTAAAGGATCCGAGATCCGAAATCCATATCCGATATTCGAAATCTGGATCCGAGATCCAGATACGGACCTGGATCCGGATATTTCTAGATCCGAATCCGGATATTTTCAGATCCGGATCAGAAATCCGGATCCAACGGACATCACTAGTTGTGAAGCGTAAGCCTGTTTTGTAGAAGCAAAGGCCTAATATAGTAAATTGTCATCTACATAAGACCTGATGCAACAATTAAGCGGTAGTTTGTAAATTTCGGCAGTAGCAGTTGGAGATCCTTGAAGCAAGCCTCTTGTTGAAGGGTGTTCGATCACAAGACTAGGGGCTTCCAGATAGTTAGTTCTCTGTTCAAAGTATTCTTGCACAAGATTAAGCATAAGCTGATCTACTCCTAAGCGTTTAGTTGCCTAATCAATAATTGTCTATTAATAATATTAAACGCCTTAGAAAAGTCCATGTTGATAAGATAACATACGAGTCCATTATCAATGGCGTCAATAATATAATTAACAATAGCGTATATCGTAAAGAGAATCGGAGTACTATGTCTCCCGCCAGCTTGAATGCTCGGTATGACAGACCACAGCAGTTTGGATAAATTAGCAAAAATTAATTCTTCGCGGGGGAAATTCATTAGTTAAAAAATTACTCCCTCCTTGTGAGGGGGTAACTTTGAAATCTTAAATAGGACCCTCTATTCTTAATGGTATATTCAGATTGAACACAATATTCGAGAAATGTTTTATTCTTGGTGTTTTTTCAATTGATCCAACCGTTTAGGAGATAGAAGCCCTGAAAATGTGGAACTTTTAAAGTTTTGAACCCAATTTTATCGATGAAGACAAAGAGATTGAGAGTGGGTCTTACAGACATTCCTATTCTACTTTTTAATGCTCTTTAACAATCCCAAGTCAGACTTTCAAAAATCCAATACAGTTCAATACACACGCATAGACTCTGTCTCCATAGGGCTGCTGCTCCCAAAAGTTTACTTGTGCACAAAAAATTTTGAATTTTTGAAAAGGCGCAAAATGACCTAAGTAGTCGACGCCAAATTTCTAATAAACCAACCAAACCAACCATTATCAGGAACCATCCCCACTACAAAAAAATCTGTGCACAATGGGTCTCGCATCATTTGACATCAGCACAACTTGGAGTTCGAATGGCCATTCCCAGCATTTGACTCGCTACGAACAGGAAGGAGAGAGGTTTCTCGACAGAATCGTTACAGGGGATGAAACTTGGTGCTTTCATTTCCAGCCCTAAAGCAAACGTCAAAGTCGTCAATGGAAGCATTATGGGTCACACACCCGAAAAAATAAAAAAACAAAACAATCGCAAACAGCACGGGGAAAGTCATGTTGACCGTGTTTTCTGATCGCAAAAGCCCAATTTTGCTGGACTTCTTGAAAAAGGCACCACAGTTAACGCAGCACGATATGTGGAAACATTGAAGGCACTGCGCGCGGCCATCAAATGCAAGCGTCCTGGACTTCTGACAGAAGGAGTACTTCTTCTCCACGACAACGCGCGTCCTCGCATCTCGAAGGCAACGGTAGACCTCATCAAAAACTTCAAGGGAAAATAATGCAGCTTCGACCTTACAGCCCTGATTTATCCCCATGTGACTTTCACGTGTTTGGGGATCTCAAGAAACATCTGAAAGGCCGCGGATTTTTAGTCGGACGATGAATTGAAAGAAGAGGTTTTGGAAAGGTTCCACACGCAACCGAAATTAATCTTCCATAAAGGAAATCCACGCCTTGTTACTACACAGTGGGATAAATGCATGCTTAACAACGCATTTGGAGAGAATTTTTAAATTCCTTGTATACACTTTGGATAAAATAAATAATTTTCGTTTTCATTTGTACGACCCTTATATCTTAGACCATTTCGACCATCCGAAATACATACATAAGTTATTTTAGAAACTAGACTTGTTTGGTTCAAAGACTGAAATCAGTCCTCTTATTCTTTATAACATTACTGACAAGAAAAGGAGCACATGGTAAACAATGTCAAATAAAGGAAATTAAGAAATCTACTCTTGGAATGACTCTCACCTCTTATTCATGTCTTTGTTTCATGGATATGTTGGCTACGTAGGATTTTGACAATATCACTATAAGGAAACCAATGATATTTTTGGCGAGCTTTGACGTCTTATTATGACCTGTGAAATAAGGAGAGGTATGGAATGATTATTTTGGATCTATGCTTCAAAAATTAAATATTGAATTTTTACTAATATTTACTCTCGCCTGACATTCTCGAAACCAACAAATTACATAATTCATAATACACCAGTAGACAAGTAAGCATTCGTGCACTTTCAATTTATTTTCATGAAAATTGACAATTTTTTTATTTTCAATTTTTACTATTAAATATGGCGGATTATCTATAGATATAATAAAATAGTAGCGAGGCGAAGAATTTACATTAAATTTTTTTGAGAAAAAGTGATTGCTACGTGTATTAGAAACGATACTGAAGCTCAAACAACAGTTCTTAGAATTTGTGTGTGGTTATAAACGATACAGAAGCCCAAACAATAGTTTTAGGATTTTTGTCTGTTTGTCTGTATCTCGGTTTATATGTTAGAGGTTGGTGCCAAAACTACTGAAGGGATTTAGTTGAAATTTGCTGTGAAGGTTGTTTAATATCTGAGTCAACATATAGGATACTTTTTTCTATGGGAAAAAAGTCTCATTCCCACGGAAAAAAAACAACAACTGGTTCCAGTTAAAATATAATGTCAACAGATGTCGTAACGAGTAAATCGCACTATGGTTTTGTTCCTTACGAATCTTTATATAGGGAGAATAATTGCCAACAGATGTCGCCAAAATGCATATGTGATCGGAGCATATTTCGAGTTCTTCGAGTACAACAAAGTTTGTATATATTGTTGTACTGTATGTCGATTGCTCTCACGTCACCAGCCCTGACTCTCTATTTATTTTGGCTCCAGAAGGTAATGCAACGAACGCATAAACAAATGATACATTCGCACAGGCCTACCACGAGATAATGATACGGATTCAAAAAAGAAAATTGTGTTTTTTAAAACGAGGAAAAGCTGTTCATGCTATTTACATTGTGCTTGGGGTGACGAAATGAATGCTTCTGCCATTTCTTCATTTTTACCAAAAAAAATTAATTCCTCAATGCATAGTTTTAGGACCCCTTTAAGTGTGAAAAAAAAAGAAAAAATTGACGAGGGGGGAAGGATGAGGGGATAGTTAATCACTCCAAAACGGCTCATCACAGCCAAATAAGCCATTCGCCTTAATGAGAGGAGTATGTACAGTCGTCAAAGGGAAATAATCCACACGTGAATTTTACTCTTAAGTTTTACCGTTTCAATATTAATTTATTTTTAATAATTTAATATTACATTTAGAGTTAACATTATTAATATTATTAAATTTAAATAATTATAATTAAAAAAGCTATTAAAGCAACACATTAGCATGAAATATAATATTAAGTATTAAACTCGTGTGGATTATTTCCTTTGGTTGACTGTACATGTCGAGTTTATTGAGTTTGGTTTGCTGGTTTGAATGCTACAGCCAAAAAAATTAATATCTTGAAAAAGCCTTGCACAATTGACATAAAATGTATGTATAATTTAGGGTACCCTCTAAGTATGCATAATTTTTATTTGGTCACAGACGGAATTTTATTTTCTCAAAATTTCAACAAACCTTTACGAATCATGAGTTTTTAAGTCGATTTCAGCAAAAAAAAAAATTTAAGTTTCTGAAACGCACACATTGGCCTTCACTCTTAGAGGCCATTCATAATATTTTTCATAATTTTTTGCCTTCACATTAATTCTATTCAACTATAAAATATAGTCGTAATTTAATTTTTCCTTCCCGATCTCGATTTATTTGGGACAGTTACTTAATATAAAAGGGAAATACCCCTCACTGGCTAATCACGAAATCTCGGGAAATAAGAAATCTATACTTGCAGGCGATTTTATCTATTTCGACTTTAACGCGGACGAAGTCGCGGGCAACAGCTAGTTATAGAATAAAATTAAATAAAATTATTTAATTAAGCTCTTTCGGTTTAGTTTGGTTTGTTTGGTATTAACGTCCTTTTCAACTGCCAAGGTCATTTCAAGACGGCGTTATAGGGGCCGCAAATTTTGCCTCGCAAGGGTTCTTTAACGTGCAGCCGGCAAACGACTACACGGGACCAACGGCTTTACTTCCCTTCCGAAGGAAGTGCGTGATCTCAGGATTTCCCCCTGAAAAATCCTCGTCGTCCTCGGCCGGGATCGAACCCGCGTACTCGGGCATCACAGGCGATCACGCAACCGCTGAGCCACCGAGGCCGATAATTAAGCTCTTTCAAGTTATTTTAGTGCAACGCATGTTCACATCCTCAAAAAGGTCTTCCTGCTTTGTTTTGTTGGTTTTTTTTTACAGAATCTATTGATAAATGAGCTTTTGTGACCGATCATAAAATAATAACCTAACCTGCTTCTTTTTTATTAAACAATAACCTCCCATAATCTAATTTACTTGAGAGAATTTATTATTGGTCACATGTGAACATATGCTGGAATAACAGAAGACGTTTTAAATATGTGCTACATAATATTTCTCCAAACATATACATATTAAACACGTTTAAATAAATTGTATGCGAAAATCGTAGTCTTATTATTATCAGAAAATTCTTAGGTGAAAGAGACACGCGAGACGATTTAGAAATTACACTTAATTAAGTTTTATTGAAGGCAAACAACCAAGGGAAAGAGATCAAACTTCCGACAAGGTTTTAATTTTCTTCTAAATTTACTTTCCAAAATTTATAATAATCAATCACGCAACCGTTAGAATTTCCAAATCAGAGTTTGCGAGCAATTTCCCATTAATTATCTTATTTAGTAAAATGGTAAAGGAAATATAAAATAATTTCCTCGACCAGAGCGAAGCCTTAAGGAGGAAAAGCAGCAATTACGAAAAGGAGCGAATCCCAATTAAGGTTGCTACTATTTCACGAGACCATTCTGACAATGTAATTCATATTTAGAGCCAAGAATGTGGCGAATGTAATTACAGTTATTAGAACTAACGTGTCATTAGCATTCCTTGTTTGTCTGTCCATCATCTGTCCGCTTTGAGGTTCCGATTGGGAAAGAGGATTTCTTCGACCAGTGACATCATGTATAATTTACAAGGCCCCATTTTTCATTATAAATCCCTTTATAAAACAATTTCGAAGAAATTAGTTTAACGACTTCTCTAAATTCATACTCGTGAGAGAGAGCGAATGTTGCTCAGAAAGTAATGCCCCATATAGTTTTTTTTGCAAGTAATAAGCATAGAAAAGTGACATTCTGTAAGCTGCAAATCTGAATTGCATGGCTTTCCGCAGTTAAAATGGCGTCCGCGAACGACTCGCATTAGAAACAAAGCTGTAATTGTTAGTTGCGGGGAAAGAAGTTACAAATGTCAATATTCGCAAATTAGAGAAATACCTGCCAAAAATTTCATTAAAAAATGTAGCATTTGACCCCTCCTGCTTCTTGTTGGGCGTTCTGGAAAAAGCGCGCCAAAAATTGTCCATAAAGAAATAACATGTAACTGGTGCTGCCTCCTGTTGGGGAGTTATATTGCCAGAAAAAAAAAAAGTACGAAGTGCCAGACAAAGCCACCAATAAATGGATTTTTCGAAGGTATACAAATTTTTTTTAAATTCCGAAACTTTCAATAAGCATGTTTGCTACATTTTGAGATACGTACCTCCCGAATTTTTACATCCTCGTAAACACCGAAAAAAAAAAACGCTGAATAGGTCCATAAGGATGCTTTTATAAGATTTTTGGGTGCAATCTACAGGATGGTTATAAAATAAGTTCGCTTACTCAGAGCCTGGAAGGAAAAATTCTGCGACCTGGGTTCGAACCAGGAACTTCAGCTTTCGTTCGCATTAAACAGACACACCATAAATGTATCGGGATACTAGCTGAAGCACCCTGGCATCGTTCGGAGAAAAATGTACCTTCCCTCTAAAGCCCAACCTAATGAACCGATTGTGATGGAAACTGAAATCAGACCATGGGGGAGAGAATTCCGGAAAGAAAAAAAATTAGTGCAAATTTTCACCACCAGGTGAAAATGTGGCGCTGTGGAATGACATATGGAGATTTTAAAACTCGTTTTATCGTTTTAAACAAGCAGGCAATGTTTTTGTTTGATTACAGCACATGTTCGTTCTCAATGTCCGCCTTATTAACAGAAAGTTTATCCAATTAAGGAAATCAACATACCCAGAATGGAATGAATTCATCCATTCATTAGATTAATGTTTAGTGAAAAGCTTTCACAAAAGATCATGGTTTTTAAGCAAAAAAGAAACGCGCACTGTTGGTAAAGTTGTTTTACCAGAATGATCCAGCATTGCGAGCATATCGTCGTCTAATAGGATTGCGAAAAGGGCCCACGTCAGATACTGAGTTGCGAAAAATGATAAAGAAATTTGAATCGACGGGCGATTTGGCTGTCGCACCAGGAAGAGGACGGCGCAAGATAGCAGACGAAGTTGTTGAGGACAGAGCTTCCTCTTCTCAACATTCTGCAACAAGTGCTTAAGCAACAGCACGCGAATTGTCCATCCCATGGTCCACGGTGCGAAAGGTCTTGCATTGGTGCCCATACAAGATTCTTCTGGCACAACAGCTAAAACATCAAGATCCCACTCAACACCCTGACTTTGCTTATCGCTTTCTGGCGAGAATGATTGTTGACCCGTGGCCATGGAACATTCTATGGTCAGACGAAACACATTTCACCCTAAAAGGAGCGGTGAACATGCAGAACTGCCGGATATGGGGTGTCTCGCTCCCCCCCCCCCGCCCATCTCGTTTATTAAAATCCATTGCATTCTGAATACGTGACTGCATGGTGTGGATTCACCGCTGATTTTATTCTAGGCCCCTTTTACTTTGAGGAAGTGACACAACGAGGTCCTGTAAAGTGTTTCGTGACAAGTACACGGTATTGTGAACTCCTTGCACAGCATGTGATCCCTGCCTTGCGAGAACGACGATGCTTAGAAACCACCGTCTTCATGCAAGATAAAGCACCTCCCCATATTGGTCGACGAGTGAAGTGACTGCTTCGTGCCAGCTTTGGAGACGATCGTGTGATATCTAGAAGTTTTCCAGATGCGTGATATCGACAAGACAAGCTCTGGGGATATTTGAAAGATCGGCTCTATCAACAAAGCGTACGGACTGTGCCTGAGCTGAAAGCCAACATTAGACGCCATGTCTCAGACATTCCCTGGGAAACGCTTCATGCAACAATTGATCGTGCTGTGCTACGCTTACAACATGTCATCGACGTAGGGGGCAGACATGTAGAACATATGCTGTAATCAAACAAAAAAACTTGCTTGCTTGTTTAAAACAATAAAACTAGTTTTAAAATCTCCATTTGTCATTCCACAGCGCCACATTTTCACCTGGTGGTGAAAATTTGTCCTATTTTTTTTCTTTCCGGAATTCTCTCCCCCATGGTCTGAATAGCCTATATTTCAATTTGCATCACAATCGGTTCATTAGATTGGGCTCTAGAGGGCTCTGAGTAGGCGAAAATAAAACGCCCATAAAGACGAGAATTGGTAAGCGATGGCACAAGGCTGTACAAGTTGAAGAGTGTTAAGCGAAAATCGTAAGCGTAAAGTTTCCTAAAGGCACCCTAACTTTCTGAGCCACCCTCGTAGCATATACGCCAAATTCATCAACACAAACTTCAGATTGTGTTTTGCTGACTCTGCTATTCGAACATCTCTTATGACCCCATTACAACCATGAAGGCGAAATTCTGCTCATAATCTTTTGAGTAAACAGAAGCAGACGCTGCAAAGAAGGGTTCCAACGCGTAATGGGGCCAAAAACAAAGATCGGATATCAGACAAGCGAGTGATTAATGGTCAAACTCCTTGGAGCTAGTGGGGCTATATCAAATGGAATGTTACAGATTCACCCTCCGAAGGATGTGTTAACCTTCAACCGAACAGAAAAGGTTTTCCTATCCCACTGGCAAAAGGCGTCAATTATATACGAAGTGTTCGCTTTGACACTTTGAGCTAAGACAACCGAACGCGTTACAAGGATGGCAGAGATTGAGATCTTTTCTACGAAATTTCGTTCACTCTCTTTATTAAAGAGTTATAACTCATCTGTAACTGATTTATATACCTCCAATGTAATTGCAGAGGCGCTTTATTAGAGAGGAGTTAAAATTTTCGCCATCGTATGAGGAAAATGGCGAAAGCTATAAAATTCCGCTTATGACATCTGGTTAATTTATTATTATTATAATGACTAGCTCAATCCTATTGAAATTAAGCATAAATTGCTTGTTTATTTGAATCTGCCCACCACTCACCTGCTAGGAAATTACCATTCTAATAAGTTTGGGTATTCAAATAAAAGTTGTCTTTTTATTTAATTTAGGGAGGGCAATATCAGTCTAAAAACATTGATGTTTATTTTTGGCCGACCTTCAGGTGGCCTATGTGTTCGTTTCCCCAACTCAAATGTTTTTCTTCTAAAATCAACTTAAAAACTCATGATTCTAGAAAATATATTGAAATTTTGTTCAATTTTGTGCAGATGACTCCTCCAAAAAGACAAATATCAGAAGCCAATGAAATTAATACATACTTGAAGGGTACCTTAGATAGTGCCTTGACGTATACAGGGTGGTCCATAAGTCTGCCCCCCCCTTTTATTTTTTGAACCGAAGCAGATATGTCAGTTTTGATGAATCCAATGAATAGGAAGTTGTGGGTGGCCTATCCCATGGTGCACTTTTCATCATCCCAAATATGCAAATTAGGACACATTCAAAATTTATCTCAAAAACCGTAAGGGAAAGAGAAAAAAACCCAATTGCAAACTTGTTCAGCATAAAAAAACAAACAAAACAAAAGAAAAAACATCCAAATCGGACCAACCAATCACCCACAATCACGTAGCTTACAAACAGTCACACTGCACAAGGAAAACTGAATGTTGATATTTCCGCCATGTAAAGCATGCAAATCAAAAAATTAACATAAATTACCATACTCGCATTCACTTTCATGCGGAAAAGCAAATAAAAGGCATGTTTCAGCACACAGAAGACAGAACAATTCCAGGATGGCAAGCTACTATGTTCCGGAAATGGTCAACATGATCTTCTGATTGTGGGTGATTGGTTGGTCCGATTTGGGTGATTTTTTTTTGTTTTGTTTGTTTTTTTATGCTGAACAAGTTTGCAATTGGGTTTTTTTTCTCAATCCCTTACGGTTTTTGAGATAAATTTTGAATGTGTCCTAATTTGCATATTTGGGATTATGAAAAGTGCACCATGGGATAAGCCACCCACAACTTCCTATTCATTGGATTCATCAAAATTGACATATCTGCTTCGGTTCAAAAAATAAAAGGGGGGGACAGATTTATGGACCACCCTGTATTTTTATGAAGATTGGTTAACCTTTTAAGTGATAAAAAGTCAATAAAAATCAACATGTACGGACTCCGCTCATTGAGACGTATGTTTTTTGTAAAGTAAATTACATGACCTTAGGGCTTGGTTAGAGCAGCTCCCACGTTCGCCGGCTGGGACTATCTTTCCTAAGGCGTAAATTCTTAAAGAATATATCATTAGATGATCACTTGAGGGTTTAATAGCACGCCTTACCTCAGAATATTCAAATTAATGATGAAAAATAGGAAAGAAAATTCCGCAGCCCGGAATCGAACCAGGAACCTTTGGCTCGGACCGCCAACGCGCTAACCAATTGCGCCACTGCGGCCATG
>JAHWFO010073191.1:921870-935425 GCA_023313115.1 Rhysida immarginata
TACGAGAGATGCAGGGGGCTAATTTTTGCACCATTAAATAGCTTTCAAAAATATTTGACACGTATTTTTTTTAGACAAGGCATGCATTTTTCGAGTTATTAGACCGTTCCGGGACTTATATTCACCCGGTCTAATCAGAAAAGAATTTCAAAACGAAAAGAGCCGAAAATACTGAAAAATAAAATAAACAGATATTTAATTTAGAAAAATATGCTCTCAAACGATGTTCAATATTAAGATAAGGACGAGTTTTGGAAAAGTTTTTAATTAATTTAATAAGTTCTTAATCCTGCTTTAAAAAAAAAGCTTTCATGGTCCAGCAGCTATGAGCGCGCATTTAATTCTAAGGGGAAATTTGGCTTATTTGAAGAGTGTGAAAAGAACAAAAGACTCCAACAACAGCATTAAGCTTCGTAATTATCCTCGGTAATCGTTCGGGAAGTTTGAGTAAGGTAATCCAGTCTAAGCTGGGATTACGTTAAGACGCTCAATGCAACAACAAACAGCAAAAGTGCATTAAAAGGGCTAACCAGGCCAATAAAACGAGCTTTCAACCTTTTGCTCCATTCTCATGTGTGAATATTCCGAAGCCTCTGTGCGCTCAAATGCGCTCTAAGAGTCTGAGCGGGAGACGGTGGTGCGAGTCGATGATAAGGAGCAACGAGTTTTAAGGATTAATCCGAGTTCGACACTGAAATTAAAACGAGGTAATGAAAGAAAATAAGAGGGTTCTAGAGGTAGTTGTGCTAACAGGTGTTACTAGAACATCCGCCATTAGAGTTGCGTGAATTCTATTGGAAAAATTTGTTATTCCTATAAATATTAAAAAATTCTTATCCCATCATCTTCGGTCACAGAGTCCAAGTCCATTTTTCTTTCTTTCTAATAGAGTGGAACCTCTCATTCAAACGTCATTCCAAAGGAGGAGGTTTCGCAATGAGTTGGCAATTTCTGCGTGTCGAACTGAAAACAGTTAATTTTATGGATACCGGATACGCAATTGCACGGGAATTTTTTTATTTATTTTTTTTCCATCCTTCGACTCATTTTTTTCCTGGAGATCTATAATCGAAATTCTTTTTCCGTGGGTGATGTTCGCTTACTTTTTGAAATTCTTTAGGATACGGAATTTCCGCCTACATGCCAGTTTATCTTTCCTACAACTATTTATTTTGTGTGTAGAACGATTGCCCTCTTCCTGAAATTTGTTTTGTTTGGGATATGATTTGATAAATTTCTGCACAAAATTTATTATTTAACTTACTTATTTGTGAGAAAGCTAATATATCGATTTTATATAAGAAGGAGCTCAAAAAGCATTGTCCTATATTTTTTCTCGACTAATAAATAAAGATAGAAATGAAAGGTGTTTGCGTGCAGCAAAATTGAAGTTTTTGCGTTGGGTGTGGCATTCCTACAATTAGTACAGCGGTAGTCGTCTATGAATTACAAACAAGAACTGCTGATTGCAGAGAAAGAAACTGTAAAAGCAAAGATTAATAACAAAGCAATTGGTGCGGTCCTTCAGCTCCAAATACCGACTATTCTCCCCAGGACAACTCGTAACGTCTCAAATATTTTCACGGGTCACATTTTCTACGATTGCGTACGAGATCGAATTCCAGCCTCTATTTCCCGCTCATGTTACAAGACGAATGGGAATTGTAAGGTGCGTCTTAAAAGTTTACAGACGCAACCGTTTTGCATAAAATGAAAATAGCATAAATATTATGATGAAAACTGCGTCTGAAATTAGTTTATTGGCGGTAATTAAAAACATTTTTAATCATAGTTCTCCAAAAAAACATTATGATGAAAAAAAAACCTTTAGTAAATTGAAAAATTTTATAAAAAAAAAAGTGATGATAGCAAATTAGAATATCGGAAATTATTTAGTAAATGAATTACACATTCCCTTATACAGGTATTGGACATTAAAACTGAAACACCTTCGCAAATAGCACTGGTTACCCCCAGGGCTGAATAGAACCTTCTGCTAGGTAATTAATCGTATGCATATCAATGAATCACGTGTCAGAGGTCTTGGTAGTCACTCCAGTAGAAAAGTTCGATAGTAAGCTTCAAATTGTCTGTGCAGAGCGCTATAATGGGAGACATATCCGATTTCAAAAGAGGGCAGATTGTTGGGGCGCGTCTAGCAGGTGCATCTGTGTCCAAAACTGCCACACTTTGTGATGTCTCACGTGCTACAGTATCCAGGGTGATGCGTGCATATGAACAGGAAGGACGAACCACGTCCAGGAGGAGCAACTGCAGGGGAAAACGGAAGTTGTCGGAAAGAGACGTCAGGACATTGACCAGGATTGTTGCACGAAAGCGGAAAACCACCGCAGCAGAAATCACCCAGAAATGAATACACACCTCCAGGAACCTGTGTGCACGAAGACAATCCGTCGTTACCTGCATAAATCCAACATCCATGGCAGGGTTGCTATACCGAAGCCTTTCATCAGTAGTACAAATGCCTCCAAGCGGGTTCAGTGGTGCCGGACGCATAAAACCTGGACGTTGGATGACCTCAAACGCGTCATATTCTCGGATGAGTCCAGCTACACTGTCTTCCAAACAACAGGGAGGGTATTCGTCTGGAGGAGCCCCTCTGATGCCTACAACCCAGACTGCTTGGCACCCACAGTCAAACACGGAGGTGGATCAGTAATGGTTTGGGGTGCAAACTGTGCAGGACCTCTACCGATCCTTCCCAAGACGTATTGCTGCTGTGCTGGCTGCCCACGGTGCCCCAACACCTTATTAAAAAAGATTTTGGATTTCTACCAGGTGTTTCAGTTTCAATGTCCAATACCTGTATGTTAAAATAAATTTAGGAAGAAGAAAAAACTATCCAAGATGGCATTTGATGCCGTATCTGCGAAACAGAATGATAGTATCTTACCATTGGACCACCAGAACGCGATAAAAATCTAGGCTACAATTCGGGAATTTATAAAGTGCAATCAATGATAATAAATTTTACGAATTTTTTTCTCGGAAAATTTTGAGAAGTGCATCGAATGGCTTAGCATGGATGTTCAATTTGCTGAAAAGTGATTTAATGTGTGAGAATTTTTATTATTATCAAAATCAGTGTATGTGAGTACGTGGAGTCTCCTTGTTCAATAAAGGAGGCATTTAATGGAGTTCGTTAAAATCAATATGGAAATTCAGAATTGGCAATCCCATGGAACCAAAGTGAAAGAAAACTCAAATGAAAATTCGCCTCCAGCTTGAAAAGACTGTCGATTAAAAAGTGCATCATATTCTTTGAGTTATGAGTTTTTGCCACCAGGGATGATGGCGTTTTTACACAGTCTTCAGTTATTAGAGTTTTATGTCTTATATAACTAATGTCTTATATATGTAATCAATGTATTCGGACATTCACATAAAGTCACATCGCATAAATTCACTAATTACGTTTACACTGAAATTAACCAGTGTTAATTTCCCTTTGATTATTTTTAATGTTACTTAATTAATAGAAGGGCCAAGCAAAGTGCCGACTTCATCTGCCAAGAGGTTGGCAGAAAAAAAGAAGCTTTAATAAGAACACTTCATTTATCATATATAAATCGTGTTCTAGTGATCTGTTCTGCTCTGATCTTAGAAGTTTGTGGGTGTTGGTTGGGTTCACTGCATGTAACCCAAATAAATAAACCTCTTAGAAAGAAGATGATTTCTTTATTATAGAGTCTGTCGTTGGTTTTCTTTCAAATGGGAGAGGATTCCTAATATCCAAAGCTTAATTTTTTGGACCACTTGTTTTCTCTAAGTAAACACAGGGAAAATGTTTCTAAACGCCACCTTTTATCATTTCCGAGAGCAATCGGTTTGACTTCACCACACGTTGCACATATTTGTGAAAATATTTTTTATGAAGGTGTTTAAACGGCATTGCATTGGAATAGATTGCCTTGAGTTTTTGGAAGATGGTAGAGGTCACTGCAATAAATCAACTAAAAAATAAACTGATAAAAAAATTCTTAGAAAAATGTAAGCTTTTACTAGAGAGACTGGCGTAGGTTGTCTTTCCAATGGGAGAAGGCACCTAATGTGCAAAGCTTAATTTTTTAAACCACTTGCTTCCTTCCTCTATGTAAACATTGGGAAAGTATACAGTAACTTTTATCTTTTTTTGTTTCCGAGACCAATCGTTGAAGGTATTAACGATTTGGATCTGTCTGTTTTTTCGCTCTGAGAGATGTTGTGAGTTTTACAACAGCCATAAGTTTCCATTTTCCTTGGTATCTGGAACTTTTTAGAATCTTGTCCTGTTCTGTCTCGCTTAACTTTCATATCTCGCTGTATCTAGGAAACACAGTTGCGCTCACCTTGCATTTAAGAGACCAAGTACGGGACGCATCCTGCTAATGGTTGGTTGCAAGATATAAAGAATACAGGTAGCGCCGTCCGAGAGGAAAACTGACTGTCGCCCTATCTGGTGTTGGTAATTGGAATGTTGCCAGCTTTATGACGTCACAAGGATTATTATGGGAAATAGTGCTTTTACGCAGCAAAATACCATCATGCGCAATTCCAACTTACAATTATATAAAATTTAATACAAAAGATATAAATGCTTACTTTTTCCATTTTTCCCAAAGATTCTAATTTAAAAATGGTTAATATCATGCAAATTGGATAAAAATATTTGTACCAAAACAGCAGTGATTTACTCTAACCATTTTAAAGATAACGATTATGAAAACAATGAATTCGTATATCCTCTTATCTAACTAACATTTACCACTAAATCATGGGATATTAAGGATTCTTTAGGCTAGGTTAAAATAAAGATCATCAGTTGTATCGCGCATGATGGCATTTTGCTATGTAAAAGCAACATTCCTCGTAATAGGTTTAACGAGGATCTTTTGACGTCAAGAAGCTGGTAATATTCCAATTACAAACACCAGATGGGGCGACAGTCAGTTTTTCTCTCGAACGGCGCTACCTGTATTCTTTATATCTTGGTTGGTTGGTTTATTAGAAATTTTGCCGTCGACTACTAAGGTCATTTGCACCTTTTACACAAGTTATATCCGTACGCAGCCCGGGACAAAGACAAACATCCCATGCCCACAGCGGGATTCGAACGTACAACCAGGCGGACTCGAAAACTAGAAAGCCTACGCCTCTCAGCCACTTGGCCGGCCCTCCTAATGGCGTCCGCTATTAATGGCAATGTAATGTACACTGAAGTGCCAAAAGTCCCGGGAGCGTCGTATGCAACGTTTTCAATTGTCGCTTGTATCGCGCAAGTTATGTATAAATAAGTAGAGAGGTATCAGTGCTGTTAATTCGACTATAACCAGTCGCCTGAAACGTCTTGTAAGGTGATTATGGCTACATGACGAGAATTAACAGAGTTTGAACGCAGAATCGTAATTGGATCTAGACGCAAAGGATATTCCGTTTCTGAAATGGTGCAGGCATTCAACATTCTTAGATAAATAGTGTCAAAGGTGTGTAGAGAATATCTCATTTTAGGTATTACCTCCCAATATCTTAGCAGAATGGTCCTTCGTAACAAACACGCGTCACTACGTCAATTCAATAAGGGGAAACGTACTAGAAACATAAGGTCAGTGCGGCGAAATTTCGCATGATAGGATTAGCAGCAAAAGTCATACAACAGTACTTTTACTCCATAGCACGCCATCGGAGGCTGCGTTTCGGTTGGGCTCGTGATCATATTCATTGGACCTTAGATGAATGGAAATGCATAGTGTGGTACAAAGAGTCACAATTCAAGTTGTTGCAAGCTGATCAAACTAGATCCAATCGTTATGTCCAGCTGATTGGTGACCATTTCCTTTCAAGTACCCTAATAACGATGTTGGCCTTCTTGATGGAAACGCAGGCGTACTTATGGCCAACGTCGTCAAAGCAAAATTTGGACCACCCAGCCTAAGTCCACACATAGCGCTCTCGAACCAACACCTCTTTGGTCCCATGAAAAGATTTCTGGGTTGATAGAAGTATGAGATTAATGAGAAACTCAAATCTACCGCGCGTCATTGGCTGTATTGACAGCCAACGGAGTCCTCTGAGCGGTTTAGGTTAATACGTTTGTGTGAGTATGGGTAGCTTCCTTGTAAGTATTGTTCAATAAAGAAGGCATTCGGTAGTGTTCGTTCAAAATCAATAATGAAATTCAGATTTGGCAATCCCACGAAACCAAAGTAAAAGAAAAATGAAATGAAAATTCGCTTGTAGTTTGAAAATACATTGAATTAAACAGTGCATCATATTCTACGAGTTATGAGTTTTTGCCACCAGGGATGATGGAGTTTTTACACAGTCTTCAGTTATTAGAGTTTTAGTTCTTATATAACTTGTAATCAGTGTATTCGGACTTTCACATAAAAGTCACATCACATAAATTCCCTAAATACGTTTACATGAATCAACTAAAGTTAATTTCCCTTTGCTTCTTTTTAATATTAATTAATTAATAGAAGGGCCAAGTAAAGTGCCCTCTGCATCCGACAAGAGGTTCGCAGAAACAACAGCGTTCCAAATAAACACTTCATTTCTAATTTCAATTCGGTTTTGCCTATATTGCCGAGAGCTGTAGGGTGGTGCTAGGGTTCATTGTGTGTGTATCCCGAATAAATGAACCCGAAATTAAGTGAGGAAAAAAAATCCTCTTCGAGATAATACGAGTTCTTTATTAGATAGACTGGCATTGGTTGACTTTCCAATGGGAGAAGGTGCTTAATGACCAATGCTTAATTTTTTTTGACTACTTCCTTTCTCTAAGTAAACAATGGGAAAGGGTTTCAAAATGCCACTTTTATCTTTTTGTTTTCGAGACCAGTCGGTTTGGATTAGAGATATTAACAATCTGAATATATGTCTGTTTTTTGGCTTCCTGATAGAAATGTGGGTTTTACAACTCCCTCACGTTTCCATTTCCCGTTGGGCACTGATATAAGTGATCATGACGAGTATTGCAGAAGTATGGGATGCTTCCTCCGCTAATAATGGCAATGTAATGCGCCGAATATCCATAATTAAAGGACCCTGTTGCAAAGCTACTTACAGGTGAAACCAGCCATCAGAAAAGTGTGAAACTTTGTGGAAGACGGAATGAAGGGATAGGATTTTATTTCAGCGAAAAATTTTTTTTTACGAATTTCGCCACTAGAGGGAGTTTTAAGAACTAATTACACGTTTAGCCACACGTGTAAAATACTTTAAACGTTCAACATGTGTAAAACACAACAAATTACAACATAACATGTTCCATATGATGGCCGTCATTTTCAGATACCATCTGACATGTTCCACAAGATGGCATGTTGCAAAACTGACCATGTGTTTCTTTAAGATCAGATAAAGTTGTTGGATTGTCACGCCTTACCAGATGTTTCAAATGCTGAGAAAGCCAAAAGTCGCATGGAGTGACGTCTATGGATCGAGCAGGCAACACATGACGGAAGTGACGGCTGATGACACGTTCTTCTATAAAATGTCGTCTTAAAGCATCTTTAACACACAGGGCAATGTGTGGAGAAGCTCTGTCTTGCATAAAGATTGTAATGGACTTGCAGAGTCGGTACAATTTCGTTCTCTAACAACGAAGCATAAAGCTGACCGATGATCGAGCATGTCACCGGACCTCTAAAAAGTACGGGCCAAGAATAAATGATACCGTAAATCCACACCATGCCGTTTCGTCTAAGAAAGCGTGAGGATTTTCTAGTTCCCATTCACTGCGCCGTACAAATGAAAATGTCATACCGCCTCGACTGCAACGCGAGCAAAAAACTGAAGTGAGAAGCGTCTGTTGCACAAGTGAAAGTTTGTATGGAAAGTTGAACGTGTCCTAACCAACGCCTGTTGGCTAGCGTCTTACCACTAAATCAACAGAACACGATAAAAATCTATGCATCTAAAAAGTTCACTCAATGATAACAAACTGCTGAATTTTTTCTCGGAAAATTTTCAGAAGTATTTCGAGTGGCTTAGCATGGGTGTTCGTTAAAAATCAAAAGGGAAATTCAGATTTGGCAATCCCATGGAACAAAAGTGAAAGAAAAATCAAATGAAAATTCGCCTCCAGCTTGAAACTACTGTCGATTAAAAAGTGTATCATATTCTGTGTTATGAGTTTTGGCCACCAGGGATGATGGAATTTTTATACTAGCTTCAGTTATTAGAGTTTTATTTCTTATTTAAACTTGTAATATATTTATTCGGACATTTACATAAAAGTAACATGACATAAATTCCCTAAATACGTTTACATAGATCAACCACAGTTAATTTCCCTTTGCTTATTTTTAATGTTAATTAATTAATAGAAGGGCCAAGTAAAGTGCCGACTTCATCCGCCAAGAAGTTGGCAGAAAAAAAAGAGCTTTAATAGAACACTTCCAGCGGGTAAACACTTGAAGATGGCATGCGTTTTTGATCTGTTCCTAGTGGTTGAACATGATTACTTGCCTACTCGGGTGGCCAAAGCGAGTAGGTGTCAGAAGTTAACTTCTGACCAGCGAAAGCTGTGGGCCAAGTTTATGTTGCCTCATTAGAGGTATTTTTTTTACGTTGGGTGTAGCATTATGCCACCTGAAGATCTTTTCAGATCTTAAAAACCTGAGGAGGCAATACCATCTGCCTCTCCACTTCAAAAGTGGATGCGTTTTTGTTAATGCCGTCTGCGCAATACGTCATCAAACAGAAACCAGGCGATAGTAGATGACGGGAACCGTGCGAGTTTCATTAACTGAACGAGGAAATGCGGAGATTCTTTTACATTTCTTAATCAAATTCAACCTTTTTTTTAATCTTTATTAAACCGTAAATACCTCATTTTAGGCTTAATTTTCCATTAATTAGAATACATTTTTTTTAAATCGATAGTCATGAGCTGTGAATCGTAAGTTTTTCGGGGAATAATTAATTCGTGTAGTGAAATATCAAAAAATACATCCTCTTGCTCAGTTGCCACTTGTTCAAATCATGCGAGAAAAACAGTAAACATAAATTATCATTCAATTCCAAAACATGCATCTATTAAAATAGCATGGATAGCGTTCTGTAAAAGCTGACAGACTAAATCCAAATTATATCAAAATCTGTTAAACCCATTTCAAACCTTCAGACTATGAGCGTGATTTGAAAAATGAACTATCAGATCTCCCACAAGTGAAAAGGTTGAAGAAGGGAGCAGTACCATCACTGAATCCTGAAATATCATCTCATACAAGAGCAAACGCTGCCAATACCGGAGAAAACGTACCGCAGATACCATCAACAACATCACCTAAACTATCAAATCGACATAAACGTTATGAGAAGCGTGAGATTTTAAAACGAGCCAAAGAAAGAATTGCAAAACTATCATCAGAAATCAGTCAGTAGAATTCAAAATTCCGACGTCAGCGAAGAAAATAGAAATTTCCACTGTTGAGTGTTATCCAAACTTAATTTGAGTGTTTACCATAGCCTGGTGTTCATTCCGCCTGTTTACTTCTTGTTTTATAAGCAACCAAGCCTGGTTTTATTTTTCACTAGCAGAGGCGTCAACGATATGAAATGAGTAGATCGCTCATGAGCTGCTTTCAGCGCCACCAACGCGTCCCCATTTGAAAGCCTGTCGGCCATTGCTTTGGTTGGCAAAAAATGGCTTTCATCGTATGTTTACGTTTGAAGTTTGCGTAGACAAACAGTAAAACTCAATGCCAATTTCTTGTCCAGCTTTTAATTGTAGTAATAGATATATTAAAGGTTCACCACTCACCTTTCACAGGTGTGTTTTTTTCTTTCTGCGTCTTAGAATGTTTTTCTCATGTAAAAATCCTGGTCATCTTTTAAAAAATCACGCTGTGGACGCTTACAAACAATTATTGATAATTATTTCTGTAATTCTGAGTTATTAGAGTTTTATGTCTTATATAATTTGTAATCAATGTATTCGGACATTCACATAAAGTCACATGACATAAATACCCACTAGATACGTTTACACGGATCAACCACAGTTAATTCCCCTATGCTTATTTTTAATATTAATTAATTAATAGAAGGGCCAAGTCAAGTGCAGACTGCATCCGGCAAGAGGTTCACAGAAACAATAACGATTCAAACAAACCTACATTTATCATAATTCTTCCTCTCTTGCCTCGAAATTTGCCTCTTCTTTCTTAGCCGGACTTGATCTGAGATTTGATCCCTCTATTATTGCTTTGAGTTTTTGGATGACGGTAGGATTGAATAAAGTAACTCCATCCCTGCTAGAGGTCACTATGAGTATAACCCCCATTAATAAACCACAAATTAAGTAGAAATAATACGAGTTTATTATTAGAGATACTGGCGTCGGTTGCTGATGAGAGAAGGTGCCTAATGAGCAAAGCTTAATTTTTTGACCACTTACTTCTCTCTAAATAAACATTGGGAAAAGGTTTCAAAATGCCACTTTTATCTGTTTGTTTCAGAGACCAAATCGGTTAGACTTCTCCACACGTTAGAGATATTGGCACTCTGGATCTGTTTTTGGCTTCCTCAGAGAAGTGTGGGTTTCACAACGCCCTCACCTTTCCATTTCCCGTGGTGTTTGAACTTTTAAGAATCGTTAAGCACCGATAACCATGTCCTGTTCCGTCTCCTTAACTTGAATCGTAAGTCCATTTTGATAACTATATCTAGGAAACACATACACTGTCATATCACTGAATTATGGGCACCCGCTTAGTAATGGGAGAAGCCACCCTTCGCCGCTATAACTGCTGCTAGGCATCGTGGCATCGGTGACGCAAGAAGTGCGCATCGTGGCATCGTGGGATCATGACGCAAGAAGTGCGCGGTATGTGTCCGATAGTATGGCAGTCCATTCCGCTTGAAGCACTGTCCACAGTGCTTCGAGAGTCATAGGTGGAGGGTCCAGCTGCCGTACATGGCGATCAAGGTGCTCCCACAGATGTTCGGTTGGATTGATGTCCGGCGAATTAGCGGGCCAAGGGAGCACTCGAAAGTCAGTAGTGTTTCTCGAACCAATCCAGAAGGAGATGTGCCTTGTGGCAGGGCGCATTGTCCTGCGGGAACATACCACCACATTGGGGGAAAATCGTGTGCACTTGGTCCGCTACGATTAACAGATAGCCACAGGCTTTCAATTTGCCCTCGACGCACATGCTCCCAACAGAAGATCCCCCGCACATGCACATTACCCCCATCAACTTGTTTCCGGCCCACAATAGCCTCCTGCAATCTCCTTTTCATTGTGTTCACGACGCACTCGCCATCGCCCGTCAATCTTATGGAGCAAAAACCTTGACTCATCGGAGAAGGCGACCATAGCCCACTCGTCTGTGGTCCAATGGTGGTGCTCACGTGCAAAGTCTAGGCGTCGTTGATGATGACCCCTGATCAACATGGGTGCAGCAACCAAGCGTCGACTGTTCAGGCTCATCCGTAGCAGGGTGCGTTCAACGGTAATGTCGGATACACGTCCGTTGACACCACTGTTGAATCTGGTGGTCAGTTGATGGACTGTGGCTCTCCCAGTCGGTCGATGGCTCGTGACCCTTTACAGTGATGGCATTGGGACGCGATTTCTGTCCCTGCTGTCCACTCTTTATACACCTTCACTTCAGCGGACAGCCGTTTCGGAGATGGTGCCAACCTTGCTGCGATAGCCTATTATCATCCCTTTTTGGGATGTCCGTTAAATCCGGACGTTTACCCATCTTGAGGCTCGTGCACCTGCCGTTTGATGCACCAGCTTTAAACCTTTCTCAGCCTGTTATGCAAATTTTGCAATGTGTAATCGTTGTTGGGGCGAACCATGCGTGTGTCTTGAAGGGGTGCTGGTCATAATTCATTGATATGACAGTGTATGTGCTCGCATGTGTATTAGTGAAGTACGGAACGCATCCTGCTATTGGCTTCCGCTATTAATGACAACGTATTGTACACTGAAGTGCCAAAAGTCACGGAAGCGTCGTATGCAAATTTTCAGTCACGGGAGCGTCGTAGGTATCCATCATTGTGTCACCGTCTATTTTGTTGACGGAGTTCTAGCGATATGTTTTATTGTTTTCCCGCGATAGCTGGTTAAAGCATGTACAAGTGAAATTAAAATTGTTGCTTATACAATGTGTACACTGAACGACCAATTTTATAAAGACACCTCTTACGGAAAATGGATCAGCCTCCCAGTGACACCCAAACAGTGGAACAGGTCGAAGCGGTGTATAAAAGGGATGCATTGGATCACAAGGTGCAGTCAGCAGCAGAAGTGGACCGAATATGGGTAAATCCAAGGATTCGACCGACTTTGAACGAGGCATGATCGCTGGAATTCGACGGGCGCAGTTGAGCATTTCGAAAACCGCGAACCTCCTCGGGTTTTCCCGTGCAACAGTGTCAAGGGTTTTCCGTGAATGGCAGTTATGCCAAAAAAACAACCTCCAACAAACACAACTCCGGACGAAACAGGGCCGTGGATAAACGAGGCCAACGGCCCGTAGCCAGGGAGGGGGGGGTCGAGGGGGGGTCGACGACCACCCCATTATGGAAAAAGGTCCGCCTCCCAAATATGGAAAAAGGTCCGCCTCCCAAATATGGAAAAAGGTCCGCCTCCTAAATATGGAAAAAGGTCCGACTCAGTGTAATTTTTGAAAAAAGGTCCGGGATTTTTGAAAATCGACCCCCCCCCCCCAAGATAACGTCCTGGCTACGGCCCTGCATCCCAACCCATTTCGGGTCGCACCTTGCACCGAGCAGGGTTTAACAACAGGCGGCCAATGCGGGTACCGTCGCTCTCACCGCAAAATAGGAAACCGCGCCTGATTTGGGCACACAGGCATCGCCACTGGACACTGGATGAGTGGAAGAAGGTCGCCTGGTCCGACGAATCGCAGTTCCTACAGCACGAGGCCATGGACCCGTACAGGCGGGTGGAGGAGTGCTGGTCTGGGGTGTCTTCTCTTCGGACACACTGGGTCCTCTGATATCCGTAGACATATCCCTGAATGCGACACACTACCTGAACATTGTGCCCGTTCATGATGACTGTGACGGACAGTTTTAGCAGGACAATGCTCCCTGTCACCATGCTCGAATGGTCTTGGACTGGTTCGAGGGACATGACGCGGACTTCCACCTATTTCAGTGGCCAGCTCGGTCGCCCGATCTCAACCCGATCGAGCATTTATGGGATGAAGTGGAGAGAACCATCCGACGCCTTCCCACACCAACCTGCACCAATTACGGGACGCTGTGATGTCAGCCTAGGCTGCTGTTCCTCTGCAACAGTTTCAACACCTTGTTGAATCCATGGCAGGAGGCGCAACATCACGCAATTAGCGGTCGCTCAGTGTATATTAAAATACAACAAACTTAAAATGCGGAACCCACGTTTAAGTCGCAAACATGCTTCAGACAGTCTCATTTATTTTGTAGCAGGGGTGGAATTAGCTTTTGAGCGTTGATTTTTCAAATATTGGCAATATTTTTAGAGCCATTTGATTGGTGCGAAATAATCTCCATTCGTTTTAAAATTGTATGGGGTGGGGGGGGGGGG
>JAHWFO010073191.1:947499-1012937 GCA_023313115.1 Rhysida immarginata
TTTTCCCCCAATCTGTTCCCCTTGAGTCGTTATTTGGACCTAAAGACAGGACACCAATTATGAAACACCCTGTATATCTGAAGAAAAGTGTTTGCTTATGGGTTTACTTGTAACGTATACAGATCTACCAACTTGATGAAATTTTGCACACTTGATCTTCAAAGTACATCAGATTTCGAAAACATAATAATTATCGATAATAGTCGATATTCATAATGATGTCAGAGCATACTAATAAGAGGCACTATGAATAATGCTCATTAAGGCATATAATGAAGATTCCATCCCACCTCTTTAAACTATAAAACAAAATTGAAAATCTTTAAAAATGAGCAGCAACTGAAGATAATGGAGAGTTAGCAGACTATTGAGAAAGAGTGGAAAGGCGACAGAGGAAGCTGTATTGATTTCGCCAGCGCACTTGCTAAACTGAGCAAGTGGTGAGCGTGTCAACAGAAGAAACGGCGACTTCTAAACCACACAAAGTGATGAATGGCCAAGCTCACATGTTGAGTACTAACCACCACGTGTTACGATGTTGACTACCTAACTCGGAAACTATTCGTTGGAATTCGATCAAATTTCAACGGTATACGCAATTGTATGTACCCTATTATTCCTCCAAACTTCATTTTCCTAGTGTTTATAGAACCTGAGTTATTAACTTATTGATCTTAGTGGCGGCATTTTTATGTTTGTTTATAACTCGGTTATCGTTCAAATTCGAACCCATGTTCATATGAACTTTTTTGCTTAGAATCATCCATACTACCTCCTGTAAAAATTTGTGACAGGGTTTCAGATACACCCTGTATTTCCACATTAACGACATGCCCGAGGACGACGAGGATTTTTCAGGGGAAAATCCTGAGATCACGCACTTCCTTCGAAAAGGAAGTAAAGCCATTGGTCCCGTGTAATCGTTTGCCGGCTGCACCTTAAAGAACCCTTGCGAGGCAAAATTTGCGGCCCCTATAATGCCGTCCTGATATGACCATAATAGCTGAAGTTTTGGTGACGGTGATTCAGATTTTGGTAAGGAATTCTAAATACTTAATGATTGTATCGTTTGTTCAATAAACAGTGTACATTATTTTAAAACTTTGCCAATTAGTTTTTTCACCACTTCATTTTTCTGCCTAATGAAATAAGCGCCGCAATGAATTTGCTCTGAACCGAATAACCGCCGCGGCTCTTATTTACGATTTTTACGGTATTCCTTCTGTACCTCGGGCTGAACATTTTCCAACGATATAATTTCCATTGTATTCAACCCTTCTTAACCTTCTCCCTTTCATTTGTTAGAAAAAATTTTACATTAGGTTGGGTTATAGGCCTTTAGACATTGTAATGTACAAGGAACTTGCACGCAGTTTAAGCGTTAGAGATCTGAGCTGGAACTTCTGAAAGCACAAAAATAACACAAAAAAAACACTTCTGGAACAGCTTCAGGTTTTGAAAGAAACATAGCCACAATTTCTAGAATTCATAGAAAAAAAAAGGACAAAAATACACCCTGAGCTGTCGATTCGGACAGCGACTGCCTTTTCTCGAATCTAAAAGGTAAAAAGTTAGATTAGCTTTAACTTTGACAAAGGGCAGTCGCTGTCCGAAATGCCAGCTGTTATTTAGAGTTTTAAAATATTTTAAAGAGACTAGATCCTAAAGGCTTTGTTGCTGTTTATGGCATATACTTTGAGTAAATCTTTCACTTGTGTTAGCAAATTTTATACAAAGTCATTTCATATAGAGTGAACTATTAAGGAATGACATAACGTACCGAAAGGTCGCAGTCACATAAAACAATAAGATTGGGGTATTTCTTGATGCGTTACGACTTATAAAAGCGATACCTCAATAGATTTAAACAATTGTTTGATGTATTACCTGCCATATTGAAATTTTCTCAGGGGTATCATAATAGTACCATTAGATCACGTTCTATTGTACCGATTTTTGGCCATCTTCGGACTTATTCGTGTTCTGTTCCATATTTATCGATTGATGAAAACAGATTTTGAAAATCTATCATACTCTTCGAGAAAATTGAATTACAGAGGGAGATAGTGATAGGATAAAGCACATTTCGGTACTAAAAACTTATTCTTATAATCAGTATTTCGGAATCATAATCGGGGAACTGTCCAGACGATAATTTCATTTTTGACATTTAGTATAAACCATTTTTCTTTAAGAACTTGCTTTTTAATTACTCCTGTCCAATTACAAGCAGTAAAGAAGAACAGTTCAATTAACAGTATCCATAGATATCCCTCATTTTGAAAAAGCGCTAAATCAACTTCATTTGTAATTAAAGAATGAATTATATATGAAAAGAAGCTGCTAATAACAATTATAGAAAAAAAAGTAAAAAAAGAACTAATTTAAAAAAAAATTCACTTAAAAAATATAAAATTATAAAATTCGTAATGATGATTATCAATTACATTTCCTTACCATAAGAAAAATTTTTATATTAAAAATTGCAAGTGATGAAATTTTATTGCATAATTCTACGCTTTCCCATGGCTTTGCCTCAAACCAATATTATTTTCTTTCTAAAAGAATATACAAAGGAAAAGGTCTCCATATATGAAATGTAAACCTTTGATTAGAAATTAGCGTACTGAACTCATAGAGTAGATTTCTAGTTTCCTTCATGATAGGAGTTATTACTTATGTTACCAAGACCTTTCTTCATCTGTTATAGTTATAGTTAGGAGCTGTGGAGTCCCCCCGGGCTCAATTTTGTCCCCATTATTGTCTACTTTATTTATAAACGATCTTCCCACTACTTTCCTGAATAAAAAAAATTATAATATGCCCTGACGACGTTGTGTTAATTGATGCTTTAACAATGAATCGACTAGATTACTGAATTCCTTAAACGTTGTTGCCGACCAACTGTCTGAATGGAGCAGACGAAATGGGCTAAAAATTAATTTAATTTTAATTTATTTAATTTAAAATTTTGCATCCCGGTTTGGGATATGTACAGAAAAATAACACATACATCAAATTAATTACCACTAGCCTGTAACAACAACTTATTTACATGGTATCTATGATTAGGGCAAGTCTTTAACGTACAATTTATAATCTGATTCCTCAGATCATATGACAAAACGTATTACAAGGAAAATAAGATTCTAAAAACCTAGAAATCGGAATGGCAGGTATGATTTTAAGTCTCTGGGTACTACGTGTATTTTCAGAGTCGACCATCCACTCCTTAATAAAATGTATAGGATGGTGAATATCAGTAATTGCCTTATATAATTCTCTCAGTTTTGCATATAGCGATATCTGCTTAAATGTTGGTATATTATAAGTTCGACAAATATGTGAAATAGAAGCATGCTTCGGTAGGGCAAATGCAGCCCTTAGGACGTTATTATAGCCCACTTGAACTCTCATCAACAACATCTTAGCTGCTGATGACCATATGATAATTCCATATTCAACTTTAGGTATCAAAATAGTCTTAATGGTCTGAATCAACTCCTTTTTTGACAGAATCCTACGTATTCTAGAACAGCGATTAAGATCAGCCACCAACCGCTCAACATTTTCACGAAAAGACAACGTATTATCAAAAATAACACCCAGTATTTTGCAGGTTTTCAAAGAATGCTGATTCTGTTTATCAATAAATAAAACATTTGTTTTATCATCATTAAACGATAAATCATGTGCTGCATACCACTCACTTAGTGCTTTAACATCCAAACGAATTTGTGCCTCAGCAAGGTGTCTTTCAGATTTGTCAAAGGACTTAAATAAAAAATTATCATCAACATAGGACAATATGTTAAATCGTTCAGTAAGGGGTCCATAGTGCTGTTTCGATTGGTAGAGACTTTACAACACAACAAAGGGAGAACAGAGACTTTACAACACAATTGGTACTGTTTCTATCGACTAGTTTCGCCATTTATTCCGGGCTTTATCAAGGATCATATAAAACCGGGAATAAATGGCGAAACTAGTCGAAAACTCTGTTCTCCCTTTGTTGTGTTGTAAAGTCTCTACCAATTTTATCAATATGTTAAAATTTAATGGAATGTCAAATATTGGTGCTGTCGCAGCAGCAAATAACGCAGTGGCAATCGGAGATCCTTGCAAGATGCCCCTTGAAGAGGAGCATTCAGTACGGTGTAATCTATCGGCGTTTTGGGCCTCCCAATTGTCGTCTTGGAATTACAGTCCATAGAAATTTAATCAATGGAGAAAATATCAGTTTTTCAGTTAATTTGGAGAAAGCAGAAAAAACACAAATCGGGTGATAATTCTTATAACCATTAACAGCACCTGCCTTATACGGGGTGTTTTTGAATTGAGTACAGATTTTTTGGGAGATGATAGAAGAGGTCCTTAGAAGTATTTTTTGTCATATGAACATGGAGTCCCCGCAGCTCCGTTTACTTACAATACTGCATTGGACAACCAAATGACACCGCGACGCAGTGTGCGTTGGTAGGCCTAGATTATTTTATTTTTAACAATTAACACAAGCAATCTACTGTAATAACGGTAATAACACAAGAGTAGTTAGAGATTACCTAAATGAGACATATCCTGGTCGTTGGATTGGTCGTGGCGGACCAGTTACTTGGCCACCAAGATCACCAGATCTCACACCGATGGATTTTTTTTTTATGGGGAAGCATAAAATCAATGGTGTACTCCGAACCCGTAGATACCGAAGAAGAATTGGCGGCTCGTGTTGTCGCGGCAGCAGGTGACATCAGCGACCGTGCAAATCAACTATTTCCACGCGTACATCAATCCATCATAAGGCGTTGCGAATTGTGCTATGAAGCAAATGGCGGTCATTTCGAACAATTACTGTAAAAGCCATACAGTAGATTGCTTGTGTTAATTGCTAAAAATAAAATAATCTAGGCCTACCAACGCACACTGCGTTCCGGTGTCATTTGATTGTTCAATGCAGTATTGTAAGTAAACGGAGCTGCGGGGACCCCATGTTCATATGACAAAAAATACTTCTAAGGACCTCTTCTATCATCTCCCAAAAATCTGTACTCAATTCAAAAACACCCTGTATATTGTTAATTTTATAAGTTTTGTTTAGATTTTATAAATTATAATTTTTATAATTTTTTATACAAAATTTTTATATATTTTATTTCCCTTATCCTTATCTTTTATTTGCAACATATCCATATGAGCTTCGGCCCTTGGATAGTTCTTTTCTTGGCCACTGCACATTGTTTTATATTTTGACAAACTTTGTATTTACTTTGTAACTTAATTTTTTAAATTGCTTAAATTCATAAATATTTTACTCTTACACTATTAGATTTCATTGTATTGACTAAGAAAATAAATGAAAATGAAAAAATATAAAGTCAGGTACAGTATCATGTAAATGCTTTATGACTTGCCGTGACAATCAATAGCAATGAATTTTTTTTTTTTATTCATTCAGTAGTTCTATGTAAGCAATCTGCATTACTAAATTCTTATTTATAAACATATGTAAAGCATACCCATTGAAAACGCTTCTTAAGAACTTTTTAAAGCAAACTCAAAACTATTTTAAAAAATAAAAATAACTTTAATGTTTCAAAAACACTTAATTACCCTTCCGCCTCTTTTATTAATTTTTTAAACTGTCACCGGCAGCTGTCTGATGTTCCCCAGGCAAGCTTGCACGCATTTGCAGATTTCTAAAAAGAAAAAAAAAAAAAAAGAAAAGAAAAAAAGATCAATTTTTTTTTTTTTATTTTAATTTATAGCATTTCGCAACAACAACAAAAAAAAAGCCAAAATTACGCATAAAGAGTTAAAATAAATTTCCTTTTCCTTGAGCTAAAAGCGGAACAGTGCGGCGGCGGTGGTTCGATGCCGTTCGCTGCAATTTTTATTTATTTTCACTCAAAGTAAATAATCGATAGAGCATCGCTCTGAATAAAGGTTAACTTCATACAATAAACTTCCGGAACGAGCGGGAGAGTGAACTCAACTTCCTTTTCGAGGAACGTGACATCATTTCGGAGGGAAAAAAATAATAAAAAAATCAATACGCGTCTTATTAATCATGAAATAAGCTATTAATAATAAAATGGGTTCTCCCACCCACCTTCTACACCATGCAATGCTCTTGCTCTGCCCTGCATGACCTGGCAACAACAAAATTAACGAAAAGGAAATTTATTTTCTTTATTAAATAAGAACCATCATTATTGTATAGAAAAAAACAAATATTAAGGTTGGTTTTTTTTTTAATGAATTTGTAAAGAATGAACATTTTTTCGATAAAACGAGAGAATTAGAAATATTCAATTACGAAGCGTTATTATCATCTCTATTGATATAATTAGCTATGTATTATCTCCTACTGAAAGAGTAATGCTGTATATTCAAAGAGGAAATATAAAAATTGCTATATAGAAAAACTAATCATCATATTAAAAATAAAGCAATAATAACGCGACGTGAGCGTATCAATACAAATTGATTGCCAACTTCTATAACACATTATTGAGCGGAGTTTGCTTGATCGCACTATTACCTAACACAGCCAAAAGTATGCCTTTCTTAAAGACCACGTATATTATTCCCTGTAATGATCTGCAAACAATGAAATGTGCTTAATAATGAAACCACAAATCTACACGTCATTCTTGATTAACCCGGGGCTAACGATATAACGGGCCCCAGCGCGGAAAAGTCACCTGACCATCTTAGTCCGACCAACAATCCAACCTTCATTATTTCTAACAAACGAAAAAATACTGATTGTTAAAATCCAAGTTGGAATCAAAGAAGATTACATTGTTACTCGGACTAGCAAGGTCAGGTGACTTTTCCGCGCTGGGGCCCGTTACATCGTTGGCCCCGTGATTAACCCAAAGCCATCCAACAATGGAATTTGCGCGAGTGCACAGACAACGCCACCTAAAAAACAAAGCCTGGTCACTGCGTCATCACACCTGGGTTGACAATTCAACTTTCATTGTTTACAACAAACGAAAAAGCACCCGATGTAATCAGCGTTTTTGCGTTTGTTATAAACAATGAAAGTTGGATTGTCAGCCCTGGTTTGATGACGCAGTCCACAGGCAGTGAGAAGGCTTTATTTTTTAGGTGGCGTTGCCTCGAAGCAGAAAAGTCACCTGACCATCTGGGTCCGAAATACAATCCAACCTTCATTGTTTCCAACAATCGGAAAAGCACTTATTGTTTACATCCAAGATGGAGAAAATGAAGATTGGATTGTTGTTCGGACCCAGATGATCAGGTGAATTTCCGCTTCGAGGCCTGTCTTTCTCGTTGGCCTCGTGATTAACGTTTATTTGATTAAAGCCGATTTTTTTTGTAACCTCATTTCAAATAACGTCATCTCCCATATGGATTTCAAATAACGCTCTATTGAATAACGTTCACGTTTTCAGGAACCTAACCTGAGCGTTAATCAAGAACGTGATGTAAAGTCTTTATCACCTTATCAGTGAACCGTCTGCAGTATATCCAACGAAAACTTGGACTGGGTGCGTCCAATCAAATTTCCAATTTCAATTGTTACAGATTGTTAATTTTACTTAGCAACAATATCTAAAAACTGAACTCGGAAATTTAACTGGACACGCCCGGTCGTTGGACAAATTATACATGTAAAAAAAATAAGATTCAAAACTAGGTCATTTGAATAAGGTAAAAAAAATATATAAACTAACGATTCAGAAAATTAGAATACCTAATTTATTGGTTCAAAATATTAGAATACGTTGACAAGCTAACGAATAAACATTCATTAACGCCAACTGGCATTCTTGAAATGTTCAATATTTGATAGCATCCGCTCGTTCTTTGATCACAGCCCGTAATCTGTTTCTCATATTGCCAACAAGCCTCGCACAGTCCAACCTTAGTAAGAATTCCACACAAGTCCCAAACAAATGATGAGATCAGCTTTATTCCCTGGTGATAAGACTTGGAGCCGCTTTTTCATTACACACCAAAAGTTCTCTATTCGGCTGAGATCGGGAGAATTGGCAGGCCAAGGAACCATCGTAATGTTTCGAGATTTCTGCCATGCCGTTGTTGCTATATGCTGGGTGCCCACTTAGCGCGATGATAGCGCGACGATAGCGCGATGATAGCGCGACGATAGCGCGATGCTATCGCTTTGAGTCATATGCGCATGCGCAACAAACGCCAGGCGATCGATTCGCTTCTCGGTGCTCACTTGGCGCGACGGCCGCGTGACTGAATGCGCATGCGCTATCTGCGCGATCATTTCGGTTCCCACTTCAAGATTTCGTGCTTCCAAAATCAGAATTGGATATTTCGTGCATACAGAATTGCATATTACTTGATATCTTCAATCAAATTGTCCGTAGCGATATCCGACCATCTCGAAATAGGTGCTGTGCCACGTGATTCGAAACTGTTTTCTGATTGGGTGCGATGGAGTCGCGCGATCTAAAAGCTCTGGCATGCAGAGCTTTTCAATCGCCTTAGATGCGCCACAGAATCGCCCTCGTGACGTCTCTCTGTGCTTCACAAAGCGATAGAATCGCGCTATCGTCGCGCTAAGTGGGCACCCAGCATTAGGGTTGTGGCAGGACCCACCACACAGCTCTTCTGCAGAGTCGAGCATGTAATTCTCCAATACTTCTTGATATACTTCGGAGTTACACGGGTCTTCAAAACACATAAGTGTCCTACTCCTACAGCGGCCATAAACCCCCATACCATAACAGATGCTGCAATTTTGTTCATCCCTTTGTGCAAAGCCTAGTTTAAGCAAAAACCATGGATTTAGCAGCAGGACAGTCCTGCAATCTTTACTGCACGAGTTGTGAAAGCCTATTTTGAGAGCAACAACATTTCCACTTTTGCTTGGACTGCTCGAAATCGAGATCTCAATATTTTTGAGAATGTGTGGCATCTCACGGAACAAAACATTTACTAAAATACTCAGTACAAATCTCGAGAACAACAAATAGCAGCCATTCAGAAAGCTGTTAAGCCAAATGTTATTAAAAGCTTATTTAATTCTATTTCAGGTCGCTTGTCAAATATTGTAGAGTCGACATGATTTCAAATATCAAAATAATTCCTTAGTTAATGATGTAATACTTTTTTCCCTTTATGTGATACAAATGTGGTCCAAACTTTTGGCCAGTCTTATTTTGAGTTTAGGTAATAAGAAACCAATAACGCAGAAATAAATTTGTTTCTTCCCTGAATATTGTTTCATATTTACTTAGAGTTGGAGGTGTAAACCAGTTTTCGTATAAATTCAGTTTTTCTTGACATTGCTGGTTGGTCCAAACTTTTGGCCACCAGTCTAGTACATAGCATGGCCAACGAAATATACAAACCTAGCGTCAATGAACTTCGGACGCCTACAGAATTTTGGATAAGTACAACGAAACTAATTGTAAACAAATGAAAATTACTTTTTTGAGTGCACAGAGCTTTAGTACAACTATGATATAGCATTTTAACATAAAAAATAAACGAGAAAATTAAATAAGCGACTTTTTGTAATGTTCCGTTTTCAACACGTTGCAATGAACTTCGTACACCGTACCGTTTATTGCACATTACCACTGAGTGGCGTCACCTTTCCGACGAATGACGCTCTGAAGTCGTTGAGGCATGCTGGACACTAACTTCTGCGTTGTTTCTGCTGGAATTTTGTCCCACTCTTCGGAAATACACGCCCGCAACTGCTGCAGTGTTCGAGGCTTCCGCTATCTGACTTTTCGCTTTAAAATGCGCCATACATTTTCAATGGGTGACAGATCTGGGCTGCAGGCAGGCCAGTCAAGCACCCTGAAACGCTGCTGTTCTAGCCAAGCCTTGGTGTTCCGAGCAGCATGAGGCTTCGCGTTGTCCTGCTGAAAGATGCTTGGTCTTCTATTGCACAACTTTTGGCGGGAAGGACGCAGATGCTGTTGAAGAATGTTTATATAGGCAGCAGAGTTAATAGTGCCTCGCAAAAGTGAAGCGATCCTGTCCCGGCTGCACTCATGCAGCCCCACACCATCAGCGATGCAGGCTTCTGAACTTTCCTCTGGTAACAGTCGGTAGATTACTTTCGTCTTGGTCCTTAGCACCTTGTGACCGTTGTTGTCACACATTACTGCAAAGGTGGACTCGTCGGACCACAGAACACTATTCCACTGAGCAAGGGTCCACTTTAGATGGGTTCTGGCCCATGCTACCCGGCGACGCTTAGCTACAGTGCTCATAAATGGCTTACTCTTTGTAGCGTATAAGTAATAGCTGCATCTTCTGATGTAATGGCGGACTGTGCTTTCGGATATGGATATATGAAAATATTCTCGAGCCCAAACAGTCATTTCACTTATGGGACCATGCCTGTTTTTCACAATGTAACGTCGAAATACTCGTAGGTCCCTAACATTCAATAATCGCTGCTTGCCTGGTGCAGTCCCGGGTTCTGTTTTCCCGATTTCTATGAAACGCTTGATGATCCCATTAACAGTGAGAGAGTAGAATTGATAATTCATGGGCAATAGCTCGCTGGGATTTGTTATTCTGGAAGTGCTGTATAATTTTTTGCCGTATACACGTTTCTACTAGCTTACCACGTCCTATGGCTCAAAACAACACGAATACTGTGCTCTGTCGCATGGACGGTGCTTTCAAAGCCTGATGCAAAGCATTCTGGGCGTTTCTACACTCTTCAGGAAAGTTCTATATGCTGGTGACCCATTGTGTACGAAGTTCTTTGAAACCTGTTGACAACGCAATTTTACATAAATTTGAATAAATTATTTCACACCATTAAATCGATTCTAAATCGATGTTGATATTGTTCCATATATTCAGTAAATCTATTTTCATTAGCCTGCAATCCTCTGTATGCACTTTTCACTGTGTTTTTAGCCAAATTACTTGGTGTCCGAAGTTTATTGACGCTAGGTTTGTACATACGAGCCATTAAAAATTTCTCTTATAGAATAGTGGTTTCTATTGTCATTATTATTTTCTCTCTTAATATTCTCAGCCATAATTTAGTGTTAGTATAGATTTGAAATTCTGTACGGATAGTGTGTATATCGCAAGACAAACGATAACAATCTGACGAGATTATAAAACTTGTTTTTAAATTATAAAGCTCAATTCTAATTAGCGAGTATATAATCGGGTTAGAAAAAAAACGAAAAGAGTACAGAAATTAAGATTTATCTTCGGAAAACTCATTTAGCGTATTTAGGGTTGTTTTTATACGAGCTCAAAACGGGGTGGCAATAATAAATAATTTTTTTTCTACAAAAATGAGCGAAAAAAATAACGACTCAAGCGGCGAAAAGAGAATATTAAGCTACAAAAGATTAAAAAGGAAAGAAATTTACGGGTTTACCAATTTCACGAGTGTTGCCAAAAAAATTAAGTGTGTAACCCTAAAAGAAAAGATGAAAGGGGAGGTCGGGAAGAAACAAGGCAAAGAAGCAAGAGAGAAAGGAAAAAAAAAGCGAAAAAGGCGGTCTTAATGAGCGCCAACGACGAGTAAAGCCGAACAATCTTAAAAACGAAGCCTTTCGACCATTTGGGAACATGGAACCATTTTTTTTTAGCAAAGGCACCGAAGCATTCCCCACTTAAGCCGAAAAGCATCTCCCGAGGCAATTTTTACAACGAAGTTGCTATATTTAAAGTTTTTAAATGAAATTTATGACCCAATTTATATATTTTTCTAATTTTTTAATACGAAGGCGCAGCATCTCATTTAAGGCGTCGCCATATGTATACAGACTATTCCAAGTGCCTTCTTCTTAGGAGTTCGTTTTCCCACTTTTGTTTCATTAAACGTTTGTTTAGCTTCGTTTCACTTTAAGACGATTTCAGCTATTTAGCCTTAAAAATCTGGTCACAAAAGAGAAAGTGAAAGAGAGAGCGATCGATCGGCTGTCGGCCCATTTCACACGCTCACTTTAAATTGCAATTGCTCGTGAGAACTTAAAACGAACAACAAAATCAAAAGCCTGGCTTATCGATATGCCAACCTGGACAACTTCGGGATTCATTTGCCCGACAACAAATGGCGTATTTCACTCTTAATAGCAAACAATGTTGGGTGGCCTCCGTGCCAATGTGGCAAAATTGGATTTCAAATCGGGAAAATTGGTTTCAATTTAAAGTATTCACTGAGCTCTAACGTGTGAATCACTAGTTATTTCCTATGAATTTTCATCCACAAGCATGCAGCTCACTAAACTTAACACGCCGTGTGACACAAAAGTTGCTGAACATAAACATACTGGACAAAAATTACGGAATGCTCATCTCATTCATTAATTTGGGGTTACATCACCAACTGCTTTTTTAATTACAGTTTGACTTTTTCTATGCATGCTATCAACATGATTGTGTACAACAGGCACTTCTTGTACACAACTTGGATGGCGTCATTTACTTTTCTTTATAGCCTGTTCCAATATGTCCTAAATCTCCTGGATGGAATCAAGATCCCGTAATTGGCGAGCCAGGTGAGATCTGGTGTTCTTCAAACTAATCGTTTACAATCCTAGCAAAGTTATCAGCTTGATATTACAAATCAATAATATGACTTTTAGAAACTGCACAAACGACAGCATCTCATTATTTAACAATGTTATTGCATATCTCAAATAAACACACAGTTCCAGTATACTTGAAATACAACCGCCCAAAATATGGTGCTTTCACTACTTTCTGCACTGCTCTTTGGACACATTCCGGTTTGAAGAGACTTCTCCAGTCTTTCGCGTTATCCTGGACGGCCATTGGAAGACCAGAAAAATTGCAAATCACCATATATAGAGGGGTACAAACAAATGTACTCACTGTTTAATAGTCCACATCTTGTTACAAATTTGAGTGCAAGTACAACTTTTGGCACTGTGAGAGAGTTATAATAAGTGATCGAAATGACCTCTAGCAGCTTCTAAACAACGCCGATGGCGCCGAATGGCACACAGAACTACAGCTGTCAATGGTAGCACATGACCACACAGATCTCACACACATCCTTGCAAATTCCTCATCCTCGCGAACCATATGCTCAAACCAATCACAGTACTCCATCCTTCGATCCGGGCCGTCCTCATTCATCGCGTGCAGCAGTCTTGGAATGAACATTTTCCACTTTGTACCCTTCAGAACGCTTCTTACACTTGACCGGCTCACCCCACTTTCGAGCGCTTCCTGGTTCACCATCGACCACGAGCGCCACCTACAACGACAAATTTCATAGTTACACTACACTTTCGCATGAGATTAATACATATAAGTCTTTTTTGTTTCGAAATTATTGAATTAGAAAGCGTGAGTACATTTTTTGGACCCCTCTATATATTAGGCGTCTCCGATCTTCAATAATCTAGTAATGACGCTATCTGCTATGTCAGAGGGCAATTTTTGCAGTTTCTTGTTCCGGAACTAACAATTCGATTAGTGTTCTAACTTGCTGGTCTTGACTCCCCAGCTATAAAACCCCCAGTTACAAAATTTCCGATCTTAAAGTGCAAAGGAGAAAAAAAGTTCAGGTGTAAAAAAGCACATAGAAGGATATAACTGTAAATAAAATCTCAATTTTTAGATTTTTTTTTTTAATATTTTTAAATCATTTTTTCGACTTATCCGAAAATTTATTGATTTTTTTAATGCGGGGGGGGGGTGTTTTTTAAAAAATTTTCTAAGATTAATTTACTGAATTAATTTTTTTCCGGATAATTGTTCATATTACGGAAATTATTTTTACATTCGGAACAGGTACAAAACCCAATAAATTACAAGGATTTGTAAAACGATTACAAGGTTCCCTTATATTTCCTCAAATCAGAAAAAAAAACTTCAGTAAATTTTATTTTTTATTTTATTTTTCATTTAATTCGATAAAAATGATCTAAAAATATTTTAAAATATTATATAAAAATTCAGGCTTAATTTTAGGATCATGTCCTTCTTTGTGCTTTTGTTTTTTTTATTTTTGTTTTTTTTTTTGTAATTGGGGTCTGTTTGTTTTTACTTAGTGCTTTTGTTATTTTAGGGCTTTATATCTGTGGGTATTGGCCGGATCCTCTTGACAACATTGTAGAAACTATTGTGGAGCCCAATAATTTCGGAATTCATTTCTGTCCAATAGGCGGGACATAACCTCTATATTTTAGGATAATACGTAAATTTGCTGAATTTTGTTTTTATAATTTTTTTTTAAATTTTTAATTTTTAATTTTTATTTTTATTTTTTTTAAATTATGGAGGTAGGTACTTAATTTAATTCATTAAGCTATGATCTAAAATTTAATCAAAATTGTATAAAAACTGAGGCTTGTTTCGTGAGTTATGTCCTCCTTTGTACTTTTACTGTGCAGCGGTTTTATACATAGAAGTTTTATCCGATAGAAGTTTTGGGAGGACACGAATAATTATCTAAATTTGTCCAAATCCATTTGTCTTGGTGGATGTCAGTCCGGAAGGGGAATTCTCGAGGAAGAATTTTGGGGCTTTAATATGCCATCGAAGGTTTTTGAAATAACCCATATTTACACAAATAAATCAAGGATAAATAGAAGAGGTCTCACAAAAGTGAATTTCCAGAGATGACATCATGATGTTCAAAAGTAGTGAAACAGGTAAAACTTATACAGAACTGATCAATGCAATCAAAAATTACAAAGTTTGAATGCACGAGCAGTGAAACGTAAGATCTCGCAGATGTCAACCATTATCTGAAGAAAGCATGCTGAATGATGGGGGCCAAGGAGAAGAAAGCCCAGAAAACGCCAGGAATTTCCAAATCCATTAATCTACACGCATGCTTTAGCAATCTGTTTTCTCCTGCTCCTTTTAAAACGGGTCAGATACTGATAGGGAAGTAGGGAATGAAAGCATAAAATCGATACGAAGCCAATCGCAAGAACAAATCCTGGCTCATCAATTTTAAAATCTATTCAAAATCCATTTATTCCAAGGCGAATATAAATTGCGAAGGAATCCCCCTGCGGAGAAAGTCGAGAAAGAAAAGGAGGCAAGGGCAGATGAAGCGATATACCACCAGCACCACATGGTTGCACTCGTTGAGGGGTGGCCATGAGTACGATCGATTGTCAAGAGGTGTGTAGTAGAAGAGTAGGGGTAGGTGGGAAAAGAGTAGGCGAGCGGAAGAGGTTATAGTCCCACCCCCGCCGCCGCCGCCAAAAGTAGCCTCGTCCGTCACAGCCGGCTGCTCTGGTGGAGCTACGGTGGCCGTATCAGGGGTTCGTATTCCCGCTGAGGAGCTCATGCGTATCCCTTTTTTTTTTTTTACTCTCTCTCTCTCCTTCCTTCTTCTTCTCATTCTCCTTCTTCTTTCTTTCAAGAGCAATGCCGCAAGAGCAAGTGCTTCCCAGATGGCCGATCCTTTTTCCAACCCCCGACTCCCAATCTTCGTTCCCAGAAGGCAAATCGCCAGATCCCCCTCCGACGCCGGGATGAACCAGAAAGGGAGGAAAAGAGCCTGAAAAGCTTTTAAGATACGCCTTGAAGAAATAAAGAAGAGTTCTATATCCACTAAAAGAAATTAATCCATTTTTTTTAAAAAAAGCCATTCGCACATCCCATAAAGACGACTCAATCTCTTTAAAGAGCCCATTGCATCATGTTAATAACCAATTCCTCATTAAATAATAACAAATTATCCAATAAACCCTACAACAATGTAAATGTTTTTCATGATTCAAACTGAAAGTAAAAGTTTCAAGAACTACATCAATGTTCAATAAAATAATAGTCAAGCTAAATATTAACTTTGGTATAAAAGTAAACGTGGTAAAAATGAAAATAACAGAACAAAACGTGGTAAACTTGATAAAATTCACTTATGGAAGTATTTTTGTAAGTTCTACTTGAAAATCAAATTGAGATAGATTAAATAAATTATCCCATATCAAAATTGGACAGATCTGGGACCAGAACACCAGGACTCCAAAATTTAACTGCTGCAGATTTGAAAAAGTGAATTTTATCAAGTTTTGGGTACTATTGCTACTATTATCATCCTCTTCTGCCATAATACATAAGACCACGTATTTTCTTCTGGCTACTGACTCTTTTCAAAATTGGTGACTTTATCTTTTTTATTATTATTATTTCCCTTTGTAAATATTTTAATTTATTGATTTTTACATTAAAAAGGAGAACACTAAAATATTAATTTAATACTAAATACTCCTTCTCAATTAATAATATTTATCTTTATTTATTATTTTTTTAATTTTTTTTTATCCTCAGAAATTATAGGAAATAATTTATTTAATTTATTTCATTGTGATTTCGAGTGAAAATTGAAAATATTTCATTTAATTTCTGATGGAAAAAACTTTAATCGCATCAGGCTGTAAATAACCAAGATATGGGTACGTCACAGCTGGACGACAGTCAACTGGACGACAGTCAACTGGGCGATGTCAACTGGACGAAAACCAAGTGGGCGACGGTAAAACTGGACGATAACCAAGTGGACGACGATAATTTTATAATTTAAAAAAAAAAGCCAACTAAAAATACCAACTTTATTTTGCCGTCCGTTTTAATTTTAATTTTTAGTTGTTTGCATTAAAAAATATCAATACAATTGAACAATGTAATGAAATATTGTGCATTAAAACAATTTTGTAACGATCATATAATTTCATATATTTATTTATCGGGCCATAATAATTTTTAAGTAATTTTTATAACTTTATAAATTCTTCAATGAAAAAATTTCTAATGGTAAATGACTAATAAGTCGTTTCTGGGTTAATATAATTGGACAATGTTATCATAATTAGCTTTCTAAGCTAATTGGATAAAAAATGGTTCTAAATACGAATTGCATCACGCAGCATTTGCCGTTGATAAAAATGCGAAGATTCTGTGGTTAGAACCTTATCTGAAACGATAACACTTATTTTGCAGTAGTCATTTTGCATACTTTCTTTTCCGAAAGTATTTTTATTGTATTATTTTACTGATCTCATAGTATATTTATTAGACTTGACTTTTGTCTCTCATCACTGAAGATGGCTACTTGATAGCCGAAATACGTATCCGATATTTCAAATCTCCTTGTGGATAAGAGATTCCCTCCGATTTTGGTACTTAATTCTGTATATTTATTTTAGATAAATCCTATATTTTAAGTCAAAAACGAGGAAAAATTTCCTTATAATAAATATATTTAATTAAAAAAATATAATAAAATACCATGTTGTATTAGTTCATAGATATTAATATGTAATAATAATAAAATAAATGAATTAAGTTATAGTAAAATTAATTTTTTTTAAATTTGAAGTTTTAAAATATTTCTGTCGTCCAAATGTCCATAAAAAAACAGGATGGTAAAGTTGTTGTTTCTTTAAGTTATAAAATTTTCGTCGTCCACTTGGTTATCGTCCAGTTTTACCGTCGCCCACTTGGTTTTCGTCCAGGAGACTATCGTCCACTCGTCCAGTTGACGTGTTCCCCCAAGATATCTATCTAGTAATCAATTTTCATTTTAATACTCACTTTCAATACTTATCTGTTTTAATCAATTTAAAGTTAAAGTAGAGTCCAGATTATCCGACACAAATGATCGGCATTCTTGTCGGATAACCGAAAAAGTCGCATAAAACGGCAATTAAATAAACCTTTACTTTTTCAGTATCTATTTATTTATTTATTTATTTATTTATTTAAGTTTCCAACGGAATTACTTACAAACAACATAATAAACAGCAATTATATAGAAAAAAAATTTAAACAGGATAAAATACAATGCGATGGGTGCCAATACATGATATGTTTTTAGGATATAATTTTTATTTTTGAGGAATTAACATAACTTCATCCAGTGTATTAACTCACAAAATTTTTAGTAAGTACAAAAGTGTAGTAAGGCTTTATTGAACTGTACATGCACATTTGTCTCAAAAACAAAAAATTTGTTTCTAAAGTTTGGGATTTTTTTCTCACCATTTTGTGAAATCTCCTTTAGCATGAATTACTGTGTATTAACAACGCTTAGGCATACTCAAAATTAAGTTATCACAATAATCTGCATCAATTTTAGCCTATACATCTCGGATACATCGAATCAGGTCCGATTTCATCCTGGGACATAATTTTCTCACGCGAACCTTAATTATCGCCCACATATTCTCAACTGGATTTAAATCTGGGGAGTTACCCGGCCACTCAATAACACGAATGTCTTTTTTTGAATATATGCTTTACTTTTCTTCGTCCTATGAGCAGGTGCGCCATCATGTTGGTAAATACAGTCATCATCCAGAAAGAGAGATTCAACGCTTGGAATCAAATAACTTTCCAACAATTTACAATAAACATCGGAATTAACTTGAGTTGATGATACAGAGTTCTCCTACACCTTTACTTCCAAAACATCCCAAACCATAACCTTGACTGGGTTCTTTGCTTGACAATTCACACAGGATGGTTGAGCTGCTTGGTTACGGAATCTCCACACCCTATTTCTGGTACTCAAATCTAGACAAAACGTGGATTCGTCATTGAACAAAACTTTGCTCCACATTAACGGTGTCTAGTACAAGTGTTTTTTCGCCCATTCGGACGTCCACGTCGAGGTTTGACATAAACAGTTTTCGTTTTTCCTCTGTTGACTTCCATTGCAATTTCAACTTGTTTAAGTCCTTTCGAATGCCCAATAATTATTTCATTTCTGTCCTTTTCAGAAACTTGTCTCTTTCCCATTTTAAGACGTTTGCAATTATTTGCTGCCATCTAGAAAATTTTCTCACCATTCCCTATTTTTTAATTTTGGTTTCACCCGTTTTGCATGAAATTTTATTCTTTTGTTAAATTATAAATTTTTTCCGACCATTTAAATGGAAATATCCCAAACTTTTGAAAGAAATTCTTTAATTTTGAGACAGATATATAAACGTTGAACTCGAATAAATTACAATGTTTAAATCACAATTATTTACATTTTGCAGACTAATTTAATACAGTAAGTCATGTTAATTCCATAAGTATGGAACTGAGAGTTACTAATCAACCGATTTTTTAGGAACTTTTATGTGAATGGTGCCAATAAAGTTTGGGATATCCCTAACTTTTGTGATGTACTGTACATACAAAGGAAGAAAAAATTTACAAATTCTATGAAATAATTAAAAACATTTTTAACGTGAAATAAATTACAATTAAAAAGATCCAAAGCCTTGGGAATAGAGTTACAAGTAACTCGGCCACATTCTCTTTCATAGTTTGTTGAGCCAAACTACGGGTAGGATTATGAAAAATATCTTTACTACGGGTGAAATTAGTAATTTCGAAATTAATTCTGCTCAAAAGTTCGAGGAAATCAATATTTATCAATTTTTATAGAAAGAAATTATATTTTGAACTAGATTTTATTCGGGAAAATGCATTATTTATTATTTTAAATAAACAACATATTTATTTTAAAATAATTTGAATTTAATTACTCTTGTAAAGAAATAATTACCTAGGGATTGTTTGAAGAAATTTTGAATAGAGTTTCTATTTCGTCACTAAATGCCATACCGTATCGTCTTTCACGTGGGCTACGATGCCATACGAGGCTAACGAGAAATCCAGGCTCCGGCACTGAAAACTCACCTGATCAAAACAGGTCTAGCAACAATCCAAACTACATTGTTTCAAAACAAAGGAAAAAACACTGATTGGTAAAATACAAGATGGAAACAATGAAAGTTACATTGTTATTAGACCTATCTTGGTCAGGTCACTTTCCAGTGCCAGAGCCTGTTTTCTTGTTAGCCTCGATGCCATATCATAGAATAAAACATGTTTCTATAATTTAATTGGAAAGACCTATAATGTACCTACGGTAGGCATGTATAAAAGAACTTGATATTGAAGTTGGATTTCCTTTCAAAATGTCGCTATCAGACATACAACCTGTTCATTACGTTGTTTATTGTTCAATTTGCTTATTTCTTTCACTTTGAATAATTTCTTAACGAAACAACGCAAGGAGCATTTAGAATCTCTTTGCGTTCGTCAAAAATATTTTAATATTTTTTGCGATACCGTGTCGAATAAAACGAACCGCCAGTTAAGCGAATATTGGATAATCGAGACTTTGCTGTAATTTTAATCATAGTAAAATAATATAGCAGAGACAATTTTTTAAAAAAATTAAAAATTGTTTTCCCATCGGAAATTAAATTATAAGTTCTAAATTTAAAATGATATATTTCAATTTCCATTTTCCCCATTTTTCTTTTCGTTTACTTTTATACTAAAGTTGAGAAGCAAATGCTGCTAATGTTACATATATACTAAAGAAAATTTTTAATTTTTCTTATATAAAATGCAATATAAAATATTTCATGTATATAAATCTGATCATACTCGCCTTGATGCATAATAAATTATAAAAACCATACGGAAAACAGACATTTATTTTAGTCAAAAACTATTTTTACTATTGAGATTGTAATAGCTCGATGACTTTAAACGACTTCTTACAGGCATTAAACGGTTGACTAATTGAAAGAAATTGTGGTTAGTCCTATTTAATTTCATTTTCAACGATCTGAAACGGGATTTCATGGTTCGACTTTCACGGGCAAACTCGTTTTCGAACAAAGCCACTGAACATTCGCATCATCAAATAAAAAACGAAAAGAATTACTTGCATCATAGAAATCTCTGTCTAAGCACCTTGTTAATAAATATAAAAAAAGAGTAAATTTTTGTACTAACGCGACTTAAAATTCAAAATAGAAAAGCTGAAAGTGTAAACATTACACGAGAGACATGCCATTAATCATATTCTAGAGCAGCAAAAAGTCTCATATTCTTCACAACACATTTTAACTGAGGTTTTTTTTTAATTTTTTTATTTTAAATAAATATTTCATTAAGGCATTAAAAAAGAAACTCAGAATCAGTAACATTCAAATCTTCCGGAAAGTGAAGGCAATAAATAATTCAAGTCAAAGATTACAATAAATTCAAGGCCCTTATACAGTCGAATTCTTGCGAAATCACTAAAAATAAGCTTAAATCGCTAAAAGTTATCATTTAGCTGCAATATTTTGTAAAAGTAATGGTTATTTGTTACATCGAAAGCTTCTCTCATAAGTACAGATAAATGACATACAGCATACGAAATACAACACCTGTGGTGAGCCAACAGAGTACATATTGTTACTATCATTTTTTCCGCCACTGGGGTTATTCCGCATTCAATACACAAAAGCCTGACAACACTCACAGCCCACTAGATTATCTACACTATAGAACTACGTATACAAAACTCTATACAAATTCCTAGACCCAGACATAATACGTCCATATCACTCTTCCCCCTTTGGCTTGGCCCTATTTTTGGTACGCCTCTGGGATTTGGCTTCCGGATTTGATCGGCATTTGGTTTTTCCAAAACATAATTAAAATAAATATAAAAAATTCGAGAACTCTCTTTAGACCGGTAAAATTTTTTGAAAACAGGAGCGAAGCGTAAAAAATCTTCAACATTTCCAATTAAATGAAAAAAAAAGCAAGCCATTTGAATTAAAATAAAATCATTTTTAATCGAACTAAATCGAAGTAATATAAAAATAATAGTAAGGTTAAGATCATTTTACAAAAACGATTCAGTAGATTAAATTTTAAATTGATTTATATCTTAGCATTTGCAAACCTTAATAAACAAATAATTTATAAAAAAAACTTTTAATCATCTTGTTTTCTTTGTTTAAAATTCATTTTTAATTTTTTGTTATTAAAATATTATTTCATAAATTTTTAAACGACATATAATTTTATGTTATACTTGAATGAATTTGAGATTAATAATAACTTCCATAATTTAATGATGTAAATAATTAAATAAAAAAATTAAAATAAATAAATAATATAAATAATGATGATGAAGAAAGTCACTTTTCAGTCCACGGTCATTTTGGGTCTAAATGATGTTCATCATTATTTTATTATTTATTTTTATTTTTTTTTATTTAATAATTTACATAAATAAATTATGGGAGTTATTATTAATCTCATGCTCATTCGAGTAAACTGTAACTTATAATATACTTCCAAACTGAATTGTAATTTTATAAATTTTTATCAAATTTATTTTATAATAGCTATAATTATTTAATAATCATATCAATTCTTTTATTTATCATAAAAATAAAAATTGTATATATACTTGTACCGATGGATTTTTCGCCTGTACTTCATTGTTGGCAACATCTCACAAGGGGACCACGCGGACATGTAATCACGGATTTGGTTGAAATTTTAAGAAAGCAATCTACAAAATTAATATACCTTCTGTGTAAAAGGATTTGAATCATTGGCCTTTCGTTTCGGAGAAAAAAAGTAAAATATTTTACGTTTATTGTTGTAGTGCCAGATAAGCGAAGTGGGAAGAAAGATATAGAACTTAACAACGGTAGCGCAATGGTTAACGTCAGGCTTTGTGGAATTACTGATCCGGGTACGATTCCTGTAGTATTGAATTTTTTTTTCATTTTTTCCCCCCCATTATTTTTCCATTTTTTTTTTCGCCATTATTATTTGTTTGCATAATAACATTCACATACATAAGCAACGTCACAGGTCAAAAAAAAAATGCAAAATGCGTTGTACAATATTTTCACGGACGGTCATTGCCGTGGCGTGTGAAATGAAAAAGAAACGATAAAGATCTATTCGCACTATCGACGGTCTATGCGCAATCGTCACTGTTACCGCCACATCACGGCTCGCCATTGACCATCCATGAAAACACATTTTGCATTTTTTTTTTTTTTACCTATGAAGTTGCTTATATATGTGAATGTTATACAAAGTGCAAACCAATAATAATGGCGAAAAACCAAATAAAAAAAAAAATGGAAAAATAAATTTTAATACTACAGGAATCGAACTCAAACGAGTAAATTTACAGAACCTCACGTTAACCACTGCGCCACTGCTGTTAAGTTGTATACTTTTCTTCACACATGGCTTTTCTGGAACTACAATCATAAACGTAAACTATTTTATTTTTTTTCTCCGAAACGAAAGGCCATTGATTCAAATCCTTTTACACAGAAGGTATATAATTCGTGATTACATGTCCGTGCGGTCCCCTTGTCAGTAAAATGCCTTAATTTGTAGATTATTTGTTCAATTTGAAGAATTTTTAGGGTTCTGATTTTGCAGTGCTGGGTCCCTATTAGATGACTTCATTTCAATAAATTTTTACTTTTTACATACTTTTATCCAAGAAAAATATATAATTAAAAGTTTTTTTAAGTTATTTATTCTTATGTTACTTCTTTTCTGTTTTCACTGAAGATTTCATTAAGAATATTTATCAATCTTCGATATTATATTAATTAAAGTATAATTCTTATGGAAGTTTATTAAATTTTTTGTATACTTTTATCCTCTAAGATAGCACGTTTTCAAAATATATAAAAAAAAATTCTTTTACAAAAATTATACAAAAAATGCATTTACAGAGAGCTTGACAGTATCTAAGATTTATTTTTTGCCTTTTCTCATCAGATTTATATATATGAAGGTGATGTTTATTAACTCAGCTGGAGAGAGAGAGAGAGAGAAAGAGGAAGATGAGAAGGCAAAAACGCTTTTCGATCGAATCCAATCAGTTCAGGAACTCAGCATTTCCCTCCCTTCTTATGCTGACAATCAAAGAACAACAACACCACCAGCAAACAGGGAAGAAGAAGCAGAAGAAGAAGTAGAAGAAGGCAAAGAAGAGATTTCCCATGTCCTCCTTCTCATCCAGCGAAACGACGTCTTAGCTTTTTGTTCTCATCCTTTTTCCTAAAAAGTAATATTTTTCCCCTTTCCATTCTGCTCTTATTGTGACTACAAAGCGTAAAAAATCGTAGCGCAATAAAAATGAAAAAATGCGAGAAAAACAAGATTCAAAAAAAAAAAAAAGAGGATACGGTAGAAATATACCCAAGAAGAAAAAAACATGAATAAAAATGTTTTTGAAAGCTTTAAAAAAAAAGACACCAGGATGAGAGCAATATCTCCCCCTCAAGATAAAAGATTGGTTTACGAGAAGAAAACAAAAGAATCACAACGTATGCGACTTCATTTCATTCTATGCTATTACCGATCAACAGGGCTTTATAATCGGTAGTAGCACCTTTATAATTTATATACATTCTTCACAAGAAAAAACGCCAACAATACAAGAATGATTGCGAATAACAAGATCTACGGATTCTTCATATTCGCTAAACAAACAATTCTGACCCAGACCTGACCCTTTTAGAACTTTTTGCTGAGGTTTATCTAATGTTTACTAAGAAACATTATCCACAACATTGAGCAATTTTAATGTGCCGCTATTTCTTCATGTTAGTTCTTTTGTTGGCAGTTACAAGCCTACTGTGACTTCTGCTATCAACAAGACTTTTTTTGGCCTATTGTGCGGTTTCATTTGGATAGTCTTCCCCGATTCATACTATACTCCAGACACTGCGGTACGTGAATATCATAAAAAGGTCTCCTTTTCTTGGAAATTACTTAATCTGGTCCTTCAAACACACTCACAACTATACCTCATTCGATTTTAACTAACATAATTCCGTTTCAATGATCTGTGCGTAATCTTTACACAAGCAGAAACGTAAGACGTTTTTTCAATACATATCAATTTCAATTAATACCTACGTAATCCTTACAATTACTTAAGTAGACATACCATAAAGGCGCATATAAGTGCAGCAATGCTAATAAGCGCCGCATCCAATTAAGTGCCGCACTGAATTTGCCCTGAACCGAATATTCGCCGCGGCGCTTATTTACGCCTTTTAAGGTGATACACCTTTTTATAAAACAATCGACTCGTCAAGAGAAGAAGCATGCAATTGAAAAGAAATTGGTAGCCTACATGTTGACGAATGCCATTCACGAATCTTATGTTCGTCTATCTATATTGTGAGGCTCGTTTGATAAATTTTGATATATACCTATGAGGCGTTGCAAAATTGTTGTTTTTTTTCACATGCTGTTGGCACGCACCACTCTACAAACCAGTTCGTGCCAAATTCCAGCCAGAATCCACGTGTAGATCACGTGCTACATTTTGTCGACGTGAGCAATGTACGAGGGTTGTTCCGAAAGTAAGTTTCGTCATTTTCTTTTACACGGAAACGTCATTGCCAAAAAAAATACAGTATGACATCATGAACTATACACATTGCACTATTTTTCGACATAGTCGCCATCGACATTGAGACATTTGTCGTAGCGTACAATCAGTTTGAAAAATGAGTTGCAGCAGACAGGCGTGCCCGAGGCTTTCGAGTACTGACAACGTGGTCGCATCCCAGTTCACCAGTGAGGAAAAAATTCAGTGTCACCCTCCGCAGGAAAGATTATGGCAACAGTGTTCTGGGACGTCTCTCCCCAGTCTGCTCACCCATTTTCATCAGTAGATTGATCGGCCTCGGTGACTCAGTGGTTGCGTGATCGCCTCTAATGCCCGAGTACGCGGGTTCGATCCCGGCCGAGGACGACGAGGATTTTTTCAGGGGGGAAATCCTGAGATCACGCACTTCCTTCGGAAGGAAAGTAAAGCCGTTGCTCCCGTGTAGTCGTTTGCCGGCTACACGTTAAAGAACCCTTGCGAGGCAAAATTTGCGGCCCCTATAACGCCGTCCTGAAATGGCCATAGCAGTTGAAAAGGACGTTAATACCAAATAAACCAAACCAATCATCAGTAGATTGGCCGCTTCAGGAGTCTCTTTGTCAACAGTCGGGTGCAAAAAGGTTTTTACCTGCTACGCAGGAATAGAGCTTACCGGATGTTGATCGGTTGCAAAATCTGGTACTTTTACTGAGAGCCAAAATAATAGGGTAACAGGTATACGCTTGCGATGTGCTATTCACGTGCTCAACTATGACTAACAAGGGAACCCCACATAGCCTAACCGCTGAGTCCTTGTATGGCTATGTATGCTGAAATTTTTTCGTTTTCGCGGTTTATTTTGAAAGAAACACAATTTCGCACTCTCTTATTTTGCAAGCATCTATAGTAGCTTCAGATGAGAAACATATTTCAATTTGGTGGAAATCTGTGACATACATGTTCGAGGGATTCCCTTGTAAGTCTAAATCTTTTTGCACCTGACTGTACAAGATCTTAACGTAGTCTTCACTTTGCTTATCGCATGCACACTGAACTTTGGCTTGTAGCTCTTGCAGATCTTGTGCCAGCGGCAGAGTCTTAACAGAATGTCTCATGCTATCCCATAGGTTTTCTAGTATATTTTACAGACATTGACGAATGCTACTTTCTAGAAGGGACGAACACAATTGGAAACACGCTGGGCCAAAGATAAAGCCTTAAATGGAGACTAAGTTGATACATAGAAAAAAATTCCAAAAACAGAAAGAATTTTTCATCTTTTTTAAGTATCATTTTTACCTTCGTAAATTTCCTTGCTTCACTGGGTGTTTCAAAATTATGTACAATAAATTTAGTGACATATTTTTCAGGTCAAAAGAAGACGAAAATGTTCTATAGCACTTTGTCTGGAAACGATTTGTTTACGCGATACAGCCAACTAAACCCGTGGCTCCAAATTACAGGAATTGTTCAAAGTGCCCGCCACCAGCTCGCACGCACGCTTCGGCTCGTTGCACGAGCGACCGTCTGATGTCATGGAAGAGTTCGTCGCCAGCATTACGAACGGTTTGGCATGCATTTTCAATTCGTTGTCGCAGATCCATAATGTTAGGAACTTGTGTGCTGTAGACGATCGTTTTCACATGACCCCACAGAAAAAAGTCCAAGGGATTAAGGTCGGGTGATCTTGCAGGCCAGGCTACCGGTCCACCTCGACCTATCCACCGATTCGTGTATGCAACATTAAGGTGTGCTCGCACAACATGGCTGACATGTGCTGGAGCGCCATCATGCATGAACCACATGTTAGATTTTATCAAAAGAGGAACATCTTCCAGTAATTCTGGCAATGCATTCTGCAGAAACAAGAGATACGTTCGCCCAGTCAATCGTGGCGGCAACACATAAGGGCCAATTAAGTTATTTCCGACAATTCCACACCAAATGTTCACGGAGAAACGCTCTTGATGCGCTCGAGCTCTGGTAACATGCGGGTTAGCATCTGCCCAATGGTGCTGGTTGTGAGAATTTACGATTCCTGTCCGGGTGAAGGTTGCTTCGTCCGTGAAAAGTATCTGGCTGAGACAACTAGGGTCTGCAGCATGACGACGTTGTATCCATTGGCAAAATCGTTGTCGGTGTGGATAGTCCGTTGGGTTCAGTGCCTGAACCAGTTGCAGGTGGTATGGATGCAAAAGCTGACGGTGAAGAATGCGCCAAACAGATGAATGCGGAATGTGTACCATGGAAGAAATACGACGGGTGCTTGTCTGTGGTTCATCATGTATGATGTCAATTATCACATCCTCCTCATCCGGAGAATGTGCTACAAGCCGCCCTTGTCCTGTTTGACGGCCAAAGGAACCACGCTCCCTCAGATACAAATGTTCGGTTATTTGGCAAACGTCTATTCGGAAAGCGTTCTTGGTAGAGTCTTCTTGCTTCCACAGCATTTCCGTCCGCAAGACCATGCATTAGGTGCATGTCAGTGTATTCTGCACTGGAATACGTGTACATGACTTGTTTTACGTAAATCGTAATGCGTATGTCAAAGCACGCAGACGTTCTGAAATTGATATTCCTAGTGGATGTAGAGTAATGGAACAACCCTAAAGTAGGTTTAAATGGAACAAACCACTCAACCTAGTGTTGGGTCGAAACGCTGGAACTGCTAAAATATCGTCCGCTAACTGCCGTGCTTCCCTACTTTATCATATTGGATTACTCGCAAACAAATCGTTTCCAGACAAAGTGCTATACAACATTTTCGTCTTCTTTTGACCTGAAGAATATGTCACTAAATTTATTGTACATAATTTTGAAACACCCTATATAAGTTGCGTAGTGTGTTTGTGGGTGTGTACGTGTCTGATTTCTTCCTTTTAATGGACGAGAGAAAGAAATTTTCATTTAACAATGGCAAGAATTTCGAAAACAAATCAGCTTCAAGACAATCTCACTTTCTATCTTATCATTAGTTCATTTTCTTTTATACCTGTGCGAAATGGTTTCATGAGCTCACACGCTCGAGTTTTCCCTTATTTCGTCGAAAATCATCCAGAAAAGCTGTTTATTTTTTGTGTGCGTGTGTGTGCGCGCGTTTTCAATGAATTTCAATTAAACGTATATCACCCTTTTTTGTTATCAGAAGCTACAGAAAAAAAGTAGAGGGGGGATAAGACAGTTTAATCGTGGACTCAAAAGCGATTTATTATGTGGAAAATACATTTTTACGGAGGAGTGAATATTCGTTTTGCAGATAACCTCTTCTTGTCGTCGTTAGCAGCGAAATGAGGGAGGGCGGGGGTTAACACAGACAACGAATGACGGTTTTGGGAAAGGAACAGCTGCTTATTAACGATATTTTTCCAAAAGTACCCCCCCCCCCCTCGCTTCAGCTCACCTCACTCTCTCTCGCTCCCGCTCGATCCATTTTGCAATCTGCTCTGCGCCAGTTGCAGTGTAATTTGCACTTGACGGAATCGCCATAAACGATTTCCCTCTCTAGAGCTCTTTTCGTCCAAATTGTCTCGAAACTCACACCCGGTGTAATAGTACTTCTTTAGAGGGAGATAACAGACGGGGGAGGGGGGGCGCTTCCTCTTAAAATTAGGAGCCGTCTCCAGCTTATGAAATATTAAAAAATAAAAATTACAAAGCAAATTTACCTGCTTACAAAGCAGTTTATTATGGAGAGCTCTGCGTTCGTTTCTCAAATGGCGCGTGCAGATCTAACGCTCAACTTGGCAAATATTATCAATTCAAAGTTCCAGTATTTTTTTTATGTTCAAACGATCTTAGAACATTATTTTTTAGAATTTATATTAATTTTTTCCTTAAAGATTACTCTTTCTCAAGATCGATAGAAAACGAACGTCCAAATTCATCAAATTGACATAATGACAAAAATTAATATTTTATCATTTGATTACTCTCACTAAGTTTTTCTATCCAAAATGTTTGGACCCAAAATGTTGACCCAAAATGTTTAATCCAACTTAACAAGATGTAAGGCGCGCGCTCCTAATGTGCCATCATTCAAAGGTTCCATGACCTACATAAATGAAAAGGAGCAGTCTCCAGCTGGGATGCCTATGGCTTGATTACATATTCTGAAATTATTTTGAATTAAAACGTCCAAATCAACCTGGGCCCATTCTTTTACGAATCTCTTCGCTGTGTATGGTTATAAACTCAGTCTAAATTCAAGATTTTCAATGACGTGAAAAACATTTCCGAATTTGCGAAGTCGGTCGTTCTGTTGCCAATTTTTTTTCGAATCTTTTGATTTTGACTTCAGATTCGGATATAACACCAAAAAGTAAGTCAAATTTGTAATAGGCACACATGTGTTATCTGTTCAGGAACATGGCTAAAATGGCGGTCAAAGTTTGGTTATCTATTCTTTGACCACTATTTTAGCCATGCTCCCGAGTAGATAGGGCATGTGTGCCTATTATAACTTTTACTTAGTTTTTGATGTTATATCCGAATCAAAATTCATAAATTCGAAAAAATGGCAACAGAACGACCGACTTCGCAAATATCGTAATGATGTTTTTAACTGGCTTGCGCTTTTAAAGACAAGTGCTGTACGGTACAGGCAGAATCTACTCTCATAACTGAAGACCGCAGAACTCCATACGGCCCTCCAGTCGCGCCACCCATGCAACCGCGCAGCACGGTGTTTTTGCAGAAGTGGGAGTCTGGCTAGAGGAATTACCCATGGTCCGTCTTGACAAAACTGGTGCCACTCTGGCCTTTATCTCCGCCGCTATAGATGCCGTACGGTTGCTCGAAGCTTTTCGTACGATTCGACGGTCAGTAGTGCGTGGGCTTTCAGAAATAGATCTACATGAGTGCGTTCCTTCCGTAAACCATTGCCGACATCATCGAGCCGCCGCAGAAACATGACGACCAATCTGCGACGCGATACGTCTATGAGACCATCCAGCCTCTCGAAGTCAAACTCCATGAGTTGATGCTGTGACGGCTTATTGAGCCCTCACATCTTGTAATCTTGATTATTCACATGTTTCCCACTATTTTCCACTTTCATTATTTACATTTTACTTAATGAATTAATTATTTGTTTCATTTTAACTTGTATATTGTGTCTTGCGATTGTGATGAATTTATATTGTTGTCTTGAGTTATTGTAAAGGAGATGTCTTTCTAAGAAAACCAGTGGGGTAAAGTTGAATTGTTGATGGAAAATGGGACAATTGTTAAAGAAAAATGAAAAAAAAAATTGTCTTCTTCTGCGAGGAAGGAACGGAAATGGCAGATGTGGAGAAAAGAAGGCTTTCCATTTTGAACGATCTTCCTTATTTCCATTATACTCTGATGATTGATGTTTCGTTAAAAGGGGAATCGTATCTTTTGACCGTTTTTGGAACTAAATAAGGACGATTGTGAAGAACCTAATATTGAATTTCTGGACTGGTAGACATGGAATTCGAGGCCGATGATGCTTCAGTTGGCGTATGTTAGTGAGCCATAAGGAACATTTTGATGTGAACCTGAACATTGGAAGTATATGGTACGGTATCTTACTGGTATTGAATATTGAGTTAAAAGATATATGAATTTTTGAATATAATTAATGCATATTGAGTATTGTGAATTATTTATCTGTCCATTTAAGTTTTTTTAAGCTTGGAAGAGATTTATAACTAAATTTAAAACATACATTTGCTTCTCAACTTTAGTGTAAACTTTTTAAATAAGGAAACTTTTTAAATAAGAAAATTACTTAATAACTAAAGTGAAATTTGGGTGAAACATTTTATAATAATAATTTTCCTATAGAACTAATGACTGATAGAACAACATTTTTGATAACATCAGAACTAAAAAAAAATCTTTAAGATACGAATATATGCTTATTTTAAAAAGAGTAAATACCTTTTGACTGTGGATGTGAAGACTATCAATGGGAGACATAAACCAACCGCTTTTCCACAAAGAAATTTAATTAAATTTCTTTGTGGAAAAGCGGTTGGTTTATGTCTCCCATTGATAATATACTTATTTTGTTTGAAAATTAGTTATGTGCTGGAATCACTGATAGTTCATGGATTATAGAAACAGTTTTTTTTAGTTTTTTTAGTAGTCTATCTTTGAGAAAATTAACAGTTTATGGCTTACCCCTTGTTAGGCAATCATGATGCACATTGCTCGATGTATGGATGTCACACTTTTTTTGTTCATTTGTATATTAATGCGCATATAATCAACTGGCTGAATGACTGTGTATCGTTGATCACAGTTGAGGATGTGAGCGTTATGGGAAGTAGAGTTGATCACATGTATTTGTGGATTCTTCTTACTATTCTACAATACTCATTTCCAAAAACGTTGGGACAGTGCAACATATAAGAAGAACTCCAACACATTTGTTTGGATTATTGTATTGCCGTTTATTTCAACGCATTACAATACATAAACGATAAATTAGGCATGGGATCACATATCTTATATGCTTAAAGAAAGATACAGGTGGTTTTCCTGTTTGGCACGTGCAACACACTCCCAAAAAAGTTGGAACAGCACGGCGTTTACCTCTCCTCTTGATGACACACTGTAATCTTCTGGGCATCGATGACACCGATCTTTCTAACACCGTAACCGGAATTCTGTCCCATTCCTGTTGGATATAGGTTTTCAGCTGTTCAACTGTCCGGGGTCGTCGCTGTCGTAGTTTTCGTTTAATAATACGCCAAACGTTTTCTATAGGCGACAGATCCGGGCTGCAAGGGGGCCAATCCAACATACGAAAGCGCTGCCGACGTAGCCATGCAGAAGTTATGCGCGCTGCATGCGGTCTGGCGTTGTCTGGTTGAAATATACACTGACGTCGTCCAAACAGGCGCCTCTTAGATGGCACCATAGCTTGTTCCAGGATCTGTATATACGCTTCAGCACTGACGGTGCCATTGCAGATGTGCAAGTCTCCCATTCCATGGCCACTAATACAGCCCCAGACCATGACAGACGGTGGTTTCTATACCGAACGCCTGTAGCACGCGGGAATATCCTTTTCGTCTTTGGTCCGGAGTGTACGGCGTCCATTATTTCCGTAAACAATCGTAAAGGTTGATTCATCGGACCACAGTATGTTCTTCCAGCGTGCTTGGGACCAATTGCGATGGGCTCGAGCCCATATCAGACGGCGACGTTGATGTCGTTTGTTGATGTATGGCTTCCGTTGTGCACAGTATAACTTAAGTTTGCATTTGTGGATGCACCGGCGTACAGTATTCAACGATAATGGCTTCCCGAAGAAATCGCGGGCCCACGTGGCTATGTCCGTAATCGCAGCATTCCTATGCGTGACGCAGTGACGTCGGAGGATCCGAAGAGCTCGAGCATTCAGAATAGGTTTTCTACCTTGGTCTTTCCGAACTGTGATCTCACCTTTATCTCGGTAGCGCTTGTTAATATTATGTACTGTAGATGATGACAGGTTAAATCTTCTAGCTATTGCACGCTGAGAAACGTTGTTTGTGAATTCTTGAATGATTCGAACACGAAGATCTTCGCTAACTGGCTTGCCTCGACCCATCGTTCCGAATAAGTTACCTGAACGACGGATGGCAACTGTTATTTATACGGAATGTAGTACGACGTCATCGTTCTAGATTATTCCCGAACAATTCGGAAGGTTCCACTACTAACGGCGCTTTCTACAACGTATGTCCCTACTATTTTGGAACGTGTTGCAACACCTCCCGGCCATTCAAAATGAACGTCCCGGCCACGATACAAAATGTTTTGATGCACACAGTATATTTATGCCATTTCATAAACGTATCTGCTATTTTGTATTCGCGAGAAAGTTTGTTACATCATCCCTTTTTGTTTTTTCTATATATTTTGCACTGTCCCAACTTTTTTGGAAATGAGTATTGTATGTATGAGATATTCGCATGTTGGTTTCGTAGACTTTTTTGGGACTGGTATGTTTCAATTTATGAAAACAGGACCAATTTTAAAGTTAAAGTCTACGAAATCAACTTGCGAATACCTCATATACAGAATATTAACAAGAATCTACAAGTTAATGTGATCAACTCTACTTCCCATAACGCTCACATCCTCAACTGTGATCAACGAAAAACCATCATTCAACCAGTGATCAACTATACACAATCATTCAGCCACTTGATAATAATATACAAATGTACAGCAAAAGTGTTACATCCATACATCGAGCAATGTGCATTGTGACTGCCTAACAAGGGGTAAGCCATAAACTGTTAATTTTCTCAAAGGTAGACTACTAAAAAACTTAAAAACTGTTTCTATAATCCATGAACTATCAGTGATTCCAACATCTAACCAATTTTCAAACAAAATAATGACATATTCGTATCTTAAAGAATTTTTTAGTTCTGATGTTATCAAAAATGTTGTTTTATCAAAATTGTTGTTCTATCAGTCATTAGTTTCATAGAATAATTATTATTATAAAATGTTTCACCCAAATTCCACTTTAATTATTAAGTAATTTTCTTATTTAAAAAGTTTACACTAAATTTAAGAAGCAAACGTATGCTTTAAATTTAGTTATAAGTCATACAACTCAACTGTATCCTGTATTAATATTGGAAGCGATTGATCGATGAAGCCATAGTAGTCATTATACAGGGTGAGTCTGAAACCCTGTCACAAACTTTTAGGGGAGGTAGTATGGATGATTCTAAGCAAAAAAGTTGATTTGATTAGGTTAGGTTAGGTTAGGTTAGGTAGTACTCCTGTACAGGGCGCGTAACAATGCACAGGACCAAGGCGGCGTGTGCGCGGCATTGCAGTTATTGTCGTCACACTTAGAGTCAACTCTTCCAGTACAATGCAGATACCAATCTGACAATTTCATGTAAATATGGTCGGATAATTCTTCTCCAGGAGGGAGCCATCCTGTACAACGTTCTCTGGACATATTGTCTCACAATTTAAATCACTTCTTGTAGGCCACCAATGCTACACGTGTTCAAGATTTCAAATAAATCTACCCATTCCTTCTAGGCGCTGCTTTTTTTTGGCCAGCAGTGTATATGTAGGCTTTCAGTATAGCTACGATAAATGCAATTTTATTTAAATTAGATCTCAGATCGAAATTTGCGTCAGTCAAGATTCTTTAACTACATTCATAGTATTTTTATATGGACTATGTTAATTAATTTAATTCGATAGCAATACAAGACCCTGTCTATATTATGTTTTTCGGCATTCAAAAAAAATTAGCAAAATCTCATTCAAATTCATAGAAAAACAAAAAAAGATTAAGATAACTTATCGTAAACGTCCCTTTAAAACAAGTTCGCCCTTCGTTCACTTCATTAAAACAATTCCATAGGGTGGGTGCCTTGTACAACTACGGCCCACTACTTCCAAAAAAAAAAAAAAAATAATAATAAAAAAACTTCTCCCCGATGCCAAGGGTTCATTCATCAAACGAGAGAAAGGACTGTAATTTGTTTCAATCTAATGTGTCGATCGAGGCTCGAAAACTGCTCCAACCCCCGATGACGCCTGGCCATGGAAAAAGCCACACCTTCAACCTTGTAACTTGGCTTCGAAAAAAAAAATTAATAAATAAATAAATATAAAATAATAAAAACTTGCCGTAAAGGAACGTAAATTTTTATCCCTCGTCGAGATAAAGAAAATAATTACAAATGCCGCTGTGTTTTCGACGCGTGTAATTAAAGCGATTTAAATGTCGTCGCCACAGGAGGAAGAAGCAGCAGCAGCTTTAAACGCTTTTCCCAGTCGCATCTGGCCAATATTCAAGGGACACTCACACAAATAAAATTAAAAGCGAACCACGGAAAAAAAAAAAAAAAAAGGATTCTCGTCTTCCTCTCTCTGAAACAAGCTGATACGAAGCAGATAAAGTCCATTTCGGTTACTTTGCTTGTAATAAAAACTTAAGCCCACCGCGCTTGCTTTCTTCTTTTAATCACTGTAAATAGAAAAATTATTTTTATTTCCTTGTCTCGTAGGCGGCCCGGAACATCAAACGTGACACTGAATTAAAATTAAAACAATTTCACATTTAAAGCGATTATACTCAAAACAGGCGTGGCAATTTTCAAGCAACTCATTGGAACGCTTTAACAACCCAGCTGGGCTTTTAACGTTTTTATTGCACATCACTAAGAGTACTTACAGGCAACTAGGCAGAACGAATCCTAACTTTATATTAGCCCGAATTAAATGCAAGCAATGCTAGCTTTTCTTACAGGTAAGTACTTAAGTACTCAAATACGCGTCGAGCTACCTATTACATCTATAAGAGCCTCTACTCCTCTAGAAAGGGCTTTCCACAACTTTCTGGATAGTTACAGCTGCAATTTTGTGTCACTTCTCATTTAGAGCAGCTGCCAACTCAGACACTCATGCTGGGCGAAATGGACGAGCACGAAGTTGACGTTCTAACTCATCCCTCGAGTGATGAGTTGATTGGGTTGAGGTCGGAACGCAGTCCATTCAAGTTCTTCCACGCCCATTTCTTCGAACCATCATCCAGTTACAGACTTTGATTTGTGAATGGGAGTATTGTCATGTTGATAAACAAATAGACCCATGCCAAATTGTTTCACTTTGTAAGAAGCGCAAAATCGTTAAGAACAATGGTCGCGATACTCTTTTCTAAAAGTTATGTAATTTGCGATCCCCAACTTTACATTTGAATTAAAAAAAGCATGGGTGGTCTCACGATGTTAAAAATCATTGGCAGAAATTTCTTCGGCGAACCTGAGGTGGGGAACCATGGGTCTAGAATTTCCAGGCAAACCTCGGAATTCGTAGATTTCTTAATAGATTTCTTCCAAGATGTTATGGACAATCATATACAGAGTGAGTCAAAAGTCGCAGTAAACCCTGTTTTTTCGAAAACCTTGCAGGAATTGGGAAATCTGAATATTCCAGTAAGGTAAGGGTGATGTGGTCTATCTTTTACGGTATGTATCGAACATGGCCGCCATCTTGAAATCGGCCATCTTGAATCTAAGTCAATTTTTTAAAAGGTAAGGGGGTCGTGTGATATATCAAATAACATGAGCATTTTCTGACAATTTCATTCCTGTAAACAGATTTGAAGTAGCAGTTATGGTTCAACAGTTACAATACATTTTGTTTCATTTTGTAACAGGTAACTGAAGATGGCTTTGACCACGGAGAAGAGAATTGAGTTCATTTTGATGTTTGGAGAACGAAGTTTCGTGTCATAGCTGCAGATTTTAACAACCGGCACCCAGAAAGACCTCCAATTTCACACACTGCTGTCAGTTGCTTAATAAAGAAATTCCGAGAAACTGGGACTGTAGTTGACAAGGAACGAAGTGGCCGTCCAATAAGTGCCACTGACGAGACAACCTCAACAATGGTTTTGGCGTCCTTCGTCAAGAGCCCACAACGCAGCACACGACGTTTGTCAGCAGAATGTGGAATCAGCCCGTCATCGATCGTACGAATCCTTCATGCTCATCAATGGCATCCATTCAAGATTCAGATGCTCCAGCACCTAGCAGAGGATGGTTCAGACAGATGTATGCAGTTTTGCACGTGGGCCCTAGAGCAACATCGACAAGATCCCTCTTTTGCACAAGGTATCTTGTTCAGTGGTTAGATGTTCAATATCCTGGTCATTGGATTGGCCGACGTGGTGGGTGGCATATCCTGATCACCTGATCTCACACCATGTGACTTTTATCTGTGGAGTCATTTAAAGCAACTCCTAAATGCAGAGAAAATCAGAAACGGACACCTTCTCCAGCAACGCATTGAAGAAGCGTGTGCTAGCATTACTGCGGAAATCCTCCTGCGAGTGCATGACGATTGGATTCAGCGCCTTCAAAAGTGCTTTGACCAAGAGGGATACCATGTTTAACACATTAAATGAAACAAAATGTGTTGTAACTTTAGAACCATAACTGCTACTTCAAATCTGTTTACATGAATGAAATTGTCAGAAAATGCTCATGTTATTTGATATATCACACGACCCCTTTTCCATTTAAAAAAAATTGACTTAGATTCAAGATGGCCGATTTCAAGATGGCGGCCATGTTCGGTACATGTCATACGTTACTTGTTTTGGCTTTTTTCCTGTAGAAAGTTAAATTAAGATGAAAGGAAAAATTCCGCAACCTAGTTTCGAACCAGGGACCAGTAGTAACAAGCTCCTCGCCTCTACCAATTAGGCGTTCCGGACATTGGTACAGCTAAACTGTCAAATGGCCAGTTTCAAAAATGTCAATTAAAACAATGCCTAAGTTTCAGTTAGTTAACGATTGGTTAAGTCCTGTAACCGAGAAATATTGCACAACTCTAGTTAAGTCTCAGTTAGCTAACTGGATGGAATATAAGTAAAAAGGACAGTGATTGGTTCGTTTTGCTCCAATTAAACTTCCGGTCAACATGACTTATTGTTTTAAATTAGATGTTTGATAATTAGCCTATCCAAATTGCTGTTTGAAAATTAGCTTATCCAAACAGCTTATCTATTTTGTTTATCCAATTAGCTTATTTAAATAGCTGCTAGATAATGATCTCATCTAAATGGCTTATCCAAAGAGCTTATCAACATAGCTCTTCAAATGGCTTATCCGTTTAGTTGCTTGATAATTAGTTTATCCGTTTAGTTTAAAATACTGGGCGAGACATTTATCTTGAGACAACTGAATATCTCGGAAACTAAGCATTGTACGAAAAAATATCCAAAATAAAAAGTGAATTATTTCGCGGTAAAAATTCATTAGTTGAAAAATTACCCCCCGACCCCATGTGAGGGAGGCTGGCGGGTAGGGGTAACTTTGAAATCTTAAATAGGAACCCCTATTTTAATGGTATATTAAGATTGTACACAATATTGGAGAAATGTTTTATTTATTTATTTATTTATTTATTTATTGATTAGGTATAATACATCGGAGCTCATCTAAGACCAGTATGGTGATAATTTCGTTTTAGTGCACAAGTAAACTTTTGGGGGCAGCAGTCCTATGGAAACAGAGTCTATGCGTGTGTATTGAAAAATATTGGATTTTTGAAATTTTGACTTGGGATTGTTAAAGATCATTAAAAAGTAGAATAAGAATGTCTACTGTAAGACCCACTCTCTCTCTATCTCTTTGCTTTCATCGATAAAATTGGGTTCAAAACTTTTAAAAGTTCCACATTTTCAGGGCCTTTATCTCCTAAACGGTTGGATCAGTTGAAAAAACACCAAGAATAAAACATTTCTCCAATATTGTGTACAATCTGAATATACCATTAAAAATAGGAGTTCCTGTTTAAAATTTCAAAGGTACCCCCCTCCCCCCCCCCCAATCTCACAAGGGGAGGGGGTAATTTTTTAACTAATGGATTTATCTAGCGAAGTAATTCACTTTTGATTTTGGACATTTTTTCGTACAATGCTCAGTTGTCACAAGATAAATGCCTCACCCTGTATATTTCTGTTTCGGAATGCCATTTGCATCGCTAACCATGAAGCTAAACCGTCGTCATCCAGCGTTTCAGTTAAACTGCTAGTTAAGTCCTAATCTCGCTTGGTGCAACGCAAAAAATTTTAACCGGGACTTTAACAAATAGTTAGTTTTAACTGCCGTTGTTGCAAAAGTGGAATTCTAACACAGCAGCAGTTTCCAACCTTTCATTTTATCCAGAAAGAGGCAAATATCCTAAATAATTAAATGATATCCGGACGGAGGTACGGCTTGAAAAAATCCTCCTAAATCCATTTTTCAATTATAAATATTGTAAACTTGTATGAACAAACATGGGATCTGTGTAAAAATAGTGACGTCATAAGGTGGGTCTGGAAACGACAAGCAGAGTTAATTTTCCATAATATTTGTGCAATGTAATTTGCATAAACCCAATTCTAAACAAGCAGCGAATAAAGGCGATATTCGTAGACCTGTGAAGGGCCAAATTAGCGTTTATTTTCTACAGAACCTCTCTTTGAGTGAATTTGCTAGAAAACTGAATAGATCTGTGTGTGTGTGTTGTTAAAAACCATTATCACATGTAAGTCGGTGTTATTGACTAACTAATAATCCCAAGAACTATTAAGTATTAGTTAATTAAGTTACTTTTCTAAGGAATCCCTTTCATTCCACCTTAAAAATTATACAAATATTACAATAAAAATTCGAAGCAGGCTTTGGTAGGAATGTTTTGAAATTGAGGTCGGTTCGCTTTTCTCTGATCGATATTTTGTAACTTTTCTCCAGCGTGCATTACTCCCCTTCTAGGTTCAGTTTTTCAAAAAAAAAAAAAAAAAAAAAAAACCTCCTACACCAGATGAAAATTCCTCTCGTATTTTGCCCAAAACGTCACCCTCCAATAGGCTTCGTTCAGAGAGTTGGCCTTTCACACCTTTCTCCTTTTTTTTATATTTATTTATTTTTTCCCCTCTTCTACCTTTCGGTGATCGGTCTGGCTTATTAGAGGCACTCCGATGGAAAAGCCCGATAAAACGCCGAACATCAGCGTGTGCGTCTGAGTGTGTGTTGGAGTCAGAATTGCATGTTCCAGTTTGGAAAATAATTACGGCTGCTCTGCGTTTTTAAACCTGTTTTCTGGTCGGCGAGGAGAGTGCAGCAGGCCCCGCCAGTGAAATTGTAGGTGTGAGAGAGGGGGAGGGAGGGGGTAGAGGAATCCCCTTTTGAAAAGTCGAAATGCCGTATAATTCCATGGCCCCGGGCAATGACAGAAACAGCAGGTATTCCCTTCAATAGACACAGACCCTTCCACTAAAAACTTTCTTCTAAAAGGAGCCAGCAGCCGCCTGTCATCGAGGGCGACGGGGCCTCATAATCGCCCGGAAATCAAATTGCTCTTCCCTCCAAAAGATAGGGTGGTCACAAAAAACCGCAAAACACTCGATAGAGATCATGGTTTTAAAAGTACCATACCTTTATTTATTTATATGTATATCTTAAGTTCAGATTAAATCAAATTGTTGAGCTCTTGAACTATTTTCTATTTTAAAGTTGGATTAGGAAAACTCCAACAAGGAAGCATGCCCTGAAAATTGTTTAGGAAAACTCCCTAGCAATGAGGAAAATTGGCTTCTCTATATTTCTTTTCATTCATTTATGAATAAAATGAATGGAAAAATAACAAAAACTCTCTTAAATGTTTTAAATATATTCTTATAACATTAAAGTCTAATAAACGAATTCTGTAGTTTAATAGCTTCCAATGTGTCTCCCTCTCTTCTTTCTCATAGGGATTTTAATTAGCGAGAACCAGCCAGACTATATTTAAATTTTTAATAGAATTGCACTTTAAAATTCGCCAATTAAATATCTGAACATTGAAGTAGAAAATGGTTTTAACACTCCAGAAGTAGCGCGGGTGTTTATAACACGGGTGGTGGCGCGCGGTCTGTGAGACCGCATTTTGAAACTACTTTTTTTTAATGTTCAAAAATGAAATTCATAAATATTTTTTATCTATCACTTAATTTATCTCATTATTAATAGAACACCTCAAAAAACTTTTCAATATTATCTAAAAGATGCAAATTTTAGAAAGAAATTTAAAAACCCTTCTTTTCCCGTCAAAATTAGACATGAATATTTCAGGAAAGGCATTTATAAAAATAAAATAGTTGAAAATTGATACTGCGTGCACTATTTTTACTTTTCTTACATAAAAGAAAACATTATAAAAATGAATAATAGCAATCATTTCTCAGAAATTATATTTATAGAAGAGTTTATTGCTCTTGAAATTCAGAAAACAGCATTTGTTAGTATATTTGCATTATTATTTGCGTTTCGCTCCAAATATTTGTTTTGAAATAGGAAAATATTATTAAACAAAAGACATATTCGTAATTAACTGGAACATATGTTTAGGTAATAAAAAATTAAAAAGAAGTAAAAAAAAAAATGACTTTTACATCAATTTATTTTAATAACGAAGTTGGTGGCGCGCGGTCCCTGAGACCGCACGTCCTATATACGTGAATTACAGTCAGGGGTAGGTATAAAATCGTGGATTATGACAAACTGAATCCTAAATGGGTCAAGTTGGGAGAATACAGAAGTGGTCATTTGTTTCTTTTAAATTCATAAGATGATATTCACAAAAATGTAGTGATGCGTTCCCTGAGACCGCGCGCCATCTTTGGAGTGTTAAGCTGGTGAAGTTTTTTTCAAGAAACCTCCAGATGAAATTTTCCGAATACAGGATATTGACGTATTGGATCATTGTCAAATTTTGAAGATTCATCTTATATTTCAATGCCATTTGTGATCCGATTTTTTTCATAGGAAAAATTATCTAAAAAAACAAAATGTAGTGATGCGGTCCCTGAGACCGCGCGCCTTATACACTACATGATCAAAGGAGTTGGGACACCTGTTGCTCTACCGTAAAGCCGCAAAAAGCTTCAATCAGCAGTCTGTAGGACCACCCTGAGCTGCTACCACTGCCTCCACCCTACATGGCATACTGTCCACAAGTTTACGGTATGTGCCCACAGGTATTGATCTCCATTCCTCGAGGAGTGTTCGTGGTCAGTTCCTGGACAGATGTAGGGCGAACCATCCTGGATCTCACACGTCGATGTTCGATGGGGTTGATATCAGGACTCTGGGCGGGCCAATCGAGTTCTTCAACCCGCATCTCGTCAAACCAGTCGGATATGGATCTTGCTTTGTGGGAAGGCGTATTGTCGTGCTGGAAGAGGAACGGCCCGTCACCGAAGTGTTCCCACAGCGCTGGAAGTGCCCCGTTATCCAGAATGGTCCTGTAGCCATCAGCATTGAGGTTTCCGTCCACCTTGTTTAGGGGTGTCCCAACTCCTGTGATCATGTAGTGTATCTACATATGGACACATATAGATAGGAGAGAACTGCATACAGAGTATTTTGAAATCGTATCAACTAGAACTCACTTCTATCCATAGAGCGCTATTTGAAATTGCTTCTCTTCCCCCAGATCACTATCAAATTCTTTTCGACTCCAAGAGTGCCATTCTAGCTATCCAGTCAGCCCTAAACAAGGGTCGTTGGTATTTCAGAAGCCTGCTGAGTTATGTGGTTAATCTTCTTCTCTTACTTACATCAAAAGCTTATGTTATCTGCTTTATCTGGATCCCTGGCCACTATGGTTTCTACGGAAATGAATTGGCGGACAAGCTGGCGTACTGGGGGCGAGTGGGTGCGAAGCCGGCGAACTTGTCACGCGTTGACGCTTGGCACTGTTGTTCGAAACGGCTTGTTGGTGCGATGAAACGCTGCATGGACTCTAGAGACTAAGGGAAGCCATTATAAGAATTTAATTCCGGTGATCGGTGGCGCTAACACTTCTGCCCCCAGATGGCGCTCACATCTTCAAAGATCAACTTTATTCCGGCTGCGAACTGGTCATCTACCTCTAAATCACTTTTGTCATAAGCTCCATATATTGGACTCGGCGCTATGCAAATGTGGATTGCCGGAAACAGTCGAGCACGCTCTCCTAAAATGTCCTCTATTTCGCCGCCAGAGGGCCGTGCTGCTATCTGGCTTAGCTCGCTGCAAAAAAGCCCCGTCGCTTCAAAATATTCTCCTTGTTTCCCCTCTGTATCAGAAGACCAAGCGCACCATCATCTCCCTACTCTTCGCCTTCCTTGAAGATACTGATCTCCTTACAAGGATTCAAGGCCCCTTAAAGCCCATTGACCATATGCCCTTAAACTTCCACCTGTGATTAATCTTTATGCGAACCTTTGCTAAAACTAATCAGCTGGTCTCCACCCATGTGAGACGAAGGCTGTGAAGAAAGAAAGAAAAAAGAACCAATGGTCGGATATGCGTATTTTAGGTACCATGAGATTTTGAACGAGCAATGCAAGCATTACAACGGTGCATGAAATTTTGCGGCACCAACGACTTGATGTGCCCCCACAGGAAAAAAAATCTAGGAATTAGATCAACATCGAAACGAGCAGGCACACAGTATATTGCAGAAGCATTCTCTCGCGGACAACAAGATCTCGTTTTGCTGAAATATGCATTTCCGACCATTGGTACCTATCTCAAAATATTCTGTTTGCAGTCTTCTACCTTTTGTAGAATTTCGACCCTAAAGGTTTGGGATACCCTGTATAACGGCACTCTGGGCCACTGATGTGGTTTAAATTAATTTCTTATTAGAATATCGAAAACGACTCCAAGAATTTTGCAAACAAATAAAGAAACGACCTTCTTCTTGAAAACGTCCTAAACGCCATAATTTCTATGCCCTCTGTTAGGAGACTCGTTTCATAGCAGAGAAACTACGTATGATTACGGCATTCAGAAGACGACTGAATCACTAGTCTAACAATAATAAGAACATAACTTTTTATTCGGCGTGCCTCTTTTGGGCGGGAATGTGTATGGATTCGTTCAAACTTTCACTATCTCTATTGCTCTCAAAGGAAAAATACAGAGCTTTAACACTTCTATTCATTTCAGATGGCAATTGGGAAGCAAAGATTTCAATTCGGCTCCCATAATGGTTTTTAGATTACCAAAGGGTTGAAGTTTTTATATCTCAACAGCTTTCATCCGTATTGTGAGGATCAAGTATACTCATCAGAAAAAAAAGCACCAGAAAATTACACGCCTCGGCAAATACGTTTTACTTTCGCTCAATGGAAATAGAAAAATGGATTTTGGATAAACATATAAAGGAAAAAAATTATAAGTTCTTTATAAATTTTTCTAATTCTAAATGTTCATGATTTTTTAGAGTTTTTTTAAGAATGTCCAAAAATTTTAATTAATTAAAAAAAACTGCGAGTTTTAAATTTTATTATTTTAAAAAATCGATTTTCAGGAGTGGAACTGGGAATTGCTACAGCAAGAAACAGCGACTGCATATTCACCAACAAATGCTTGAAGAAGTATCACTTCATTCAAACACGAATCATATACACAGTCCAGTCACTTTAATGTGACCACCCCCTACGTTCAACATCAGTGGAAATTGGTTACGTCCAGAAGGTACGTACCAGTTTCAGAGGTGGGGGAGGAGGGGAGATATAGGAAGGTTGTCAGAGGGAAGCAGAAAACATTGCGATCGCTGGAAGCATGTCGAAACGTAGCGATTTATCCGACCTCCAATAGGGCATGATAATCTGCTTCCGAGCCAATGGCGGCAGTATTTCCGAAACGGCTAGTTTTGTGAACTGTTCGCGTGCCGCCGAGGTGAAAGTGCATCGTGCTGGCAGAATGGGAATACCCAAAATCAGCGACGTGCCAAATGTGGGGCACCACGGGCCACAGATGACAGAGGTGAACGACGGCTTATCTTATCTTGTACAGAGGGTACAGTAGATTATCGCAAAACTATAATCTGCGGCACTTACTCCTTCGAGGGAGTTTTGCGCCATCCCAGTAACTAACGGCTGCTACGAGATGACAGTAGCAACCGACGGCTTAACGGGGGTTAATGATGGAAGAACTGCTGGCGGACGAACAAACCAGTGGCTATCACCAGCTGCTGGACATCCACCACTAGTCACTCAGCAAATGGGTCAGACTAAAGTGCCCCAAATAGCCGTCCCACCCAGCAGTGGTCCTCAAAGCCACTGGCTGTCACCCAGCCAGCAGCTGGCCGAGCCTGAAGTTGCTTAACTCCATCGATCGGAGAGACAACCAGGCCACCCCTTGAACGACGGCTACGGAGATGCGTGCAAGCGAACGGATGTGCAATCGTGGACCAACTGCCTCCCAGATGAACCAGGGGGCTACCAAACGTGTATTCTCAACGACAATTTAGCGAACGTTGCTGCGTATGGAGCTGGTTCGTGCACAGCTGTTCATCGACGATAAAGACTGACATTTGCACGCCAGTTCCGCAACTGGACAGGAACAGAGTGGCGAAAGATGGCGTTTTCCGATGAATCACGGTTTATGCTAGATCGGACAGATGGGCGATGGCATGTACGGCGTTCAGCGTCAGAAAACCAACACCCTGCAACACGTGCTGCAAGAGTCCAGGCCGGAGGAGGCAGCATTATGGTCTGGGGAATGTTTTCGTGGCATTTCCTGGGTGCACTCATCATTGTGGACTGCACCATGGATCAATGGAAGTACGCATCTGTTTTTTCGGACCATGTCCACCCCTACACGCAGATTGTGTGTCCTCAGCACGATGGCATCCTCCAGCAGGACAATGCGACGTGCCACGCAGTTCAAAGAGCACGAGGATGCGTTTACGGTACTCCTCTGGCCCCCAAACTCCCCGAATTTAAACCCCATAGAGCAGCATCTGTGGGACCACCTCGATCGGGTTGTTCGCGCCATGGATCCTCCACCGCGCATCCTACGTTAGTTCGCCACAGAACTGGAGTTGGCATGGCTTCACATCCTTGTCAATACCTTCCAGAACCTTATTGACTCTCTTCCTGCCCGTCTCGCAGCTGTCCGCGCCGCGAAAGGTGGTTATTCTGGCTACTGACAGGTGGTCACATTAATGTGACTGGGCTCTACGTGAGAAATTACCAAGTTTAGCAAAACATGTGGCCACAAATATTCCAAATTCATTGGCATTCTGTGGTATTCATTGACGATTCGAACAATCCATAGAAGGCTTGGTGAAAGGGAACTTCAGCCACTGATCTCGAGAGGCATAAATCTCCATGGACTTATGGTGCTATTGCACAGGGCAACAGGACTGAGTTGATTATTGTCCAAAAAATAATGAAATATTTGAAGACCATTTTTGCCCGGCTTTTCAAGATAACGGAAGGAATGGCTGCAAAATTATATGAAATTGATACATCATGTAATTGCATATTTTATAGGTTGATGGATATTGCAAAAGAGCAAATAAGCGCCGCGGCGGTTATTCGATTCAGAGCAAATTCGGTGCGGCACTTATTTCTCTGTACACTGTTTATTGAACAAACGATACAATCTCGAATTATTTACAATTTTTTTTTTAATCAGAATCTGAATCACCATCACTTTCGTCAATCACAATTTCGGGATATTTTATGCATTGAATTCAACTCGGTGGCGGCATCGACAATTTCGATAATCGGAGCGCGGCGCTTATTACCTTCAGTGTAGAATAGGTGCGGATGCGGCGCTTATTTGCAGTGCGGCGCTTGTTTGCACTTTTACGGTATTTTCACAATAAAAATGTATTGTAAGAGATGCTTGCTTGATTTTAGACAAAAAATAATAGATGCTCCCTAGATTGTGGGAAGATTGGTAGTCCATATCATATGGCATTTTCCAGTAATAGACAAGCCTTAAGAGATCTTAACGTGGCCTGCCCTTATTTCCATGAATTTTCTCCATTGTTTGGAAAGAACGAGGCTTGGAGAGAAGAAAAAAAAATTCTTCAAGATAGCACTCGCTCACTAAATTGATTATTTATCCCGAATGCGTCATCCCCAAATTAGATGAAACTCATCGTTAATTGACGAAACCACCATAAAATTTGGCGAATGTACGAGAACTCGTTCAATGTGTAAGACTTTCCATTTCAAGTCATGTAAATAAAAATTTTTAATTAAACTTCATTCTATTTGAAGGCGTTTAAAAAATACTTATTAAGTAGTTATATTTCCGTTTACTTCATAATTCGTTATTATTCATCCAGCAGGTTATCACCTCGGAAACATTTCTCCTACCAAAAGATCGCATATCGAAAAGACATCAAAGGGAAAGATCTTTCAATCAGTCAGAAAAGCAAACAAATAGACGAAGCCAGCGGCAAAAAAGAAAAGTTTTTCGTGTCCAAAAGATTAGAAAACCAAACAGTTGGCATCTGGTCTCGGTTGTAGGAACCCAAGGAGCAAGAAAATAAATAAAACTGGGAAACTAAGGGATACACTCACTTCTCTTCTTCTAGGCAATTTATCTCAAGTAAAATTTATTTTCCAATTCAGAAGTTCGAACCGGAAAAAAAAATGTTCAACTAAAACATTTCCAGCATATACGAGGTTACTGTTTGTTTGAAATGATTGGATTTCGATTTAGATTTTATGCAAGATTACTTTTAACTCAAATAACGTTTGTTTGTTTTATAATGAATTTAATTAAAAGTGCAATTCAAAGTAAGTGAAGCCTCCCTTAGGAAAATTAACAAATTAAAAAAAATTAGTTGAGGCATCGTTAACCAACGATATAAGGGTTTTAGCATCAAAAAGTTACGAGCAGTAGTGGCTCGTGACTATAATAAGTGGAGGGGCACAAGTTTTTCAAATACAATGGCTGCTGAAAGAGAAAGAAATCAGAGGACTATCTGTGTAATAGCTAAAATTTTAAGCAACACATTATAAATATAAACGATTTTAGGTTTCTGGACTTCTGGTTTAAAATTTATAGCTTGATTGGAGATTGAGGCCTCATGGTCCCTACCAAGAAACATAAAAATTTAGCTAAATTTAGTACCACACTAGGATTAAACAAAATTTCAGGTCCCTAGGCCTTTCCGTTCAAACGTTATAGCTTCAATTGTATTTGAAGCCGCCAGGGTCCCCGAGGCCTATATCAGTCTCCATGTATTTTGTCTATAATTTTTAAGTAACGCACTGTAAAAATACAAAACTTCAAGTTCTTAGGCTTATTTATTCCAATGTTACAGCTTGATTTGTGGTTTGGGCTTCAGGGCCCCTATCGAGACCTAAAAGGCTGTAATCAGTTTTTAGTGTAATTATCTAAATTTTTTTAGTAAACTACTATAAGTATACAAAATTTCAGATTTCTAAGCCTTTTCGTTCAAACATTATAGCTCTGTGTTTAGGGCTCCTTCCAGGACCCCAGAGAACTATATAAGTTTTAGTGTATAATAGCTAAACTTTTAAGTAACACACCAAAATATGCAAGAATTCAGGTTTCTGAACTTCTGGTTCAAAAGTTATAGCTTGATTTGTGATTGGGGCCTCAGGGCCCTGTCGAGACCCAAGAGACTCATGCCAGTTTTTAGTGTATATTAGTTAAATTTTTAAATAATTTTCTATAAGTACACAAAATTTCAGATTTCTAGACCTTTTCGTTTAAAAGTTGTAGCTTTGCTTGTGTTTGGGGCCTCTGGGGCTCTGCTGGGGACTATATTACTTTTTTGAATATTTGCATATTTTTTTAGTACCACACAATAAATATACAAAATTTCAGGTTCCTAGGTCGTTCCGTTCAAATATTATAGCCTCAATTGTATTTGAGGCCTCGGGACCTCCAGCGGGGCCCTAGAGGCTTATATCACTTTTCTTATAGAACCGCACTACAAATTTACGAAATTTCAGGATTTGAGGCCTCTTTGAACCATGAAATTTCAGGATTTGAGGAATTTCATGGTTCAAAAGATAAAAAAGGACCCATGAACCATGAAATTCATACAAGTGGTCCCTGAGGGGCCCCGGGCCACCCTAGAGGATTCGCAATATTTTTCGCACCATACTCTGTAAAGGGCCTACGTGTGTACTAAATTTCAAGCCTTTACGTCAATCTTTTCAAAAGTTATGGCGTCATATCGTCATAGGCCCGTATGTACTGTATGTATTGTCATACGCCATAACTTTTGGTCTAACGTCGATTGGTCTAACGCCGATTGGTCCAAATGTCGATTGGTCTAAATACTAGTGATGTCCGTTGGATCCGGATCTCTGATTCGGATCTAGAAATATCCGGATCCGGGTCCGTATCCGGATTTCGGATCTCTGATATCGGATCCAGATTTCGGATCCTTTCGCTGGATGCGTATTAAGACTAATTAGGACTTAAGAGGACTAGGCTATCACTTAATAAAAGCCTTTATAAACTGCTTTCAGAAAAAGTTTGCATATACATAATTTCCTGTCTAGGATCCGATTTTCGGATCTCGGATCCAAGATCCGGATCTCAGATCTCGCATCCAAGATCCGGATCAGAGATCTCGGATCCAAGTTCCGGATCTCGGATTTCTGACCAACATCCGGTTCTCGGATATCCGGATCTTGAATTATCCAGATCTTGACATCACTACTAAATACCGATTGGTCTAAATCCCGTTTGGTAATAGCAACATGTAAAAAAAAATGTCAAAATCTGAACTAGTGGGTGACATTTCTTTTTTTTCCTGGGCGATCTGATATGGAATGACTCGTAAGTTATTTTCATACAACAGAATACATGAATAAATAGATCCCGATAGAAAAAAAAGTGCCACCCGTTTCTGAGCAACCCTTTAGATTCATGAGCGTGACTGAGAAGTTCCAGTTTAAAAAATTATTTTAAACCCATTTTTAAATAATTGCTTCCCTTTTTTTTATTTATTAGCAATTATATAGACAACAATTAAAATCAGTCGTGTTTCAATTTATACACCCTTTAATTACAACGGGTAAAAAAAATCGATTATGTACATTTCTACAACGCATCATGAATAAAAAAAAAAAGGGAAAACATTTTTGAACATAATAATACATAAAAGGTTTCCTCATGCGCATTCAGAAAGCATATGTTCAGCTGATCCAATGAAAAAAACATTAGGAGAGGAAGAAGAAGAGAAAAAAAAATATTCCAATGGAAATGATTTCCCTCTTTCTTTTTTCTATTTACATAATCATGAATATTTCCTTTTTTATTTCTAAATTCATCCTCCGTTTGGCCGCCAGCATTTTTATCGGGGGTGGGCTTTTTTGTTTCGAGTGTCAAAAGCGGCCAATTACTTGCGACAGATGCTTCACTTGCTGCAGCAGCGTCGCCTTGGCAACAGGCGAATTTCGCCGCCGTCAACAAGAATGAAACTCTTTTGTCGACATCTGTCACGTCTTGCTTGGCCTGCTTACTTATATACACCGTCTGTGACTTTTCTTCTCTCGTCTGTCAATCCCTAAACCGCCTCTCTTTTATCTGCCATTCTCTCTCTACCAACTTCCATCTTCATCATCAACAACCTCTCCTCTCCACTTTGCGAAACACATGTGACAACGCGCAACACAAGTCGCGGCTATTTTCAGGAGTCGACTAGCTCGGGCAACAGCATTTTGATGGAAACAAAATATGCCCGCTCCGTCATAAAAGATTTAAAAAGAGCCAACCCTAGATCGAAAGAAAGAATGGGAGGGGAATTAAAAGGGTCGTTTAATGGGGCAAGAGGATTTGGGGGCGTACACACGCCCTGGTGCAAATCCTCCCTGAGAAAATGAAAAGTGATAGGCAAGGAGTGTATCTCTCGCAGATCGTTTCCATTTCACGCATCCATCCATGTGATGAGTAACAATAGTAAGCAGAAAAGAGGGAGACTTTTAGAGCAAGAGAATGAGAGAGAGAGCAAAATTCAAAATGTTTCATTTGCAGCAGAGACTACATACAAAAAAATATTTTAAAAAATCGCATAATATTACGTTCAGAATATTATACGAAAATCATCTTATCAATGAGAACCACTTCTGCATTCCCCCATCGATTTCGTAGCGCCAACGGATCAATTTCGCTGAAACTTGAGACTTAAATGCAAATCCCCCGTTTATTTTTTTCATTTCACTTCCCCTAGAAGTCAAAATTTCAAATAGCGCTTAATATTTGATATTATACAGAAACCGAATTGTTCCTATCTGCGTTTTTTCCTAACAACGATAACAATAAACAACAATACAGGCAGTCGTTACGTCATGATTGCGCTGTATACATATTAAAGTTAAATATTAAATAACTTACGAATAAATGAAAGGGTAGCGAAACTAACGATTGAAACATGCATTGTTATCGATAAGACGCCGTTGGGGAAAGTTGCAGAGCTGTAGGTAGTCAGGAAGTGGGCAAAATATTGATTACAAAATTTGCGTACAAACACACAAAGTGAAGTTCAATAAAAGTGTGTAAAAAATTTTTTTTTGCGTAAAAAATTCTTATAACAACAAGGCAAATCTTTGAGAAATCCTGGGAGTATGCAAAAGAGGAAAAAGCATATGATAGAGATCCTCGGGAGAAGCTCTGGCAAGTGTTGCAAGAGTCTGGAGTGGATGGGCAATTACTGGTTGCTATCATGTCTCTGTACGAAAGCTCTGAGATGTGTGCCGGATAAATGGCATTAAGTCAAGACCGTTCACCGTGGGTGTTGGACTCCGCCAAGGGTGCGTACTGTCGCCCCTCTTGTTCATTATCTTTATGGACTGGATAGACAGGGGCAGCCGAGGCGATAAGCGTGTTTGTGTGGGCGACTGCCTAGTGGAGAGGTTGCTCTTTGCTGACGACCTTATCCTCCTTGGGTCTTCTCGCACGAACCTTCAGCATGCACTAGACCGATTTGCAGTAGCCAAATGTGAAGAAGCTGGGATGAAGATCAGTGTGGCTAAAACCGAGGTTCTGGTCCTTTCAAGATAGCCTGCTCAGTGCGCTTTCCATGTTAGGGGAGCCTCATTGAGACAGGTGGAGAAATTCAAGTATCTCGGGATTGCATTCACGAGTGATGGACGGCAGGAGAAAGAATTGGATGCTCGGATCGGTGCAGCAAGCTGTGTCAGACGTGAACTGTGGCGATCCGTGGTAACGAAACGCGAGCTGGGTAACAAAGCCAAACTCTCCGTCTTCAAATCTATCTTTGTCCCCATTCTCACCTATGGTCATGAGGCTTGGGTAATGACCGAAAGAGTGCGATCGCGGGTACAAGCGGCCGAAATGAGATTTCTGAGATGTGTGGCAGGTGTTACCCTACTAGATAGAGTGTACAGCAGCACAATAAGGGAATCTTTAGGTGTTGAGCCGCTACTTCTCCGCATTGAGAGAGTTTTGATGGAAGTTGGACTTGTTGAGAAACAGATATTAAGCAGAAAAGTGGTGCAGTTGGAAGACAGAAGAAACTTGAAAGGAGATACGCGTGGATTCCATATGCGTAAAAAGAAGGGTAGAAACCACAAAGCAGAAAGCCTTTTGATATCACTTCCTGCTTTCGTCTTGCTGCCCGACAGAAAACGCCTGTCATTTTCGAGTTGGATTGAGTCATAGCCAACAAAGATAAGAGAATTTTCTGTCGGGAAAGAGGAGAGCAGGAAGTGATGTCAGAATATTTTCTGCCTTGTGGTTTCTGCCATTGTTTTTACGCAAGTGGAATTCACGCCATACAGTTGGAAGACAGAAAATGTTGAACAGGGCACGGATACATAAGAGGTAAGGTGAAAAAGCAATGTCTTGATGATACAAAATTTAATTTTATTTTATATCATTTTTACATATAGGACGAGTCATTTAACCTGGAATTTTTGAATATCTCGAAAAAAACATTCTAAATCAAATGTCGCGGGAGAAATTCATTAGCCGAAAAATTAACCCCCCCACTTTATGAAGGGGAGGGGGTAACTTTGAAATCTTAAATAAGGACCCTTATTTTTAATGATATTTTCAGATTATACACAACATTTGAGAAACGTTTTGTTCTTGGTGTCTTTTCAATTGATCCAACCATTTAGAGGAACTTTTAAAGTTTTGAACCTAATTTTATTGATGAAGGCAAAGAGATAGAAGGTGGATCTTACAGACAATCCTATTCTCCTTTTAGATGGCCTTTAAGAATCCAAGTCAGAATTTCAAAAATCCAATATTTTTTAATATACACACATACGTAGATTCTACCTCCATAGGACTGCTGCTCCAAGACTTTGCTTGTGCACTAAAAATTTTGAATTTTTGAAATTGCGTTTTCGGATTCTTAAAGGCCATCTAAAAGTAGAATAGGAATGTCTCTATGACCCACCTTTGCCTTCATTGATAATTTTAAAAGTTCCACACTTTGAGTGCCTCTATCTCTAACCGATTGGAAAAAAAACGCCAAGAATAAAACATTTCTCAAATATTGTGTACCATCTTAAAATACCATTAAAAATAAGGGTTCCTATTTAAGATTTCAAAGTTGCCCCCCCCCCTCCCTCGCAAGAAGGGGGAGAGGAGGGCGGCTAATTTTTCGGCTAATGAATTTCCCCCGCGAATTAATTCACTTTTGATTTTGGACATTTTTTTGTAGGATGCTTTTGTTTGAGATATTCGAAAATTCCATGTTAAATGACTCATCCTGTATATTAAATAGGAGATTTCATTTTATTTAATTGAAATATTATCAATTTAGAAGTTTTTAATTGTGTCCAATGTTACAAATTTATTATTGTGCTTTTTGAGTTTGTATTATGTTGAGATAAATAAATTACTTTTAAATTCATTATACCGATTCGGTCTCGGTCTGAGACAAATTCATTATACGCTTACTTATTTGTTTTATTATTCTTATGATGTGTAAATCATGAAAGAATGGGACGCGCAAAAATATTTCAGAAAATACAAATCCGCGAACTCGTAGAAATACAAAACAAAGTGACCTATGGAATTGCTGCTTCCTTTCCCAATAAAACATATTTTACAAAAGACACACGCAGCCAAAATCACTAACTATGCAGAACTTGCATACGAAATAAATCGCTTTGGTGGGGGCAACAAAGTTACACATTGTTCTTATTCTTTCGGTTGTCGGGATTATTCCACATGTACTACCGACAACTTTAAATAGAACCCCACACGTATACAAAACATCGATCTTAAACACATGCTACTTTGTAAGGAAATTCCAACGCCCTCCACTTACATAAATCATCACGTCCCTCCACTTTAGCTACTTGAGCGTTGCCCTATTTCAGTTCCGCCTCTGGCTTCCGGGTTTGTTCCGAGTTTGGATCAAGCAATGGCTAACCTCTACGATAGAACTTGGGCTCATGCGAAACACAAGAAACCACAACTTCCGGAGGTCAAGGAACACTTTTATTCGCACAAGTCAAAATGTCTGTGACGTCAAAGTCTGCCGTAGCACTATTAGAAGTGACCTGAACGCATATCCGATGGCTCCCTACACATAATACCAGGGATTACACTCGTGTGTCTCTCCACAATATGGAAGGGTTGTGCCCTCTGCCCTCGACGCCGCCATACGAGAACACGATGGTCATCGGAGGTCATGGAGAAGCGAGACTCATCACTAAACATGATTCGACGCCATTCGTTCTCTGTCCATGCCTCCCGGGCAAGGCACCACTCTAAACGTAGGCGTTGTTGTGTTAATGGCAAACGACGCATGGGGCGGTAGGACCCCAATCCGGTGGATGCGAGTCGTCGAGACACTGAGAATATGTAGAGTCTCCAGTACATATTCGCGGATGGCGGGTGCTGATGTCATGGGATTCCTTAATGCTTGGAGCACCGTACGACGGTCCTCCCTTGGGGTGGCGTTTGTTGGTCGACCCGAACCTTCACGACGTGCATGAGTGGCCCTACGTACCCACTGATTCCAACATCGGGCCACTGTGAATGGCCCATATGCCTGGCAATTGCACGATACAACCGATCAGCCTCGTGCAGTCCCACAATGCGGCCCCTGTCAAATGCTGTCACTTGGTGGATAGGATGTTCTAAGATGTCTGCGAGGCTTCGCGGGTGCTTTGTACAGTACAATAATCCTCTCTGAACGTCTTGCATAACTGTCGGACTCACAGCAGTTGACTGGTAACAACTTAACAACAAGGTGGTGACATCACGAATGCACTCTGGTGAGTGTTTAGACATTACAGATCCTTGTGAATCTAATCGTTTACTCACATATCATTGGTATGGGGGGGGGGGGCAGAAAGGAATTGCACGTTCGGTCGCTTGGCTCTGCCCCCAATAAACGCAGATCTTCGAAATTTTGCAGGAAAGTTTCTAGCTACCGTTCCAAAAAAGTAGTCTTCCCGATTTTCGATATTCGAATTTTAAGTGTGCGAAAACTGATAAAAAACGATTTTCGGGGGTGTTTCACAAAATTTTCTGATATTTTGATGCAACTTCGCGGGGAATAAAGATAAAGCAACGAAATTCGGAGGGAAGGTTCTCGGGGATATTTCCGCTTTGTGAGGGGCGCCAGGAGAGTCCGTTTTATATTTTTGCCGTCTAACTCCAATGCAGTATTTCGCGAGTAAAAAGAGGTCTAGAATAATGAAATTTGGTACGGTGATGGCATTTGACGAGATAAAATGTCTGTTTGGTTCATTTATTAATTATCTGGATCCAATTTTCAAGTATTTTGTTTTCCGGATTTTTTTTTTTTTTTTTTTTTTTTTTTTTTTTTAATGAACATACAAACCGGCATGTTGAAAGCTTAGTTTTTACATTGGTCGTAAAAATCGATTTTGTTGTTTGATTTGAAATTTATTTAAAGTATCCAGGACTATTTTTCAATTTATTAAGAAGTAGCTAATATACCCGGCGTTGCTCGGACTCTTTTTTGATGAAATTTTGCAATTTCTGAATGTGAATATACAGAAAAAGAGAACAGTATTCTCCACCTTTTCTCTCCGGCCCTGCGTCACACTCATTCAGCTAAAGGGGCGGTGATTGGAGAGGAGTGAAACAGAATACAATAAGAACATTTTTAAAAACTTTGTCTGACTGTTTGTTTGGTTGAACACGCTAATCTCCAAAACTACTTGACGAATTTTCAAGGGGGTTTTCACAGGTAAATTGAGCGTAGCTTGCGGCAACATATAGGCTTACGAAAAAAAAATCTCTTAATTTGAAGTTTTTGGAGTATGCTCAGCTTAGTACAATTCGTAGAAAAGTCAAAAGATGGCGCTTCATTAGTTATTTTTAAAAGGCGCTCATATACACACGCCGGCCAATGAATTAGAAACCTTCGTTCAATATAGTATTGACCCTCCTTCTGGCTGTAATTACAGAACATACGCGGTTTGGCGTGGACTCTACTAGGTGTTGCAATGCAGATAAGGTAATCGCAGATCATGCATTCGTCAAAGAGACCTTCAGGTCCTGCAGAGTAGACGGAAGCGAATGCCTTCGACGAATGTCTCTTTTCAACATGTCCCAAACATTCTCGATCGGATTCAAATCCGGACTTTGCGCTGGCCACGTTCAGAAAAACACTCCTGAACAATTCTTGCTCGATGGACAGTAGCATTGTCGTCCATGAAGAACCCGTCACCATTGCAGGATGAACTTGATCTGCAACAATGTTCACCCGACTGTCAAGGAATATAAGGGGACCCTTGCCATACCAACAAAACATGGCCCATACCATGACACCTCCTCCTGCAGCTTGAACTGTGTTCACAACACATGAGGGGTCCATCGCTTCATGGGGCTACCGCCAAATTCTCTGCCGGGCATCGGTGCAAAACAATGTGTAACGTGACTCGTCCGACCATATCACCTTTTTCCAGTCGTCTACTGCCCTGTCATACTGTTCTTTACACCATTGCAGGCGAACTTTCCGGTTTGTTGCTAACACCAGGAGCTTCCTCACTGGCATGCGACTTCCTATCCCTATTCGCTTCAACTCTCGGCGCATTGTTCTGGAGGAGATGGGTTGCGATGATCCTTCATTGAAGTCTGCCATCAGTTGCTCCACAGTAGACCTTCGATTATGCCACACAATCCGTCTCAGACGACGTCGGTCCCTGTCTGTGTTGATTGTTTTTGATCCACAATTCTGCCGTTTCGACAACTCTTGTGGATTCCGTTGAGACCTGACCTTTTGAGATACCGGACAGTTGTACTGTCCTGGATATCGTAGCTCCAGCTAGACGGCCTCCCACAATAACTCCTTTTTGGAACTCAGACAGGTCTGCTGCTGTTTTCCCCATTTTGCTCAACTTGAGCAGCTGCAGCTTGTTCCTACCCTGTACCTGCAGCTTGAATTGACCGTGTACCTCACATGATTGCATTCATTTGCATGTCACAATCGTTTCTGACCTGTGACCCCGCTTTACATATCAGTACAGTAAATAATCACGGGTTTCTAATTCATTGGCCAATTTGAAATAACAAAAATAAAGACTTTAAAAATATTAACTTTACCATAAGGAATTTCAACGACTTTAGTTTGAAACAGAAATTCTTAAGTAATTTAATTTTAAGGTTGAAACCCTGCTCATGAATAAGTAAATAAATAATTCATAATACTGTTTAATAAAGCTACATTATCATAAAAGCGTTCGCCCATTCCAAACACACCCTGTATTATGGAATAAAATTATACATTTGAATGTTCTATAACCCTAATTACCATAATTCCTATTATAATAATAACGAACAGAAAATCTTAAAATGTCAATTGGATTCGGTGAGCGGTAAGCTACTGTGGATTCTCCTAAGTAACATGCTAAAATCAAAATCAATATTATTTTATGGATAATTTATTCCTTGTTTCTTCTCTGAAGATATGAAAGAAAAAAGTTATTGCATAGCAGCAAAGAGGTGGGGGGGGGGGGGAGATTAAAGTCTCCAATTTCGCCATGAGCGGTGAGAAATTTTGGCAGCTGTTCGTTTTAAAAGTTGATTTAATGGGTTGGGAAAACTTTTGGGAAGGAAAAATAATAATAACAAAGAAAAAAAATTCTCCATTCCAACGTTGCCAAATCCAAAGATGATTGGTTGCTTTCCAAAGCCGCTCTCTATTCTAGCCCCCTCCCCCTTCACTTTTTATTCCATGTAATATGAAATCGGATTTTGTGTAAATCATTTATAAGCGGCGTGTTTTCCAGATTTTTTTTACCTTCAAAATTGGAGGTTTGCTTGTAAAATAAGGGCGAGAGCATGACTTGAATTTAATTAATTTTTTTATTTGTTAATTAGGTCCTTAGGAGTTTTATTTTATTATTATTTTTTCTTTAACGTGTTTCGCGTTATCGTTTGAGAAAAGTTTTCACGCGTGCTCACACGACAGATCAAAAGTTTTTCGCGCAAATGAGGAACAAACATTAAAAATCATCATTAAGTTCATTTTGACTGGAGGGTATTAGCACACATTCAACAATTCACTTGGAAACGGATAATCTTACTGGAGATTAATGTTTAAGGAACATGGTGTATAATTAAGCAAAGGCAATTGCATTTTTATAAATTAATTAATTAAAAGTCCCCGTTAATTAAAAAAAAAACATCAAAAAGATTGACTGCCATCTTATTAATGTTTCTAATATGTTATGGACAATCAACATATACAGAGTCAAAAGTCGCAGTACACCCTGTTTTTTCGAAAACCTTGCAGGAATTGGAAAATCTGAATATTCCAGTAAGGTATAGGTGAGGTGCTCTATCTTTTAAGGTATGTACCGAACATGGCCACCATCTTGAATTCGGCCATCTTGAATCTAAGTCATTTTTTTTTAATGGAAAGGGGATCGTGTGATATATCAAATAACATGAGCATTTTCTGACTATTTCATTCCTGTAAACAGATTTAAAGTAGCAGTTATGGTTCAAAAGTTACAACACATTTTGTTTCATTTTGCAGCAAGTAACTGAAGATGGCTTTGACCACGGAGGAGAGAATTGAGGTCATTTGATGTATGGAGAACGAAGTTTCCGTGTCATAGCTACAGATTTTAACAACCGGCACCCAGAAAGATTTCCAATTTCACACAACACTGTCAGGTGCTTAATTAAGAAATTCCGAGAAACTGGGACTGTGGTTGACAAAGCACGGAGTGGCCGTCCAATATGTGCTACTGACTACCGGTAGACAATCTCAACAATGGTTTTGGCGTCCTTCGTCAAGAGCCCACAACGCAGCACACGACGTTTGTCAGCAGAATGTGGAATCAGCCAGTCATCGATCGTATGAATCCATTCAGTTTCCTGGTCATTGGATTGGCTGACGTGGTGCTGTGGAATGGCCATCCAGATCACCTGATCTCACACCACTTCACTTTTATCCATGGGGTCATTTAAAGCAACTCGTATATGCAGAGAAAATCAGAAACAGACATCATTCCCAGCAACGCATTGAAAAAGCGTGTGCCAGCATTTCTGCGGAAATCCTTCTGCGAGTGCATGACGATTGGATTCAGCGCCTTCAAATGTACCTTGACCAAGTGGGACACCATGCTGAACACATTAAATGACTGTCCTTTATATAGAACAGCCCAGCCTGTAATTCCAAACAAAATGTGTTGTAACTTTTGAACCATAACTGCTACTTCAAATCTGTCTACAGGAATGAAATTGTCAGAAAATGCTGATGTTATTTGATATATCACACGACCCCCCTTTCCATTTAAAAAAATTGACTTAGATTCAAGATGGCGGCCATGTTCGGTACATGTCGTATAATTTAGACCACCTCATCCATAACTTACTAGAATATTCAGAATTCCCAGTTCCTGCAAGGTTTTCGAAAAAACAGGGTCTACTGCGACTTTCGACTCACCTTGTACTATTCACTGATAATGGCTTATAAAATTTTTACTCTGCAAAATATTATTAAAATATTGGCTGAAATGTGCGTAGTATGCAGGACATGTTCAATATGTCTCCCTTGTTATAATATAGCGAATAAGTTCTTCGAGAGGTAAATATTGATATTACCACAGGAATTCGCTTGGATGAATATCGGACTTATTAATAATATTATGGTTATATAGACTTCACATGGAATCCCAAAGTACATCAAGCGGGAACAAATCCAGAACAAGCTTTGCTGTATGTAGAAACCCACAATGAAACATTTTCGGTTCCGAGTGATGATGGCCCGTCGATACCAAATATTTGCAATAGTCCAATGGAAATACGTTTTTGTTAAGTTTTCGATCAGATATGTGAAGTTTTACCAAACGAACGAAGTCGAATGCAGAAAAGGTAATGCAACTGCGAGCGGCCAACGTCACTTTTCCCCAGTGACCGACAAAGGAATCTATCAGTGGTCACAAACATAACGGTTCATAGAAAGACAGCCAAAACTGGACACTAGGGCAACAGCAAAAGAAGAAAAGAAACCACTATTCCACAAAAATGGAATAACCATTTCTTTTGGTGTTATAAAGGTTCATCTCAGCTTTATCACACGATTTAACTTGGGATCTGCATATCGATGCTTCCTTGATTAAGTTGAATAAGAAGCAGGGAAATTTCCAGGTTATATTATTTGCCCAGAGATTTCCTTATGTTATTGTACTCCTCGTGGATACACTCAAGCCAGTATTAGTGTACGGCTTTTTAGGGCTCTACCTCTCTCCATATTCTTTCCAGAACTATGAAATTACAGAAGTGGTTCCTCCGAACACTATTGAATATCCCTAAAAGTCCACCTGTTTCTTACAATTTTTCTTTCCTGTGTATTCTTACAATCAAACAAATTTATAAGGTGTAGCTCTGTTCCTTTGTATACAAGATTCAATATTCGCTTCTGTTAGTGTCAACACCTATAAATATTTTATTAATTCAGGAGAGACATGAGTATTCAACCAGGCAAGCACATGACATCATGTTACACGATCATCTCTTGGAGGCGGGTCCCATATTGTGCTGCCCGAACTGGATTTACCAACAGGATAATGCACCGGTTCATAGCTCAAAGAGTACCAAAGAATGGTTTAATAGCAATTCTGACTCTTATGAAATGGCCGACTCGCAGTCCAGGCTTAAACCCCACTGAAAATTTATGAGGTGTACTGTTGTTGTTGTTATTAGGTTCCATCAAGTCGTAGACGACTTTTGGCGACGCTAAGAGTAAAGGCCCTCCATCTTGTCCTATTTTCCACTACGTTTCGTAATTCTTCAAGGTTCTTGTTTGTCGCTTCTTTTATTTCTTCCAGCCATCTAATTCTTGGTCTACCCCGTCATCTTTGACCCTCAACCTTTCCAAGCATTATTGCCTTCTCCAGTCCCTCACTGTTACGCATAATGTGACCAAAATAGGAAAGTTTTTGTTTTAAAATCATGGCTTCCAATGAAAGTCCAGGTTTAATTTCCTCTATGACAGAAAGGTTTGTTCTTTTAGCAGTCCATGAGGTGTACTACGAGAAGCTTATCGTGATGGACGCCAATTCCAGTCAGTCTAGATGCGTGGTACAATCTGGATGCGTGGTACCACGCGAAATAGATATTGGGCAGCATCAAGAAACAAGGAATGAATAAGAAAAAGAAAAGACGGTTGAAGGAACAAACAAAGGTTACATGGTACGATCGGCGGTCGTGAGTATTTTGCCTCAAAATGGCGTCGCAGCAAGGTTCCTCATCATATTTCGCCATCTCCTTTCTCCAAAATATATTTATTTACGTATCAGGCACTCGAACACCTGAATTTTCTACTTTCGTCCGCCATTTTGATTCTACTTACCGAGGCAGCCGGACCGGCATTGGACTCCGGTCGCGTTATGAAAACGCTCATCGCGACCGGTCGTTACTTTATGAATCGAGGGTCGTCCGAATCGGGAGAAAATTTAAAATGAATAAAGCCAGTTACGTATGCCTGCATCGTTCCCGCATCGATCGGACATAGTCGAAATTTCGAGTCAGTCACTGGTGGCTCCAAAACCAGCTTTGCGACGGGCTTTGAAAGGTCGCAACCGGTCGAACTTTTTAGACACACCCTAATTGTGCCATGTGATTGGACTGAACTGCCATGTCCGTATTAATGTGAAACACCTTGTTTTTGTAATGTTGTCATTTTTTTTTTCATTTCTACTTTCGTTCAGTTTCTTTATTTAAGGAATTCTGTTAACATTTGAATAAAGATAACATTCAGATTATGTTGTTACAAGAAAAAGATAAATTAAAGCTCGGAAACCTCAAAATTTAAAGTGTCCGCATAAATTTGAAACAGACCTTATGTTTATCCTCAGATTTTGTTATTCAAAAAAAAAAGAAGACTTTAAGCTTACTACTTATAAGTTTCGTTAGACAAATGAATACAAATGAAGATATCGTTATGAAGACGTATATTAAGAAGAGTTTTAGAAATTTAGTTCCGTATGTTTCTCTACCGCGACAAATGAATCAAATTCGGAAATTTGACAGTAATCTTCAAAAAATTCTCATCGAAATAAAAAAAAAAATCTTAAAAGAGGAGAGAAAATTTTGTGGGTGAAAATTAAGGGGAAAAAAAAACCAAAAGGAAATTTCAAGGACTTAAAGAAAATGCAAAATTGATTGCTCGAGAAAAAAAATACCAGAACCCGCAGTAAAAGGAAAGAAGATACCGAAATAAGGGAACGAAGGAAAATGAGAAAAATCTTCGTCGCTTCCAACATAAAAAAAAAATTAAAAAAAAAAAAAAGAGAGAGAAGGAAATTAAAAGGAAGCAGGAAGGATAAAAAGAAAATAAGAAAAGGTGAAGGCAGAGACGGGACTAAAAAAAATTCGATCCATTACTGGAGCACACAGTGAGGAATCTCGATGCTTGTACGTGATCTAATTAGCCCAAGTGGAACGGAGAAGACACTGCGATTAACAAAATAAGCTTCGAAGCAGGATTAATACTGAATTAAGAAAGACGTATAGGAATAATAATAATAATAATAATAATAATAATAATAATAATTCAATAGGAGCACAAAAGTGTTGACAATCCGAGAACGTACATAGTCTGGGCAAAGATGGAAGAAAGAGAGCTAAAGAGAGAGAGAGAGAGCTAGAGAGTCTTAATTTTGATTGGAGAGGATGGTTAAGCTTCCCTATCAATTTCTTTCTAATTGAGCGAACCCTAGTGAATGCTTTAATGATATAATTAAAGATAATGGGGAGGCTTTAAGAGTATAATTCGTCCACCTCCCAGCGCTCTTTCTCTTTTTTTTTCCCTCTCCCCCTTCTCTCTCTTCGCGGATTATCGATCGCACGCTCTCTTATAATAAAGAGTGACTAATATATCGCGGAAACTGGATTCTCATTTGCAGAAAATATTGAGAAAGAGGAAGCTTTTAATTTTTTCAACTTCTGAAAAAAAAAAAAAAAACCTATGACGAGAGCACTAAAACGAGAAGCCCGATTTAATTGGACCAATGTTCGTGATGTCTTTCGTGGAAGTCATTACGCTTTTATGTTGGAAATAAATCGAATAAATTAGCAACTCATTCGGCTTTTATTTTTTGTGTAAACAGATTGCTTATCTTTTCAGTATTAATACACACACACACAAATGAGAAGAGAGAGAAAACCAAATACTTCAAAGGAAATGATAATTCTCGTTTTAAAAAATGGAGGGAAAGTAGATTTTATATAGCGATATCGTTTGAATACATATTTAACCTGGAAAACGTAAACGTGAAGCAAAAGTTGTTTGATGTTGACTAATTCCATAAACATACATTTGGCTTTATCTTGGTAGGATTGTTGCCTAATACGATTTGTAAAGATTTGTAGATAGGCGTGCAATAATGATAACCTTCATTGACTTTCTTGCATACAGCAAATACAATGTCCCTGTTTTTTGCAGATAATAAACAAGGTTGAGGATAACAAACCGTTATTGGAAACACAGTTGGTGGAATTATGGAATCTATTGTATTCCAACAGGACGAGGCATTGTCACACATATTTACGACTAACCTGGATCACGCTTTTCCGGATGCATCTATCAGACATGCCTCCTACTTAACTTTGTTGTCTCGGGATTTACCAAGTCCATTGTTTACTAGATGAAGACTCACGCCTTTCAACTATTGCTTACATCAAATATGAGTTTGTTATCTGATCTTGGTACTGTTGGAAACAATAAATCTGTTTCCTTCGAACGAAAAACTCTGATTATTAAAATTTTAGATGGAGACAATGGAGGTTGGATTATTACTCCAACCTATTATGCTACTGTGGTCAGGCGGCTTTTGAGTATCCAGGCAGTACCTCCTAAAGACAAAGCCTCAGCAATGAAACATCATACAATGTTACATCATCATAAGAAGGGTATTGTTAATCGTATTTCTACCACGGTTAGGTAGGTTAGGTTAGGTTAGTCTACATAAGAGACAATCGAACAGTGGAGTGAACATTTTTTCGGATGGGACGAAAGCAGCGCTTTCACAAAGCTCATCTAACCAGAGTATATGCCAAAGGAAATACGTACATTGAGTTAGGTTAGGTTAGGTTAGGTCAGCATGCACTAGACCGGTTTGCAGCCAAATGTGAAGAAGCTGGGATGAAGATCAGTGTGGCTAAAACTGAGGTTCTGGTCCTTTCAAGACAGCCTGGTCAGTGCGCTCTCCATGTTAGGGGAGCCTCATTGAGACAAGTGGAGAAATTCAAGTATCTCGGGATTGCATTCACGAGTGATGGACGGCAGGAGATAGAATTGGATGCTGGGATCGGTGCAGCAAGCTGTGTCAGACGTGAACTGTGGCGATCCGTGGTAACGAAACGCGAGCTGGGTAACAAAGCCAAGCTCTCCGTCTTCAAATCTATCTTTGTCCCCATTCTCACCTATGGTCATGAGGCTTGGGTAATGACCGAAAGAGTGCGTTCGCGGGTACAAGCGGCCGAAATAGGGTTTCTGAGAGGTGTGGCAGGTGTTACCCTACTAGATAGAGTGCACAGCAGCACAATAAGGGAGTCTTTAGGTGTTGAGCTGCTACTTCTCCGCATTGAGAGATCTCAGTTCCGCTGGTATGGCCACGTGATACGGATGCCGCAAACTGGTCTCCCAAGGCAGTTGTTATTTTCCAAGCCGGTGGGTAAGAGACCAAGGGGTCGGCCTAGACTACATGAAGAATCTGGGTTCGAGTCGCTTGGGTATTACCAGGGAGGACATGCGCCTGATGGTGGAAGATCGCGATCGCTGGAGATCCTCATAGGGCTGCTGCCCCCGCGACCCTAACGGATAAGCGGGTTTGAAAAGTAAGTAAGTAAAGTAAGAGTTAGGCAAGAAGCCTGAACGACCCAAGAGGTCCTCCACATTTTACAGAGAGGGTTTACAATAAGTATACATAAGAGGGTTTTACACAGCTTTATATGCACAAGATCTGGTATGAAATAAGGGATACAACTTTCTGATTGCTTGGGGAGTCATAGTACAAAAGAACTTATTAACTGGTTTATTCGACATATCATCTGACTGGTTGATATATTATATACAAAACGGTAAATTACCTGATTGGTTGGCAAATTTATACAAACGAACGTGCTACTAATGAAAATTACGAAGTTTTTAACGAATAATTTATCTGAATGGAGGACTGTCTATAAGAAGAAAGAAATGTTTACAAGCGTTCAGAATGATTGTATAGAACATAAAATTATTATAAGAAATTATGTATCATACGTAAGAAAGGGTATATGTCAAAGTCTTGCTGCGAGTTCATGATGTATTTCTTCTTTTCTGGGTCGTATACGGATTTGTAATTGACAAGGGTGGGTGGTTTTCTTTAGTCAAATGCTCGGCGCAGTAGAATTTTCCGTTGTTTTTTCTAAGAAATGGGTCTCCTTTTCTTTTACCGGTGAATCCATTTGGCCCCCCCCCCCCTTGTCAAGGTGTTTTCTAATTTGGGACTAAGTATTGCACATCGCACTGTCTTTAGCACCCGCCAACTAATCAAAAAGAGCCTCCCCCCCCCCCC
>JAHWFO010073191.1:1030342-1059306 GCA_023313115.1 Rhysida immarginata
AAAACTCGTTTACTTGTGAATGACAGTTTTTATTGATTCCTGAAAAATTCTAATTGTGTGACTTATGCGGTTTTGGAAATGATCGGTTCAATTATAATATTAAATTGGAAACTAAAAGTGCAGTTGTTCTTGATTAATAAATAAATCTTAAGTTTACAGAACTTATGTTTTACTGTAACTATTAGTAATTCATGGATAATTAATCATATAAAGTAGGATTCTTAATATTAATTGGATTCCGAAGTAGTGAATATTAATAAATTTCGCCTAGGACATCTAATATCAAAAATGAATAAGATAGCCTATTCTTAACATAAACATTGTCTTTAGCTTTTACCAATGTTTACTTTTTCTCAGAAAACATTAATTTAAACTTTAAGATTGACCTATTAATAGGAGAAAATAATTTTTTTCTTCGCATCTTATTTAAGTTTTAATAAAAAAAAAAAAAAATCTAAAGACTTTGTGGGCAACCGTTATATTATGCTTCCGATTATCCGTTAGTAAGATACAGAGTACTGTCAAATTCTGGATATTCAGCTCTAATTTTTCCGTTATAACTTGATATAGATTACAAAGATAGAAAATAAAATTAACAACGTACACAGATTCTTACCTGGCAGATAAATTACAAGTTGTCAGGTTAAGCAATGTTTATTATAAATTAAACGCATAAATTAAATGTTTATATTATAAATTTTAGCCCCTGAAAATGGCTTCGAGCCGAAATGACCATGTTATATGTAATTAATTTTTAATTTATATTAAACAATGCTTAACCTTACAACTTATGAAATAAAGTTAAATATTATTCCAAACAAAATTCCAAAATGGATACTAAACCTCACTTCATACAATCTAATCAAGAAAAGTATATTGATTTGGAAAGGCTGCATATAAATTATAAAGACTGAAATTTTTTTTTTTTGTTTTTAAGTAAACCTTTTTTTAATATTAGTTTTGGTAATATAAAAATATCATAAAATAATTGATCAAAGCTGTTGTTTTATACTATAAATAATAATAATAATAATAATAATAATAATAATAATAATAATAATAATAATAATCGGAATAAGATTTTATTTTATCCTGAAACTTTTTACGATTTCTCAAATTTTGCAAATTTATTTTTAAATATTTTAATTATAAGCTCGACTTTCCAATATAAGCCAATAATGGCTTCTGGAAATGCCAGAGATTCTAATAATAATAATAATAATAATAATAATAATAATAATAATAATAATAATAATATTTGCTTTCTGATAAATAATTATTTGCTTTAACAGGAACTAAATATAATTTTTTTTCAATATAAGTAGTTCATTAATAAAGTTCCTGGTTATGCTGCTCTTGCATTTTGAGTAACTTTTGTAATCTCACATTTTGATATTTCCCAACTTATTTGCATAACAGGAAATTATAAATGCTCTAGCTGTATATTTATACTAATTATACTAAGAGACTTAATTTGTATGGATTTATATTAATTTTTGAACTAATCATTCAAATTTGTATGTATAAAGTAATATTTATAATGAATGTGCAGACCTAACTACGGATAATCGAGAGCAGGATTTATATATGACTAAGTCAACTGCTTTTTATAATAATTGATACATCCTAAGTCTAAAATAAGGTTTGTTACCTTTTTTTTTTATACAGACCAATGCCTCAGTAATGTAAAAATTATTAACTTAAAGGTATACAACCTTTGAACCTTATAAAATACTCTACAACCTATAAGACCATTCAGCATTGCATTATTATTATTTAATAATTTTCACACCACTGATATATAATGTTTACCACAATAATAATAAGAAGAAAATGTTTAATAATCAATAATATTTCCTGAAGGGTCCATAAGGAGTTCACTAGCAAAACTAAAAAAAATGGAATAAAATAGTCAGATCATTGCAAGAGTGATGAATGAAATGAAATGCATTCAATAAATATACACAACATTATATCGTCCTAAGTATGTCTGCATCATCAAAGTTCCCATAGATGACGTACGAGTCCCGAACCTATGCGTATCCATCTCCCCATCCTCTTGTCGGGCCATTGAAGATGCTTGCAATACACGGCCTGACAACAAAGAGCTGAAAGGAGGCAAGAGAGAGAGAGGGTTGTTAAGTAGGAGTAGAGAAAGAGAACCCTGAGGGTTGTCATTTCATTCCCTTCCCTTTTTATATCCCCCTGCTTTCCCCCAAGAGTGGTTAGGATCATGCTTTTTGAGAGTCTCGCCGACTTGTTATCTTCGCATTTGAGCAAACAACGAACAAGAGAAGTACAAGCAGCTCACCCGGAAAACTCGGTGGACTGGCTGATCCTTAAGCAGGGGAATTATCCCCCCAGCGTCGTCTCTTTTACTCCATCACAAAGACTGTTATTTGGATAGGAAGACGAGCGTAGGGGGAGGAAGAGTCGGGGAGCTTCTTCTTCTTCTTTTATCACGGGTACACAGTTGCTTCTTTCAAAGCCGACGTCCCGTCTCGATGGCATCTCACTTGCCATGCATCAGTGCACACGCGCACAGACAGGCCCGAGAGAGGAAAATGACCTCCTCACTCGTGGGGATGGGACGATTGAAAACTGATCAACAACATGGATTGTACTTTGTTATTGATAATGGAATAATAATGATGATAATAATTATAATAAAGTTTTGGATTTTTCTCGCACAGTCAAGGTTTTCGGGCCGCTGTCGTATCCATCGGCGTACAGCGAGGTACGTGATAGTCCACGTGGGGTAGTTTTTGTCTGTCATGCCTCGCGAAGCAAGTAGCGTAAAACTTTCTCCAAGAACTCCATGTTTTGCTACTCCACACCCACATGCCGCTGGTGATCCCAACGACGAGGCTCATGAAGATTTTAAGTGCGAATACCTCGATGCTGGGTATGGAGCGGAGCATGTCGCACTTGGCGGTGCCCAGCTGACAGTCTATGGCCGCGACCATGGCCATCGTGTGCCACTTGTGCCGGTTCCAGTACTCGTACAAGTGGCACGAGAGGACGCAGAAGGCGGGCACCGTGTAGAGGAGCGAGAAGACGCCGATGCGCATCATCAGTTTCTCGAGCTTGTCCGTGTTGCGGCCGCCGTGGAGCATGACGCGCCGGATGCGAAAGAGGGCGGCGAATCCGAGCACGATGAAGAGCGTGCCGAGGACGAGGAAGAGAATGAGCGGCGCCATCACAAACAGTCCCAGCGAGTTGGCGTCCTGGTTGCCCACGTAGCACATGCCCGTGAGCTCGTCGCCGTCGACGCGCCGCAAGGTGAGCACGACGATCGTCTGGACGGCCGGGATGGCCCACGCGGCCAGATGGAAGTAGCTGCTCAGCGCGTCGATCGCCTCGTGGCCCCATTTCTTACCTGCGGCCAGAAACCATGTCAGCGTCAAAATCACCCACCAAATGCAGCCGGCCATGCCGAAGTAGTAGAGCAAAAGGAAGACGATGATGCAGCCTGTGTTCTCCAGTCCCTCGAGGATGACGAACGCCGGGCCGCCGTTTGACGAATGGTCGCACGAAACGACCTCCGCGCCCACAAAAGCGCGGATCAGGTAGGCAACGCTGTAGACGTTGTAACACGCAGCCAGGTGAATAATAGAACGCTCTGGATAACGGAATCGGATGCGATTGATACTGAACGTCAGCACGGTGAACAGAGTCGACACGAAGCAAAAGGACGCCCAGACCGTCATCCACACTGAAGCAAACTGTTTCTCACTTTGAGGGAAATAAACGTCAACGCCGCACTTTGGGACGCACATCTCAGTAGTCCTTTGCGTGAGCCCCACATGGACGAATCGGTCTGGGCAGTGTATACTCGAGTCCGTGGACACCGGTTTTCGATGGTCCGGCAACACAGGCATCAGGTGACCTTGCTCGCGTCGGAGTCCCAGCTCCTGATCCACAGGTATGCGGTCCTTGTATCGAGGGCTGCGGCCTTCGGTGATGTTGGGGAACTCCATGCACAGCTCGTTCTTCTCCGGCATGGGCAGTCGGCTGCAGTTGAGCATACGAGGCCAATCGAAGTTGAAGTGGTTCAGCACAGGTAGGCAATGCCTCTTCACCTCCTCGCAGATGGATTTGCACGACGGGATGGGGATGTCGACCTGCTCCGAGCACATAGGAGCGTACAAGGAGCAGAGGAAGAACTTGAGGTGCTTCGAACAGCCTATCTCCACGAGCGGGATGAACTCGTGCACCTCGATCGCCGCCTCATTTTGATCGTTATGCCCCATGTAGTTGGGCATGCGGGTCCAATTGTACGGCATATCTAAGCACATAGGAATCGTGATGCGTTCGCACTTACTTTTACGGCTCTCCAGTCCGAGGGAGACGGTGGCCACCACCTGCGACAGCAGCAGCAACAACAAGCACAATAACAAACTCCCAGTCGGCATCGTCGTTATCTTCTTTTCACGTGCGATAAACGATCGATAACAAGAGCACACTCTCCATAGTCCGTCCGCTCAGCATCGACTCCACTCTACGAGTGCGGCGTGGCGTCTCTCCACTCCTCCCAGACGACTCTCCCACAGCCGCATCGCACTTAAAACGTCTCCCTCCGCGGGATCTACTTTTCCGGGCGGCGGAGGTGACGTTCGTGCTGAGGTGGAAGCAAAGTGGGCCAAGTTGAACGACGCTGGCGGTGGGCGAGTCACAAAAGTCCCATTCCATTTATCTTCAATGGAAGACTAGCAATTAGGATCCCCTTTCGCTACCGGTCACGAGTGGGACACTTGGGGACAAATTCTCCCCGCGTGACTATATTTGTCGCCCTCTGCATATCACCCTCGACTCGAAGACCAATTTATTATTGTCATTACGGGAACCTCAGGTAAAAATCCCATTACAGCCAACTCTTTGTTTAACTCATTACATATTCAGGTAAACTGTCACCTCACAACAAAAGCGGAACAATCAACTCATTCTTAAAAATTAATTCATAAATTAATTAAAAATAATTTCTAAATAAATATAACGCGTGCTATACAAATAATAATAATAATAATAATAATAATAATAATAATAATAATAATAATAATTTAATGCCGTACTTGATGGATCAGCTTATCACAAACCGATAATCGTTTATCATTGTGGCCACGCCTATCAACAGTTCTGGAAATAAACTTACAGTATGTTTCAAATTTATTCGGACACTTGTCAATAGTTTTGACCTTTATTTAATTTCTACAACAATTATAAGGCTTCAAATGAACTATAGGCCCTCTAAATATAACAAAAAACATAAATAACTCGTTATTAAAAAAAAAAGAACTCTTGAAAACTTAGAAAAAAATTGAAATTGAGTGTTTCACATTTATCCGGACAGGTACGATTTAGCAATAATAAAATCTTGTAAACATTCCAAGGAGGAGCTTTAGCAGTGAAGCAGAAATATATTTATACCTTTATTAAAATGAAATTAATTCTCCCCCCCCCCCCTCCCGATTAGGATAAGACAAGTACCCCTTTATCTGCCTGCACTTTTTACCTCTCCCCAAGTTTTTTTTTAATCAATAAATTGATTTTCTCGAACGTAATATGTAAAAAATGTAAAAAAAACCTCGTATCTTCTTTTCTTTCTCATCATTTCCGAACGTATGATATATCACATGCCATATGTTGCCATAGTTCTAAGGACCAAGTGACTGCCACCCCCGCAAATACGATCCCACTGGTACAATTGGGCCTAAACTTCATAGTAATGTAGATCTTGCCTAGAGGAATCTGGATACTGGATTTTATGCCTTTACGTACCTAAATACCACAGAGATACGTTGCCCTCTCTGAATCCCACCCCCGTAGTTCCGACCCCCGTATACCAAACAAAACCAAACTAAATAGTGCAGATGGATTTGCCCATAGGAAGCTACATCCCGAATTTCAACCTTCTACCTCAAAAAAATGTACGAGAAATTATGAAGGGGACGGACTGACATTATAAAACCAATAAGCAGCTCCATTCTTATTCTACTTACGAGGGACAGTCAAATGAAAACCGGAAATATTTTGTACAGCTCTTTTATTACAGACAGAGTTGGTACACTATTTTTCAATATAGTCCCCATCTTTTCGATGCATTTCCGCCACCGAGTCGGGAAGGCATGGATACCTCGGGAAAAAAAAATCTTTAAACTTTTGAATCGCTTTTGCAAACACTGGAACAGATACCATTGAATTTTTATTCGCTTCTGCTATTTGTCGTATGTATTTAACGCCGCGGCGTTTATTTGAGGGCGGCGTTAAATGCATTTATTGTGATTTACGTCACATTCTTGCTTCCTCTTTTTTAACTTTTTTATTTTATGGATAAATATCTTAAATTTCTAATTGTTGGCCTACCACTTACTTGCTAACTTACTTTTTTTTGTAAGAGTAGAAGGCCTGTGTTCGTTTCCGAAATTCAAAAATTTTTTTTTCAGAAATCGACTTAAAAACTCATGATTCAAAATTTGAAGGTATGTGACCAATTTTGTGCAGTTAACCTCTCCGAAACGGGAAATAGCTGAACCGAATAAAAAATGTGCATACTTAGAGGGTGTGCCTAGGCGTATGTTTTATGTAAATTGGGATAAGCCATCCAAACTCAATAAACACGACATGTTCAGACTCCTCTTATTAAGGCGATTTTTTTTCTGTTAAAGACTCTGAGTTATTAACGCACCCACTTCAAAAGAAGTTTTTTTCTTAAAAAAATTAATGCATACTAAGAGGATACCTTAAATTATGGATTGACTTATGTTTCATGAAAACGGGCTAAGCCTTTTTAGAAACATTAATTTTTTTTTATAAAAATGAACGTATGGCAAAAGCATTTATTTGAGCGACCCAAATACAATAAAAACGCCATGAACGGACTCCTCTCACAGAGACGAATTATTTTGGAAAGAAATTGTGTGGCTGCGATGGGCCATTTTTGAAGAATTAAGATTTTAAGTACTCCCCCCCCCCCCCAAATAGAAAAAAAAATTTTTTTGGAATAAGTTTCATGTACCATTCCGTCCTTTCAATTTATTTTTTAATAAAAATTATTTTACATTTACCTTAATAATAATAATTTCTTAAAAAATTATAATAAATTTCCAACAATAAGAGCTGCGGCGTTTATTTCACTTTAACTTTTTGGGGCGGCGATAAAATAGGGAGTAGCTAGTATTCAAAGAAAAACCGTATTACATGCCATATCTTAGCATTGAAAATATCCAATGGTACCATAATGGTATTATTAGAACAGGTACTTAATTACCCTTAAATATTCATTTGCGACATGCAATTGCGAGTTATTTGAAATATTACATGCCATATTTTGGCATTGAAATTTCCAATGGTCCTATAGAACAGATACCACTAAATCGAATTTGATCACCTACGAATTAATTATTTATTATGACACGTCGTTACGAGTTATTTCATATATTACATGCCATATCTTAGCACTGAAAATTTCCAACGGTACCATAAGGTTATAATAAGAATACGTACCACTTAGACAACCATTTCGACCATTTTCGAACTTAATAATTCCTCGTTATATTCATTCATTCATTCATGAAACATCGTTACAAGTGTTTAATGCATTACTTGCCATATCTCACACCGAAAATTTCTAAAGGGGTATGTATCTCACATAATTAGTGTCATTATCAACCAATTCCAGGGGTTTTCGTTGAGGTACAGCGAACTTTCACAAAAAGTGGAAATCTGCACATTTCGATTTTCCGAAAACAACACTTAAGTCATTATAGTCGTTCACAGCTCTTCGTGACGAGTTGTTTGATGTATTATTTACCATAACGCTACTATTAGAGCACGTGCCGATTATCGGTCGTCCATACGATAATCCATATTTATCGTTTGGCGAAAAGGATTTGAAAATTTTTCGTACGTTTCGGGAATTTTTTTTACAAGAACCCACCCCCCCCCCCCCCTGCAGTATCTGCAGACTGATCCTATTGAAATGGCTTTCCATCATATAAAATTGAGAAACAAATGCTGTTAATGTTACATTAAGTAAATCCAGTTGATACCAAATGGAAGTTGATCAACCACAGCCAGCGACTTATCCTCAAAATTCCCTTGGAAATAAGTTGTAAAAACCAAAACGAAACGGCTCCACGAAAAACGACTTGGCTTCCTAAAACCGAACTCGTTTACCCGAACTCAAATGTGTTTTGGCTCCCCGCCTCCTCCGGTTCCACGAGGGGTTCCAACGAGAGGTCAGCTGATGAGGTCAGCGCCAAACCCTCCTTCCAATTGGCTCTCCCCCTCGCTCGCCTTATTCATTTCACCCTTCCTCCTCACCCCCTCAATTCTAAAGTCTCAGGACACCCTTCGGAAACTCAATTCTCGTTCCATCAGACACGATCAACGCAAACAGCCAAGTTATTCTCCATAAAGTAAAAACGTCCATCTGGCCATCCTCTTGGTTTCCTCATTATTCACAAGGAAATCACATTCAATCTTCTTCAATGTTGTCATATAAAACGTTTTAAACGAACCATTTTGATGTGCAAATGAATTGATAACAATTAAATATAATTAATGTATCAAAGTAATTTAAAATCTTGAAGAGTAAAGAAAACAATGCTTATAATTAGTCGAAATGCAGGCACAGCACCGATATTCCGGCATTTTTCTTACAATGGAAAGAACCAAATGAAATTTTCCTTTATCTTAATAAATTTGATATGCTTATCAGGAATCTGATCGTCTTTTATTTGCAAATTGCGTTATTTCTGAGATAAACGTACTTGAAATTGACATAACAGTAAAAGCTTTAGAAAACATATTTCTAGAATTATCTTTGTCAACATTCTCTCTTTGTTTATGTTATATTAAATTAATTCACAATTTATCTATTCTCGCTCGCCCTATCTAGCGGAGAACTTCAAACATAATCTTCAATAAACAGCGATAACAATAAAATCTTGCAACATTCCAAAAAGGAGCTTCAGCTGTGACATAGAAGTAATATTAAATTCCAGAATTTAAAATATAGCTAAAGTAATTATTTCCAAATAATAATAGTAGGCACTGCCACAGCAGTCAAATAACCTCTAATGAAATTAATGATTCCAAACTACTAATGACACTGCGCATATCTTAAATATAAAAAAAAGTAAAATGGAAATTTTTAAAAATAATATTGGAACCTTAAAAGCTGAAATTTACATGCAAACATAATATTACTGAGTCAATAATATTTATCTGCCATTCCGATTCTAATGAAAAATATGCATACAAAACAATGTATGAAAGTAAGAGTTCCTTCATGAGAATCTCTGCAGATACAGAAGAATAAACGCACAAATTTTCAATTCTAAAATTTCATTATTTTCCAAATTTTATTTTATTTATATAATTTATTATAAAATTGTTGTTTTATTATTTATTGCAAATTTTTATATTTATTGAAAAATTTTCTATATGTTTAATTTATTGCGCAATTGATATTTATGTGAAAATTTTTGTAATGCGAGATGAAAATATGACCCGAGACCTAATTAAAACTAGTTTTAAAAGTTCCCGTGTATTTAATTAAAAAGATTAAAAATCATCATCTGTAAAACCTTATTTTTCGACACTTCATAAAAACTTTTAATAATAATTTCAAGAATTTTAAAAACTTCAACAAATTAATTAATTAAAAAAAAAACTAAAACTAGATAAAAAAAATCACAATGACATTCTAATAAGGTTTCAAAATGAATTAAAAATTTCTTAATCACCAATAAATTTTAAATTTTGGCTTAACAGTTTTAACATTAATGGCCTAATGGCAATTTTGACATTTAGCCTGATAATTATTCAGACATAATTTTGAAAAGATTAAATTTACAATTTTCAGTTTCGGGTTGAAAACATAACTTATCATAACTTAAATTGTGTCAAAGTTTCCAGGCTTAATTTGTCAACATAAATTATGTTATGACAAGTTATGTTTTCAACCCGAAACTGAAAATTGTAAGTTTAATTTTTCAAAATTATGTTTATATAATAATAATAAGGCTATATGTCAAAATTGTTTATTAGGCCATTAATGTTAAAATTGTATTAGGCCAAAATTTTTAAATTATAAGTGTATTAAAAATTTTTAAATTCATTTTAGGAAATTTCGACCAAAATTTTTTAACATTGTGAGGCCACTCTGTTAAAATGCCTTTTTTTTATTTTATTCAAATACAAGTTACATAACGTGTAGAAAAGGGGGTCGCGATTCGAAGCAATTTGGAACCATATTCTAAGGAAGTCTCGTGTACTTCTTTAAAGTGTGGCCACAGATGTGTTCATTTTAGCAAATTTTATTTCAAAACAAAATTGTATAATTTTATTCTGATACGAATCTTTTTTATTTTTTATTTTCGCCGTTTTAAGTCTTATTCGATCTTATTTCATTTTATGTTATATTCCTTGGAATATTAATAATAATAAAAATAATAAATGAAATAGATCTACATCTGTTATTCATTGCTTTCCTAGTCCAGGTGGCTCAATTTCTACCTTATAAAATGAATTAGAAAATTTAATAATGCTCCTCATCATGATCACGGCTATCATCGTCGTCATGGCCAACTATTATTAATCTATTAATGACATCCTCGAGCTCTCATAATGACGCTTGACATTTCAGTCGACTTCATTTGTTTTCCGCAGGGCAATAAACGACGACGACGACGACCCAACTCCTCTGCACTCATTGCTCCCTACCTGCGCCGCCTCGCCTCTCATCCCGCTGCTGCCATAGCAACGCCGATGATCGTCGCAGCGCCCACGGAATTCTCAAGCGCTTGTCACCATAGGCAACCCCGCACTTTTCTCGCTATACCACCCTCCTCCATTAGTTTCTTCCTTTTTTTAAAAAAAAAAATAAAAAAAATCTCCCCAACCTTCTCTCTTTTTTCTATATATACATATACACTCACATATACATATTTTTTTATTATCATTATCCCCATGACAACGCTGCTATCGCATGCGGCATCTTGCTTTCTTTCGTTGATCTTATCTTGAATGGAACAGCCACCTGAAAGGCTAAAAGGGAGATGCCATATTTCTAAATCAGCGAGACTCTTGTTTTATTTTTTATTTTCTTTCTTAAAGACAGACACGTCCCATACCCCCCTCTCTTCCACCTCGCTCTATTATTTCTTCCTCCATTTCATTAGCGTTACTTGACCGACTTGGCTCCTTCTTTCATAGGTGAGGCCGCCACTCATCATCCTTTGACCGAATCTTATTAGGCAAACTGGTTTGGAGAGAGAGGCTCGTTATATTTCACAAATTAGCCTCGGCTACGCTCCTCCTTTCTTAAAGTGCAAACTTTTGAGAAACCCCTTCTTCTTCTTCTTCTTCTTCTCCGGAGCCATTCCTTATGGTGATTAGCGTCACAAACCAGCGCATCAACGTGATTCAACGAAACTTCTTAAGCAGCCTCGCCGCAATCTCCGCTTATTGAACGAAGCCTAGATTTCTCACAAAACCGTACATTACTGCTTAAACTGAGCGCTTTTAGTAGACCATGAACTGCAGCAATAGCAAAGTGGTCCCCTTGCCGCTTTATCGCCTCCCTCAATCTCGTCGTGCCAATCTATTTTTACTTGCTGCACCAAGTCAAGCGAACCAATTAATATTTACGAGTCGGCTGCGAGTCAATTAATATTTATTAAAACATTAATTTTAGAGTTCGTTCACTCGCAAACGCCACAACAAATGCCGCAATGGATAGTAAATAACAGCTCAAAGCTCATTATCACGAAAAATTATCATCCAAATGAATCAAAAGCCTCTTCCTTCCTTCCTTCCTTCATCCCTCGCACATAACCAACCAACGTGACTTAAAGAACGTATTCAGGCGCAATAAATAGTCTTTTAAAATATTATTTTTTGCTAAACCTTTAAGACTCTATCGGTCTAAACGGATTTTAAATTAAAAATCTTCTTTAATGCCATCCTCTTTAAAGCTGACCCATTTGTTATTCAGTCGTTGATTCGACAGTCGCAAAGGCATATTGTCAAGAACCGTTTCCAGCTCATCACATAATTTTATGATTGTGCAGGCCACAGTAGCATAGTGAAAACAAAAAAGCAAGAAAAACTAAAATATAATTGGCATTTCTTAAATTATTAAATTAAATCAAATCATTTTATTTTTGATTCATATGAAATGTCAATATTAAGTCTCATAAATGTCCATATGATTTTTATTCCTTTTCTTAAATACAGGGTGTTTCAAAATTATGTACAATAAATTTAGTGACATATTCTTCAGGTCAAAAGAAGACGAAAACGTTCTATAGCACTTTGTCTGGAAACGATTTATTTACGCGATACAGCCAACTAAACCCGTGGCTCCAAATTACAGGAATTGTTCAAAGTGCCCGCCACCAGCTCGTTGCATGAGCGCCCGTCTGACGTCATGGAAGAGTTCGTCGCCAGCATTACGAACGGTTTGGCATGCATTTTCAATTCGTTGTCGCAGATCCATAATGTTAGGAACTTCTGTGCTGTAGACGATCGTTTTCACATGACCCCACAGAAAAAAGTCCAAGGGATTAAGGTCGGGTGATCTTGCAGGCCAGGCTACCGGTCTACCTCGACCTATCCACTGATTCGTGTATGCAGCATTAAGGTGTGCTCGCACTACATGGCTGAAATGTGCTGGAGCGCCATCATGCATGAACCACATGTTAGATCTTATCAAAAGAGAAACATCTTCCAGTAATTCTGGCAATGCATTCTCTAGAAACAAAAGATACGTTCGCCCAGTCAATCGTGGCGGCAACACATGAGGGCCAATTAAGTTATATCCGACAATTCCACACCAAATGTTCGCGGAGAAACGCTCTCGATGCGCTCGAGCTCTGGTAACGTGCGGGTTAGCATCTGCCCAATGGTGCTGGTTGTGAGAATTTACGATTCCTGTCCGGGTGAAGGTTGCTTCGTCCGTGAAAAGTATCTGGCTCAGACAACTAGGGTCTGCAGCATGACGACGTTGTATCCATTGGCAAAATCGTTGTCAGTGTGGATAGTCCGTTGGGTTCAGTGCCTGAACCGGTTGCAGGTGGTATGGATGCAAAAGCTGACGGTGAAGAATGCGCCAAACAGATGAGTGCGGAATGTGTACCATGGAAGAAATACGACGGGTGCTTGTCTGTGGTTCATCATGTATGATGTCAATTATCACATCCTCCTCATCCGGAGAATGTGCTACAGGCCGCCCTTGTCCTGTTTGACGGCCAAAGGAACCACGCTCCCTCAAATGTCTGTCGACAGATACAAATGTTCGGTTATTTGGCAAACGTCTATTCGGAAAGCGTTCTTGGTAGAGTCTTCTTGCTTCCACAGCATTTCCGTCCGCAAGACCATACATTAGGTGCATGTCAGTGTATTCTGCACTGGAATACGTGTACATGACTTTTTTTTACGTAAATCGTAATGCGTATGTCAAAGCACGCAAACGTTCTGAAATTGATATTCCTAGTGGATGTACAGTAGTGAAACTACAGTAATGGAAACAACCGTACACAACTAATGGAACAACCCTAAAGTAGGTTTAAATGGAACAAACCACTCAACCTAGTGTTGGGTCGAAACGCTGGAACTGCTAAAATATCGTCCGCTAACTACCGTGCTTCCCTACTCTATCATATTGGATTACTCGCAAACAAATCGTTTCCAGACAGAGTGCTATACAACATTTTCGTCTTCTTTTGACCTGAAGAATATGTCACTAAATTTATTTTACATAATTTTGAAACACCCTGTATAAAAATTGGATTTTTGATGTCTTCAATGTGGAATCCTATGATGGTCTTTTAGTGTTGAAAGTAACACATTGAAGGTATAATCAATCAGTCTAAGATATCATCAGCTAGAGAAGTTTTCATTTTGATGTCTTCGATCTCGAATCCTTTTATGTCTTTTTTCCTTTGCAGAACCCACACGACACATACAGCGTGTTGAAAAAATATACAGGACAGTATTGCTGGGTATCCTCTCGCTTAGGAGTCGCTTCATAAAATGATAATTGGGAAATTTTAATTTGTTAACCCATTTACGCCGAAATTGGTAAAAATGGAAATTGAGACTTCATATCTTAAATTTACAGGGTGCGGCAGATATTTGAGAACACATGAGTGTGACGTAAAGTAATATGTCATACTACTTAACAATTCCGGCGGATATAAAGATAACCCAGCAAATGAAGCGACATGTTGTCATCGTCTCCTTGACTACAGGAGACTCCGACTCCGAGATTGCTGCATTCTTGAAAGTCGGCCGTTCGTTCGTGTTCAAAGTTCGGAGAGAACTGGACGCTGCCAGTTGTGATGTGCCATTGTCGGGGCTCGGACCGTATCATGACGCCGGAATTCATCCGTTCTGTCCAAGCTGCAATCGATGAGGACCCTGGGAAGTCCATAAAGGCACTCGGGAGGGAGCTGCAGGTTAATGAGGCGACCATTCGAAGTGTGGTGCATAAAGACCTCCATTACAAGTCGTGGTAGGCCGTATGTTTTTCAACAGGACTTTGCTCCAAGCATAAGGCCCACAGCACTCAAGCATGGATGACCACGAATCTTCACGACCTCATCCCTCCCAACATGAGGCTCCCAGCTCAACTGATCTCAATCCTTTGGACTATTAGGTCTGGGGCGTCGTTGAGAGGGAGTTATTCTATAAATGCTCTATGTGATTGAAATGTAGTAAAGGTCATATTCCTGGAACCACTCTTTGATTATATGACTCTTGTGGCAAGCAATAAGGTGCCTTTCCAAAAAGGTAAAAAATATAGGCAAGAATAAATGGAACTGGTCGACAACAATGTTGAGATAAGGTAATCTATAGATATTCATGGTCATCGAGCTCCATTGTTAAAATGAAGCTAAAGTTTCTAGCTCCCGGTAGGGCGGGAACTCTATTGAAAAGTGGCACTGCATGTACAATCTGCCCATCTGCGCCTGCACAGACAGAAACTTTACTTTCGTATTCAGTTTCAATGAAAATCTCTACCGCAGGTTGCGGTCGGGAATAGTCAACACCTTCTAGACACAAGGCCTCGGCACGGAAGACTCTAACGTCAAACAGTAGGCAGCAAGGCGTTTACATTGTTTTCGACTGCTCTGGCCTGTATTTATAGTTGGCCTTGCTGCCTACTGTATGACGTCAGAGTCTTCCGTGTCGAGGCCTTGTGTCTAGAAGGTGTTGGAATAGTGCGATCTATGCGGCACCTGGCGCGATCTATTTTCCTTAGCTTCTCGAAACAATGGAAAATGGCCGAAGCTCGATGACCATGAATATCTATAGACCATGATTTGTAGTGATGAATCAAGAAAGAATAAAATTTTACTTTATATTTTAAGAATTGTTGCACCTTAACTCAATTATTCATGTTACACAAATAATTGTATGACGTCAGTTGAAAGGAATTAAATGAATTTCCGTTGGTTATTAGGAATTTCAGCTAAACTTTAAATTCTCGAATTTTAAAATTACTACTTCGCCACAGCTAAAAACTCCTTGCAATATTTGCAAGATTTTATTTTAAGCTTCGTATTACTTCACGTGGCCTTTCTGGGAAGGGGGGGTTCTAGAAATTAAGGTGTCGATACTAAGGTCATTTTGCGCCTCTTACTCAAGTTATATCTGTACGCAGCCCGGGACAAACACAAACATCCATGCCCACGGCGGGATTCGAACCCACGGCCAGGCGGACTCGAGAACTGGAAAGCCTACGGCCTAGCCCTCTCGGCCGGCTGGCCTTTCTGGAAAGTCTTCTGCGATTTCTATTCACACTATTAGTTATATACTCTAGACACTGTTGTGCGTAAATATCGTAAAAGTGATAATACTTAATTCAACCCTTGGAGCACCACAATCATTCCGATCGTCTATCGTGCTGCATTATCACTTCACAAACTCAAGTTTGGGGCTCATTCCATTATATATACATTGGAAGCATTTTCTATGCAGGTGACGTTTACATTTACATCAATGACCACTGTTTCGAGATAGGGTATTCCTTTTGAATTTATAAATCAGTATGTGTTTGCGATTTTATTAAGTATTTAAAGGGGCATTTTAATATGCCACCACATGGGGGGGGGGGGCAATCCAAAATTTTTCTGAAAAATGCGAAGTTTAGACGAATCTCATGTTTTAAAAACAATTAAAGAAAATAGTCAACAACTTAAATAAAGATGATTCAACTTTCATTTCAAATAATTTAAGGATATCACCAAGTATCACAATAAGATATTTTACAGCTTCTTTTATCTATAAGAACACATATTGAAAAAACACGTCTGTAATCTCACTCCATCTCACGAAATAAGAGAGAAAAATTTCGAAACCGTCGTTGCATGGATTTAATATCAAACGTGCGAATCGCAGCTGAAGTCGGAGGAGCACTTAAGATCCATCGGAGGTCCCAATTTCCCTCTCGGCTGCTCAAACGGCTCCAAATTAACGAAGGAGCTAAACACCACAAAGACCACACAGATGAGAGAGCAATTAAAATTACGACGTATACGAGTCGAGTTAAACTTGCTACACTGTTATCTCAGCTAATTTTATATAAGAAACCTTTAAAGTTTCCTCTTTTCCTTTTCTGTCTCTTGATTAGTTGAACCCTTTTGCGACTCGGATATTTAAACTGTTCATTATCTCTTGAAATGAATCAAGTGGCGGTGGTCTTCTCTCGGCTTAATTAATGGATTAAGGGGAGGGAAGGAACGACACCATCACTATCATCATCATCATCATCATCAACAACATCGACGTTCTCGTTTTAATGGACGGACGCAGCTAATTAAAAATTTCAACAGTAGAGACATTCAAACGCCAACGCTTAGCCTAGAGAATCATGTTACCTAAAGGCTGTATAGAAATTAAATTAATTAAATAACTAAATAATAACCATTACCGCATACACTCAGTCCTTAGCGCTCTTTTTCTAGCTCATACGGAGAAAAGCGGAACTCCAGATCAAATGAAGGAAATCCTATTTAACGCGCACTTAGCAGCAACTCTTTCTCCTTTTAAAGCTTTAAAAAATGAATAGTCTGTATTATGTAGGCCCAATCGACCTATTTATAAGGTTTACTTTATATCAACAGTAATTGAAGAGTTTTACTATAGCAAAAGATATATACATAGAAACAAAATTTTTTGTCATGCAGGAAGAAGCTGTGTTGCTTACATTAAAGCTAATAACTTCAACTCATAAGCATAATGTTATTAAATATTAAAAGTAATCACAGAGGAGAGATTTTTCTCTTAAAAAATGTTTACATAAAAAGGCAATTTGTTATATCCAGCTCAGTTAAGTCGATAAAACGTCTTTAAAGACAATATCTAAATTAAAAAAAACAAAAACAAAAAAAAACCTATGTCCAAATGCGACCGGCTGTTATCAAGCAAAGTATGATGAGATTGGCAAAACGCAATTTCAATTGAAGCAATGGGTATCACAAAAGGCGAATACAACAACCGGCGGGTCAAAAGTCACAGTACACCCTCTTTTTTCGAAAACCTTGCAGGAATTGGGAAATCTGAATATTCCAGTAAGGTAGGGGTGAGGTGGTCTATCTTTTACGATATGTACCGAACATGGCCGCCATCTTGAAATCGGCCATCTTGAATCTAAGTCAATTTTTTAAATTTCATTCCTGTAAACAGATTTGAAGTAGCAGTTATGGTTCAAAAGTTACAATACATTTTGTTTCATTTTGTAACAGGTAACTGAAGATGGCTTTGACCACGGAGGAGAGAATTGAGATCATTTTGATGTCTGGAGAACGAAGTTTCGTGTCATAGCTGCAGATTTTAACAACCGGCACCCAGAAAGACCTCCAATTTCACACAACATTATAAGGTGCTTAATTAAGAAATTCCGAGAAACTGGGACCGTGGTTGACAAGACACGGAGTGGCCGTCCAATAAGTGCCACTGACGAGACAACCTCAACAATGGTTTTGGCGTCCTTCGTCAAGAGCCCACAACGCAGCACACGACGTTTGTCAGCAGAAAGTGGAATCAGCCCGTCATCGATCGTACTAATCCTTCATGATCATCAATGGCATCCATTCAAGATTCAGATACTCCGGCACCTAGCAGAGGATGGTTCAGACAGATGTATGCAGTTTTGTACGTGGGCCCTAGAGCAACATCGACAAGAGCCCTCTTTTGCACAAGGTATCTTGTTCAGTGGTTAGATGTTCAATTTCCTGGTCATTGGATTGGCCGACGTGGTGCTGTGGAATGGCCACCCAGATCACCTGATCTCACACCACTTGACTTTTATCTGTGGGGTCATTTAAAGCAACTCGTATATGCAGAGAAAATCAGAAACAGACACCATCTCCAGCAACGCATTGAAGAAGCATGTGCCAGCATTTCTGCGGAAATCCTTCTGCGAGTGCATGACGATTGGATTCAGCGCCTTCATATGTGCCTTGACCAAGAGGGACACCATATTGAACACATTAAATGACTGTCCTTTATGGAGAACAGTCCAGCCTGTAATTCCAAACAAAATGTGTTGTAACTTTTGAACCACAACTGCCACTTCAAATCTATTTACAGGAATGAATTTATCAGAAAATGCAGATGTTATTTGATATATCACACGATCCCCTTTTCATTTAAAAAAATTGACTAAGATTTAAGATGGCCGATTTCAAGATGGCGGCCATGTTCGGTCCATACCGTAAAAGATAGACCACCTCACCCCTCACCCATAAATTACTGGAATATTCAGATTTCCCAATTCCTGCAAGGTTTTCGAAAAAACAGGGTGTACTGCGACTTTTGACTCACCCTGTATATCGCTCATGGGCTGGAACATAGCACATCTCAAAAATTTTCAAAAACGAATTAGCTCAAGATGACTCAAAGAGAGGATAATAAGAGAAAGAAGGCCTGGAATCTGGTTTGAGTCCAGATCTCGGAATTTTTACTTCTTTTTTCGAGTTTGTAATCAAGATGACTAGCATTCTGAAGAAAGAAGGACGCTGGGAAAGATGAAAAGACAACGAAGTTGGAAGAGAGGCAATTAGAATCTGCTTAAGCAGAAAATTTATGTTGATGATGATGATGATGATGATGAACTAGCCCATACATAATGGAATTGACCTCTTCTACACCCAACAATGATATTATAATAAAGTGACGCTTATAATAAAAAATCTGTTGTTGCGCATCACAAGACTCCCTTTCCCTTGTACGAAACTTTATTGAATGCTTTTTTGGGGGAAAAATTCTATTATTCTTGACACACGAAATTCCGTCCGTCTCTCTCTCTCTCTCTCTCTCTCTCTCTCTCTCTCTCTCTCTCTCTCTCTCTGTTGTCTAAAAACTCCAAATGTTGAAACAAATTTTGAAATTTTGACAGCCGTTTTTGAACTTCAAATGAAGTACTTCAAATTTAGTTCTTCAAATAGAGTTCTTTAAACTCTGACGTCACAAACTGCTCCACGCAATCAAAACTCCATAGACATGGGCTAAGGTCAAAAACCCTCACCGGTGAGAGAATGATGAAGTAATTTCTCACTGGGCTAACCGTCATTTTCTTGGTGAGGACGGTGAGACTAACCGGTTAGGCATAGCAGCACTAACTGGCGTTTCTGACCGCGTTAAAATGACGTCACAGTTTTCTCACCGGGATTTCTGACCGACCAAACGCTAACTCTTCTCACCGGTGAGAGTTTTTGACCATAGCCATGAAAAGGAATCTGTTGAGGAAACCACAAAAACACGTTGAAATGTGCTCTGGCCCAGCCGATTGCAATCAAAATACGGGTGCACACTACTTGTTATAACAGTCCTAAAAACAAAATTTCAACATTCTACGGCTAACCGTTTTTGAGAAATGCGAGATACACACACACGTACTGTACGTACAGAACGGATTCAGGGATGGTCAAAATGTATATTTCCGTTGAAATCTGAAAACCGAAATTTCGCGATTACAATGCTTCCTTTACTTCGTACAAGGAAGTAAAAAATGAGTCTTAGCGTAGGCTATCCAAAGACAATCAATTTACGAATCTCATTTTCTCAAAGATTTGAAACCCATCTTAGATTCGAATGCCATCTTTGCAACTCATGAAGGTTATAGTAAAGACCAAAGAGACAGAGAGTGGGTCTTACAGACATTCCTATTCTACTTTTTAATGGTCTTCAAGAATCCCAAGTCAGAATAATTCATTTTTGATTTTGGACATTTTTTCGTACAATGCTTAGTTTCCGAGATATTTTTTCGTACAATGCCTCGCCCTGTATAGAAATCATGTACCCTGTTATATGGAAACCGCATTATGGGAGACTTAGAATTAGTACAATTAGATTACTTGTACCGCATTATATAAGCAATTTTGCGAAGCTATCCGATAGACAAAGTCATGTGAACACGCGACCGCTCGAATTACTGTCGGAAGAATACCGCATTATAGGAAGATCGACTATAAAATTATAATTAGAAACAAACACGATGAGTTTAGGCATTAGATACCAACATCAGTCTTTAACATTCCAGTTTTTTTTTCTTTCAAATTTAATTATTCATCGTATCATTAGTATTTATTGAAAGGACAATCTTTTCAAGCCTAGGAATATGTTAACGTGGCAGTTGTCAACGATTGATAAGATCGTGATACAATGACGGAAATTCACGCTTTATTTTGTTATCGCTAAAAAGATAAACTTCCTCTTGTTGTCGCTATTGAACGTCGAATGACACTGATAGCCAATTAAATATGAAAAATGAAAATTAAAAAGTAAACACCCGATGATGGTATCTAATACCGAAACACATTTGTTTCTAATTATAATGTTATTTAAAATTAAAAAATTTTATTACTAGAAACTTTGCGGTAGAATTAATTTTTTTATGGATAGTTAAACTTGCATGAAAGGATTTCTTTTAAGTTTCGGCGCCCCACTGCACGAGATGATTCTATAAAAAAAAAAAACTAATAATGTCCTACAATATTGAAATTCGCCTGTAGAAACTTCATTTTATACCCGATGGATGATGATAGCGAGGACATAATCCCAAGATATAACCGAATTCTAACCCATGGAGTTCCGTGTAAAAACGAAGGGTCTTTGTCGTGGATACTATTTGAACACTAATTCTTTCTTATGTATCCAGAATGCTTTTCATAAACATTTTGGAAACCCGAAATGTGCCGAATAAGGTAACCAACAATATACAGAAAGAAATCACACACAATTCGGACAAGTTTCTCCTTCTATTCCTTGTTTTGGTATCCTTGATAAAGACAGGCCTCTACATACTGCAAGGCATCCAACTTCCTCAAGAAGGACAGTACAGAGAACTCTATATTTCATAATACACCATTTACTTCATCTGTGTCTAAAAAGCCCGACCGATGGCGACCGCAACTATCTAAATCAAGCGATATAATAACAATTTGAAGTTTAATTGAACACGCCCAATTGAACTCTCATTGGACCAACACCTTATACACAGAAGCAACAACAACAGACAATCGGACTTAACAATCTTTTGGGAAACGGATCATTTTACCTAGACTATGGCTACCTCGATCATTTAATCGAATGTCACTAGAATTTTTCCTTTGGTCTTAGGTCAAAGAACGTATACAAAAACAATTCAAAGACCACCAACGCATTAAAGGACAATATCAACAATAACATTGCATGCATGACCATCAATATGGCAACAATATGTTGGAACGTGTTAATGCAAATACCTGTCGTCAGTAGAGCTGTGCTTGCCATAGAAAGGATTTCAGTTTCAGGCATGCAATAAAATATATACGGCGCCAATTTTTTTACTCAGATATACAAGGTAGTTCAGAAATACGTTTAAAAACTTTGAGGGCCCAAAAAAATGAAACATATGTCCGAAAATCCTTAGATTTTGAGGTATTAATGTAAGTTTACGTTCAACACGGTTCGAGGTAGTAATGTTATCAACGGAAGTTTGTAACCAACCAGATGACACCGTTACCATGAAGACTTGTTTACATGTGTCATTTATATACATTTGTGGTTAATCTGTCTTCATCGTTTCACTTGTGTAGTAGAAGTTAACTGAAAGGTGTTCCGTGTTAACTATGGCAGGATATCCATTTCATGAGGAGGCAATTATGGTTTTTGTGTACGGCACCGTGCCACAGTCAATGATCCGAAGAGTGCAAGAAGCACGCGGAGGATACACTGCTTTGCAATGAAATTGCCCCACCAACAAGGAGTTATCCGACTTTATCCATATTTAGTGAGGGGGTTCGTATACCTCCGACTAGTAAACGATTAGATGCATGCTCACGGGACATGACCATTTGGGTTGATACAGGCTGTCCGGGTGCCTATATAAGCTCATCAGTTGACACCTGTGCGAAACGTTCCATGCAGTAGGGAGGAAGCAACTGCCTTGTGAACGTATAGTACTGTAATCCGCACAACGGTCTCAATGCCGCGACGACGACAACGACAACCGTTCACGCAATTAATGGACTTTGAACGAGGTAGGATTATTGGCCTCTCCGAGGCCGGGTGGTCAAACAGACGGATTGCTGTCCATGTGACGCGGGACGCACGGACAGTAGGCCGAGAGGAAGGCACACATGCCAGAAGACCAGGCTCTGGGGCCCGGAGAAGCACGTCAGCTCCTACCGATAGGCGGATACTGCGAACAGCGCTAGCGGACAGAACCATCGCCCTGCGGCAACTGCACGACAACATCATTATTCCCGGTACTGCTCCAGTGTCAATAGCGACAATAACACGCCGGTTACACGCCGCGACCATGTCTGCCAGGCGTCCATTGTTGTGTCTTCTTTTGACACCTGAGCACCGCGCGATACGACTGCAATGGTGTCGTGAACGAGTGGGCTGGCGAATGGAATGATGCCCGGTGGTCTTCAGCGACGAATCCCGCTTCTGTTTGGACACCGACGACAAACGCGGACGTGTGTGGTGCAGACCACTGAAACGTGCCAATGAACAATGCATCCGGTATCGCCATCGTGGACCAACACCCGGGATCATGGTCTGGGGTGCCATCGGCTACGATACCAGAACGCCTTTAGTCATCATCCAAGGCACCATGACAGCTGTACGGTACGTCACAGAGATTCTGCAGCCCGTATTACTGCCCTTTCTGCACACCATACCCGGCGCCGTCGTTCAGCAGGATAACGCCAGACCGCACACGGCAAACACGAGCCTGGCACGTCTGCATGATGTCAACTACCTGCCATGGCCCGCGAGGTCCCCAGACCTTTCGCCAATTGAGCACGTGTGGGACATGGTGGGACGTCGTTTACGATCATCCCGGAATCTCCATGAACTGACACAGCTGGTTCACCAGGCCTGGCAGGCGTACCCCAAGTTGACATTCGCCACCTGTATGATCACCTACACCTGCGGCTGGAACAATGCATCGCCGCTAGAGGTGGTGCCACAACCTACTGATGCCGCTTTCCATTGGGACACCCTGTACAAACGAGTGCACATCTTGGTTCGGATAACTCCTTGTGGGTGGGGCAATTTCATTGCAAAGCAGTGTATTTTGAACATTTCTTACGAGTTTCTGAAGTGAGATATACCGTAAACTTTCATTAATACCTCAAAATCTAAGGATTTTTTGGACTTATGTTTACATGGACTATGTTTCTTGTTTTGGTATGAGGAACCCGCCCTCATAGTTTTGATACACCCTGTAATAGAGGAAATATGTGTTGCAAGACTTTAGAAACTTCCTGTATTTTCAAGTGACAGGAAACTCGTACATAGGTTTGGTATTTGAGATTTGTTGAGCGAAATTAGATTTACCGGTGTATCTTCCTCATTGATCCTCTTTACAATATCTACATCGTGCTCTTTACTTCATCAACAAAACGGCATTTGTAAATTGATATTCGAAAGACAAGTAATAAATTTGAAACGGATATGCTTAAATGAAAAACAAATGATTTACAAAAAAACTCAACGGTGAAACCAAAATTATATAAAAATGCAAATCATATTTGTCCAAGACAATAAGCACCGTGTCAATGATTCGATAAAATGCCAAACTCAGATTGGAAGATATTTTATTACCCAATGCTAGTTCTAAAACAGACTTAATGCCGTTATGCAAATTACAAACAATGTCAGATTTTAGGAAAAGTCGGATTTTGGGTTTCATGTTACTTTTAAATTTAGATTTTCAGCTTAGATAGAAGGCAGCCATTAAATGAATGCAAATTCGATGGAGAACAGAAAAAAATTAATATTGAAGGGGAGAAAACAAGAATTAGGAATTTATTTATTAAATAATTACGAACACAGTATGAGTTACATGTGCAGCTAATATTGTGGAGGAGTCTTCAGTTCAAAGCTAAACTCTAGGTCAGTAGAAAAGGAAGAGGGTATCACCTTTAAAAGAAGAGGGGGTTGTGGTAGGGAAGGGGTTTCGGAAGCCAGCAGCCAAAACCTGGAGGATAAATAAAGAGCTTAATCGGATTTGCGGTGCGACTCCAATAAGATTGAGGCAATAAAGGGGGGCGGGTGGGCGACAGCGAATGGAGCGCTCGCAGCGGACGCGATTAACATCGGGCAACGAGCGTTGCCACCAAAATTGGATTCGATAACGGTGGAACATTTCAGAATAAGACTTCTCAGCACAAAACTAGAAAAATGCCTTTCCAGTCCCCACCCCTCTCTCTCTAAACTGAAGAAAACACTCAGGTGATGAAGGAGAAGGGCTTATTTCCTCTTCCACCCAGTTTAATATGAATTTCCATTCTCCCTCCTTCTCCTCCTTTCATATTGCTCGGTACAAACCTTCCGTTTATGAAATTCTGAATTTCGTATAACGTCGACGAAAAAAATATTTTGTTTTGACGTTTGATATTAATTTTTTAATTAATTCACAACGTCAAGATTAAATTTGAACGATATAAAAATAAACGTGACATTTTCCCATTACTTTATATGAGTTTCATATTACAATTTATTTATTATTATTATTATTTTGCTTATTTTAATCTTTAGAAAATATTTAAAAATTATTATTGCAATAATCATTACGCTTCATATAAATTAGTCATAAATAAATGACACACACACAAGCCACCGCCGACTTGCAAGTGAAACAAACGCACGGTATTTGGTATTTATTTATTTTTTTCGTCCTAATATAAAATTTAAGCTGCCAAATACAATAGAAAAAAGGAAAAGAACACGAGCGTCTTCAATGTTGTCTTCATGGGACTAAGAACTGATTGATAATGTGAAAAAAAGTTAAAGTATCAAGATATTTTTAACAAGGTCAGATGATTTATAACATCTTTACTGAAATAATAATTTTGGTGTTGAAAAGGGAAAGAAAAATTCCGCGACTTGGACTCGAACCAGTTTACTCCAAAGTTAATCATAAATGTGCTCAATGTGACAACCATTGACACCATTAACACAATTGGGCAAGGAACTTAACTGATGCCAATGCATGGTTGGTGTCACTCCTTGTCATGCTTCTTCAACACGTTTTACCAGATCCTGCAGTGAGGTGGGCTGTGTGGCATAAATTTTTTCCTTCACGAAGCCCCACACAAGCCTTTTATTTGCTTTTCCTCATGAAAGTGAATGTTATTATGGTAATTTTTGGTAATTTCTTGATTTGCATGTTGAACATTCAAATGTCTTTGAGAAGTGCATAGGGAGGTAACTAATAAATTCAACATGTGATTGTTGGTGATCCGTTCATCGGATTTTGGAATTTGTTTTTTGTTTTGTTCAGAATTCCATGCTGAACAAGTGTTCAATCGTAATTTTTCGTGTATCTGTTATGGTTTTTAAGATAGGATTTGAATAGGTCTTACATAGGTAGAATAGGTAATTTGCATATTTGGGATGATGAAAAGTACACCATGAGATAGGTCACCCACAACTTCCTATTCACTGGATTCATCAAAATTGACATATCTGCTTCGGTTATGAAAATAAAAGAGGAGGTTATTTTTGTATCCACCCTGTATATTAAGAAAGAAACAAAAAAAATACTTTTATAATAACTTTGTTACTACTTTATTACCTAATCATTGTCCTCAATTATACATATTCTGAAATAATAGATAATTTGAAGGAGAATTTAAATAATTAGGCGACAGTTTTAGTAATATTAATTGAAAAATTAATTAATTGGAGATCCTTCTCAACATGTTTCGCCTGACGGCATTAACGAGATTTATCAATTAACCTCACATGTATCCTCTCAAAATATCATATTACCACAGAGTTCTAACGCCCCCGTGCGCCCCCAATTCCGACCCCACTGGAACAACTGGGCCTAAACTTCATAGTTGTGTAGATCTTGCCTAGAGGAATCTGGACCCTGAATTTCACTCCTTTAGCACATAGAACGTTTGTCCCCTCTGACTCCCTCCCCCGTAATTCCGACCCCAGTGCACGAGTGAAAACCAAACTAAATAGTGAAGATGGACATGCCTATAGTGAGCTACATGCCGAATTTCAACCTTCTACCTCAAAAAATGTAGAAATTATGAAGGGGACGGACGAACATTATAAAACCAATAAGTAGCTCCATTCTTCCGCTACTTAATAATATAATTTATGAGCACTTGAGCAATCGTGCGTCGACAAAGCGATTTCACGTGCGCGCGCCGATGTCAGTAATGCTTAAAAGATGAAAGAAAATAACAATGTATTCCCTTCTTGACAAATCGATTGTTGTATGACATGCTATTATCTTGGTATTCTTTACAGTCACGTGTTTTAGCACGTGAATTCGACTTGAAGGGGTTCACGAAAAATTCTGAAAAGTTGATGCGGCCGAACTAAGAGCTTGATGATCATATTTCTGAAAACGGAATCTGAAAAAGTTAATCCGCTTTCAAGTTATCGTGCAAACGGCGGACGACCGGACCGGATAAACGTACAGACCAAAGGCGCATTCTTATAAGTAGCTTTTTGCTAAAGCTCCTAATAATTAATTGCCGTATATTGCATCTCAAGCCCTTGTTATACCTACCGGAATTCATATCTATTGTACAGGATAACCATCTAAAGTGAACCAATAGCCAACTTCTAAAATACAAATCTGAGAGTACTTTCAATAGAAGAATTATTGTACTTTTATGTGAGGAGTTTTTATGTGTATTCGAATTCAAAACAAGTGAAGGAAAAAAACTTTTCCAAAAAACCCAACGCTTATGTCAAAATTAGGTACACATAGCGCCATCTCTTGAGCAAACAAACAAACATAAACTAATTCTATTTCATATTAATCCCCCCCCCCTTTGGATTTTTTTTCAATTTTTGTTTTTTAGATTCATGCATTGTTACCGATTTTACGTATGTGTACATAATTTCAGCAAGATCGGACTAGTGGAAGGGGTTGAAATACTGACCACAAGATTTCATCCACCAAACATGACCCGAACGGTGAAAGTTATACAAGCGTTGTAATAATAATAATAATAATAATAATAATAATAATAATAATAATAAAACTGACCCCATTTTCGAATATGGAAGTCAACTTTGAAATGTGCAATGGAACCTCTATTTCTAATGGTATTTTCAGATTGTACACAAGATTTGAGAAATGTTTTATTCTTGCTGTTTTTTCAATTGATCTAACCATTTAGGAGATAGAGGCAGTGAAAGTGTGGTGTGTTTGGGTTTTTATCTAACCTAGTCTTCTCTGACGTCATATTGATTTCATATCAACGTAAGAAGAAAGTATTGATACTGGTATCCGATCCAAAAATAAAAATTTGGAGAATACCCCTTATAGTCTTGTTTATTTTTGAGAGCAACTGAAATTCAAATCATTCTATCGACGATATCTTTCTGAATTTTCAGGATATTTGTTTGGGCTTTTTACAAGAGTAGCTCTATACATTTGGCTAATAAATTATGTAAGAGACATTTTGGTATCGCTTGCGCATGCGCAGTTAAACATTATCTAATAAAAATATTCATATTTCATCAAATATTTAACATTCTTATATTTTGATTGCAGGGTGTTGTCTCTTTTGTAATTTGTCAAGTTTCCTGAAAATGGTAAACTTATAAAAACATTTCAGTGTTTTTAAGGAAACCTTTATATCTACATGAATATACGTGCTATTCTCATACAAATGAACACAGATAAGTAAAAGAAGCCTCATAAGCATATGCTACAACTACAATGCATTTCAAACATTATTTGTTTGGTTCACTTTGTTGCTGACCCCCTATTTGGCTTCGGGACGTAGATGAGGTGAAATATATAAGGTGTAACATCCTCTTTACACCCCTGAAGTTTCAGGATAATTAGTCAAGTATTTTTCTAGATCTTCGACAAAACGTCTAAAATGGAAAGTGTCGATTACTTTTGGATAGATAGTGTAGTAGTTGATGTTTGCTATACAGTATATTTAAGCTTTATCATAATATCATTTACTCTTTTAAATTTCTTAATTATGTCCAATTACCTGTACCCAAACTCAATTCCCGAAACAATGAAATTTTTTATTTATCTTTACTAAAGAAAACAATTGTAAATAATTTATCTTTCTATAGAATGTTTAAATTATGCTATATTATATCCAATCTGATTGATATCAATGCAATGAATTATAACCATTTCAAAAAAATTGTAATTTTATTTTACTTTAATTTCTCTCTTTCATTGTAATTGCTTAGCTGTAAGCTGTCACTGGGCACTCAGCCTGTGCTTACATAAAATATAATGATTAAATAAGTTATTGATTTAAGGAGTTTAAATGATTAGTTTAAATTTAAAATGAATTTAGTCTCCTTATAATGGGGAAAATCGTGAAATAATAAAAACAAAATTAAAATTAAAGTCACCAATCTTGAAGAAATTTGGGAGATGAAAGAAAACTCAAGGATGTAGTCTATTGAGGATGTAGATGAAGTTCTTGTGTAGATGATGTTGATAG
>JAHWFO010073191.1:1069306-1140182 GCA_023313115.1 Rhysida immarginata
GGCTTCTGTTTGTGTTACCCCTTCCCAGTAAGTGATTGGACAATCCTGTTCATGGTCCTCCAGTACACGCTGCGGAAAGGGAAACTCTTTGATATATAAGCCAGCTATCCTACCGTATTCAGACTGAAGATGATCTGAGATCGAAACGTGTCTCTCTATTAAACACAGATTGTTGCAAAATAGAACCTTTCTCCTTGTTTAAATTTTTAAACCCATCTCTCATAAATACTTTTGGGTATTATTTTAATAAAACTGTGCATAAATATTTTAGCTACTCGCAATGACAGGCGTAAAGCCTGAGGATGTTTCGATGTGGGAAATCAATGAAGCTTTTAGCGTAGTTGTGCTAGCTAACATGAAGCTAATGAATCTGGAAAGCAACAAAGTGAACGTTCATGGTGGTGCTGTCAGCCTTGGTCATCCCATAGGGTAAAAAAAAGTTACTTCATAATCCATCTGAAACGAAAAATGAAATTCGAGTTTATTCATATACCTAATGTTTCCATTTATACTTTTTAGAATGTCAGGAGCTAGACTTGTCGTTCATTTAGTTAATTCTTTACGCCCTGGTCAACTTGGTGTTGCGTCCATTTGCAATGGTGGTGGCGGTTCTTCTGCCATCATGATAGAAAAGCTGTAAGTCCTTTGGAAGAAGAACATGAACTTGGCTACAACTGTAATTACTGAAATGTGTGAGACATAAGCATAAACTGATCAAGGCAGTTAATTCTAACCGACTAAAATTTTTTAGTGCTTTACATGTAAATATTTTTAAAACCTATATTTTCTATAATCATGTATCAACTAGAAAATTCTGATGTACGCACTCAAATAGATAGAGAAATCTATTTTTCTAAAATAAAACTTTTTCTCTTAAATTTTTTAATTGAGAATTCTGTTTAGCACATAAAGCATAGATTAATACCAGATGAGCTGAAACAATTAATATTAACTATTTGTATGTTAATCCTTTTTTCCTCAAAGATCTACCATACAAGTATATTTTATTTGTTGTTACCGTATATACTTTTGTATAAGTCGAGTTTTTTATTTCCAAAAAATGACCCCTAAAAACCACATTTGACTTAAACAGTTGATGAAAGCTCTTAAAGACTGAGGGCTCTTATAAGTGGAGTTTACAAAAAACTAAATAATAATTTTATTAATTCATTTAGAATTCATTTATTAACCCTTTCACTGCATAAATAAATTTCTAATAAGATATAATTATCCACTCTTCCCAGCACAAGAATGCTTTGAGGTTAATCTGATTTCCGCACCACATATTCATATATTGTGACCATATTGTTGATATTGCTGTCGACGCTACCAAGGAAAGTTTAGCATTCTGTACTTTAATTCAAAAATTCATAATTCTGTGTATTATGAAAAATCAACAGATGATAATCTAGCAATAAAACCAGGGAAAGTACTAAGCAGGGATTATTACAAATATGAATTTCTAAAATAAAAATACCATTTGGGTTAATTTGGTTTCGTTTTTTGGAAAGAACTGTTTTGAAATGTGAGAAGTGAAATAAGATTTCAAACAGTAAAGTTTTTCAACTGCCATTTCAAAAATGAAACTGAAGATATGTGGATGAGGAATATGAGACTGACAACGAAGTCCATGAGAATTTCCTTCAACTCTTTGGAGAGTCAGATAATGAAGAAGCTCTGTTTGATGGTTTTCCCACAAGATAATAAATTTGGTATAATTTTTTTTTTTTTTCCACTTAAGTGTTTATAAATTTTATTTTTGCCTCAACTTATGTTCGAGTCATGCCGTTTTTACCAAATATTCGGGGTCGACTTATACATGAATCGAAGACTATCCACTTATCCAATATCCACTTGAGCAGACTTAAAATGCATTGAAATCAACTGCAAAGAAACGAGACTGTACACTCAGAATCTACTTAAGTGGATTATCCATTTATCAGATATCCACTTAGTGAGGTTCAACTGTACCGAGAAACTTTATGGATGCTCTCAAATAACAAAGTTGGGACAAGAAAAGTATTTTACTTCAATGAATGTCCATTTCTATAGACAGCTATTCCAAGTGGTCTTAAACACGTCAAATAGACAGCTAAACTGTAGAAATATACATTTATGGAAAAGTGGTCTCTTATCCCATCTTTATTTGTTTTGTCAATTGTTATTACCTAAGAGATACAGTGAAACTCCCCAATAGTGGACAACTTCGGGACACTACAAAGCGTCCATTATTCAGAAGAGTCCGCTATTCAGATTTTTTCCTTTTCTTGTTGATGAACAGCATCAACCTTTTTTTTAAAGTGAGGGTTTCTTTTTCCAGCCATGAATCTAGAAACCAAACATGTAAAATAGGCTACATGTGTACTGTACTGCAGTTTGTCAATTCGTGACAGGCTACGTGATGATTCACGTATGACTTTAGCTACTTATTGAAAGAATGGCTTTAATTACATAAGCAGAGAACACATCCAAGCAAGAGAAGCTCTTTTTTTAACCAATATGTTGAGAATTTTTCACCACTCACGTTTCATGTTTAAAATTGAAAGTGAAAGTTTGGACGCTATTAAGAAGTCGAAAATGATAAGTTAGTGCAAGGAGTAATACAGCTTGAGTGTTTGCGTTCGTTATTAAGAGGATGTGCTATTTAGAAGTATTGGGGCCCATAGAAGATAATGTAATTTTGCAGGGACCTAATGTAGTGTCTGTTACAGAGAAATGTCCACTATTCAGAGGTGTCCTTTATGGGAAGTTTCACTATACTAACATGCATCCATATCATGCATTACTTTTGTTTCTCCCTGTATACTCGAAGAAAATTCAGAAAATCTCTTGATAAAGACCTCATGTATAAACTGCCTTTGGCAATTTGAATATTTGGAATTGGTAAATGAAGTTGATGAGTTTTATTACCATCAATATTAGAAGGTTCCACATGAAACCAATCACATGCTTCCTTTTTCTCATTGAGCAATACAGTCGTCCCTCCACAAGTCAGCAACCTCGGTTCCAAGGCTTTGCCATCTTGTGGATTTTCCCGACTTGTGGAATTCCAACATTGTGGACAAAAAAAAAACCATTTAAAACTACTATTTCCAATAATGAAACACTTGGCACACACTTCAATTTAAGATTGGTATTCTTGTCTACTTCATTGCCGAGATGCATTCGTAATACGTATTCTTCAGTAAAAAAAAAAAAATTAAATATAGTTATTAATCATAAGTCACGTTTTAATTTTTTAAGGGAAAATGTAGGCGCTCTATAATTGGCAGTCATTTCGAGATTTGTGAAAAATAACCAGTTTGAAGAAACTCGGCTCATCTTAATTTTTTTTTTTTTTAATATTCAGTGTAATCCAATGCATCCATCCAGGGCCTGTATGGTTAGAGGCCAACGAGTTGGGTCCCTGGATGAACCTGGATTAACGACTGCTGTATGATGGTCGCAGCCGCTGGGGGAGGGGGGGGGGGGGATGATCGTGTGGCACGGGGGGCCGTCACCCATCCAGTGACTAGCTGGGCCTGATGTTTTTTAACTTCAGAGAAGTTGTGTTTCAGTGAAAGCCCACCAGGCCACGGCCTCCCCCCTAAATCAAACTGTATGCATTAGGGGAACCATAAAGTTGGTTAATTTTGAATAATTAATCATCACCGATTTAGATTTTGTTGGCAGAAATCCCTGACCTGAAGTCATTGTCTGCCATTTTGGCTTTCAGGAAAAACTGCCGACTTGTGGAATCCCGACTTGTGGAGGGATGACTGTAGTATCCAAAAGTGGGAATTAGAAAGAATGAAAAATAATTTGGTAGGAATTATGCAAGGAATCAATCAAGAATTGAATACACTCTTTGATGATTTAGTATTAATCATGTTCTACAGCTTAATGCACTCATGTAAATAACATTTGTTGTTTCTGAAAATTTCATTTGTGAAAATCGGTCATAACGTTACATTCAAAATTATAAAACTGTTCAGTTAGGTATAATTCTACCTTTTTAAAAGGTGGATGGAAGTTAATTTTTGGTAACTATTTTTTCAAAGTAAAGCTCCTATTTTTTTTCTTCCTCTACAGAAATGTTTCCTTGCCTACTTTAACCCTGTATACAAAAAAGCAATGCTCATTATGTGATGTAGCTTTAGAAACCCTTCAACCTTGGCAGCATCAATTCCATTTGGAAATTGTGGACATTGAAAGACCAGAAAATAAGGAATGGAGGAAAAAATATCAATATGACATCCCAGTTTTTCACTTTGAAGGGAAGTTCTTAATGAAGCATAAAGTTGATGTCAAATTATTCCTTCAGACATTACAAGAATATGGAAAAGATGAAAAAAAGTGAATTTTTCTTGTATATCAAATCTTTGTTATTCAGGATGATGTGAAGAGTAGTGAAATTTTAAAACAATCGTGATAAACTGTTTTTTATGTCTCTCCCTTTTGTAAAATAAACTTTTTTTACGCTTAAATATTGAATTCTTTCAAATTATTTTTAAAATTATTAATCTAACACTTACCTTATCTCTGTGAACATAATCTACCTGATCAACAAATAATATCCTACATGATGATGTTGAAGCAGTTTTATTAACCTGGTTCACATAAATAAACAACTTAGATTTTGTACAGTACGCTCTAAAATTAATGCCTGTAAGACATGACATCAGAAAAATTAAATTTTACTTATTACACCACTATCAAAGAAGAAAAGCCAACCTCTTGTCCACAACAACAACCAATGGTGTAAAAGAGTCTTTCAGGTAGCAACCATGTTTTTTCCTAGAAGTGTCTGATTATGACTGTCTAGCCCCGTGTTTTTCAAAGTGGGCAAAATCACCCCTCGTCGGGTGGCCTTAGGTTCAATTGGGGGTGAGTTGCTAAAATATGTACACAAAACTGTGGTTAATTGGCTCCCATGCACAGAGAACAATGTAAAGTAAGGAGACAAAAAATGAGTGTAAAAATAAAAGGTTCGTTATTCTGTTTTTTGAATAAGTGGGTCAGGCATCAAGATCCAATCTGGAGAAATACTGTAACAACTTTGGGAAGACTGATGACATCATGGAATTATTGAAATTTTCCAGCTACTATAAAAAGATTGAACTATTAGAGAATATCTAAAAATTTTAAAGGGTAGGCAAGAAAAAAGAGCAACCAAAGATTGTTAACAACCACTTACAATTTGAATCCATCTAATTATATCCAACCTGTTATGATTATCCAATCGGGAGGGACCACAGTGCTCATTTTCCCTGGCTAACTTTTGATTAGATAGTTCACATATTTGATTGTATATATACAGGGTGTGTCTTAAAGTTCTTTATGCAAAATGATCAAACTCAAATTTTAAGGGTCTAAATATCACTGTTTGCTAACAAGCTGAGGGAAAACATCATTTAGTCTCACCCTTGCCAATGTTTTCTGAGTTTTAGACATTTGAATTTAATGAACTGCAGGTGGTGAAAGTTCATGAATGACGTAACGATGTGATTTTTTTAGACACTAAATTTTGAGTTACAGACATTTTCGATAAGGAACTTTTTGCTTAGATTGATACATAGAATCTCGCTATGTAATTATTAAGTAGCGGAAGAATGGAGCTACTTTTTGGTTTTATAAGGTCTGTCTGTCCATCCGTCCCCTTCAGAATTTCTACATTTTTTTGAGGTAGAAAGTTGAAATTCAGAATTAGTTTACTATGGGCATGTCCAAAGCCAAAATTGACGCTGTCTCAAAGGAAAACAGAAGAGTGACAATTGATGTCGAAGTTGCTACAACTGGCCTTAGTCGTGGAACTGTTCACTCCATTATCAGGGACCATCTGCACTACAGAAAAATCTGTACAGAATGGTTCCCGGATCTCAAGAAATATCTGAAAGGCCGCAGGTTTCAGTCGGACGATGAAATGAAGGAAGAGGTTTTGGAATGGTTCCACGACTTCTTCCATAAAGGAATTACACTTCTTGTTACACAGTGGGATAAATGCCTTAACTCATTTGGAGAATATTTTTATATTGCTTGTACACACTTTGGATAAAATAAATCATTTTCGTTTTCATTTGTACGACCCTTATAATATTTAAGTATGTAAAAGAGTGTAATTCGATATGCAAATTCCTCTAGGCAAAAGTTTGGGTCAAATTGTCCCAGTGGGATCAGACTTGTGGGGGTGGCAGTCACTTGGTCTTCGAACTATGGCAACATATGACATGTGATACATCATTTGATCAAAAATGATGAGAAACTAAAGATAGGGTTCTTTTACATTTTCTAAATACCATGTTCCTGAAAATAAATTTTTTGATTTATAAAATTTGGAGAGTTAAAAAGTGCAGATGAAGGGATAAAAATAGACGAATTCAGGGCTTCCGCTATTTTCCAATACCTTCCTCAGGAGGATTAATTTCTTGTTGCCCTTCCTTTTAGAAACACCCTGCAGCATGTTGTATTAGCTCTGCTAATGACGTTATCTTCAAAACGTGTCAGCTGTTTATTAGACATTTGTTATTTATCTCTGCAGCTGTACAAGACCATTGTGTGATAATCCCTTTGCCAAAATATTTTGTTTAAAGTTGGGTTTAAAGAACATTACTTGTAGCAATATTTACAAAAGGATGTTTTATTTTAAATTTTTTAAAGAAAAATATAAAACAATATTGGCAGTAATTATGGAAGTTCAGAACTAAATCTTAACATTTCTTTAAACAAAAAACATTACAACACAACTGCACGGAAATATTTAAATTTTTATACTAATATTTTCACGTTCAAACAAATATATTCTCTATTTAATAATACCAGAAGATATGAACATGTATTGCTGATAATACCGGAATGTTCAGTGAATGCCTCAGGAAAAACAAACAGGGACAGGCATTTCAAAGATGATACTTATTGTCCTTCAGAATAAGCCCCCACGGCCACAATACACTTTCAACATCGCACACACAACTGTTGCATCGCATGTGAAAAATCCTCATTTGGTACTGTGGAAGTTCCCTCGTCACTGCCATTTCAATATCCAGAACTTCGAGAAATCTGTTTCCTTTCATTGTTGATTTCAACAAGGAAACGGGAAGAAGTCCAGCGGGGACAAGTCTAGAGAATATAGAGGAACCAGGATCCTGGTGTCTTCTACATGATAATGCGAGACTGCACATCATTACAAAGGTGAAGCAGTTCCTCATGTGAAAACAGATTACAGAACTTTACCATCTTCCGTATTCTCCAGACTTCTTCCTGTTTGAAATCGAGAATGAAAGGACACATATTTCTCAACGTTCTGGATATTCAAATGGCTGTGATGAGCAAATTTCAAGCAGTACCAAAAGAGGATCTATCATAAGCCAAAGCTGGCCAGGTGGCCGAGAGGGCTAGGGCATAGGCTTTCTAGTTCTCGAGTCTGCCTGGTAGTGGGTTCGAATCCCGCAGTGGGTATGGATGTTTGTGTTTGTCCCAGGCTGCATACAGATATAACTTGTATAAAAGGCGCAAAATGACCTTAGTAGTCGATACCAAAATTTCTAATAAACCAACCAACCAATCGTAAGCCATACGAACGATGTCAAAAGTGTATTGTGGCCAGGAGGTCAAAAGGTCATCGCTGAAATACCTATCCCTGTTTGTTTTTCCCAAGTCATTCATCAAACTTTCTAGTCTCACCTTGTACATCATGTTAATTTTATCACAGGAAAATGTAACTAAAGTTTATATCCAATGGGATTTGCAGAAACAAAAAAAATATTAGAATAGAAATGTCGGAAATAATGGCATTTGAGGATGATGAATGGTTTTTTTAACCTAACGGAGAATTTATATGGAAGAGACATTTCTGAACATATGCACATATTTTCTGAATAAATAGTTCATCAAACCAGACTGGAGCCACTGCGACTCCCCCCTGATATACTAAAGCTTTCATTTAGCTTAGTCAGCTGCTCTTCAATGGCTTGGATGCGCCCTTCAAATGCATTATGATTTCCACTGATCTTTTGCACAGCGTTCTTTTCAATGTTTATCAGTCTCCTTTCGTACCATTTCTCCATTTCATTTGTGACTGTATCAAAGAATTGTCCCGTGATTTTGAACTCTGGTTCCACGTTAGTTTCACAAAGATCAGGATGGGGTAACACAGGCGATGGAGTTTCTTCGTTTCCATTCAAAACATGCAAATTGTAATCCAAGTCATTAACGTGCTTTCCGGAATCTACATCGATGCCATTTAATGCTTCAGCTTCTTGAGGATCAAAACGATGCCTGTCTCTTCGCTGTAAAATATTTGCAGAATAAGGAGAACAATACCCGTTTGGATGTTTGGCTTTTGTTCCAGTTTCTTTTACACTTTCTTTACTCGGGGCATCATTCACTATAAGATTATTACTATTATCAAAAAGAGGAGAAGCCGATCGAAAGGTAGTTTCAGGCACAAAAGCACTAACCGCACTTTCTGATAAAAGCTCCTCCGATTTGGATCTGTATATAGATGATCTGTTACGACTACGATTATGGTATGAAAAAGACCGATACATGAAGTCTTTTGGATTATGATTGCAGTAATGTTTCTCTTCAAATTCACTGATTTGATTCTGAATCCAAGATTTGAGTTCTTTTTTAACGTCACTTAAACACCGCTCTTGCTTACGTTCCAGGGCTAGTTGTTGCTGTAAGACGAGTTGATCAGAACGTTCTCTGCACTCTGCTTGTTCGTTGGCAAATTTCTGCAGCATAGTTTGATTGATGTTGAGCAATCTCCCCTTTGTTCTACGTTCTAGGTTAGCCATCCGGGCCTGCAGATCTGCTCGGGCTAAATCAATGTGTTGAATGAGTTCCTGTTTATCATATTCCAGTTTCTCTTCTACGTGTTTAAAAAACGGAGCACAATAACAAGTGTATCCTACACCAATGGCACCCTAAATAAAGAACGTGAAAACAGACTTTCAAAAACATGATTTGCAACTCTAAAATTATTACCACAGTAAATTATGAAATGTTTTCTTACCTTGCAAATATTGCCTGCAAGATCCAAATAATACTGTTCACCTTTTTTCAAGGGCTCGGGAGGAAGGGAATCTAAATTTGGTTCAGGAAAATTTGACATTATTGGTGAGTAATGACACCCATATGGACTCCATTTACTTTGACGAATCTCTTTCTTGTCTGGAAAATGTACTTTATGGCCATGCTTTGTCTGAAAGAAAACAATAAATCGTCACGTTTATGATCTAGATTATGTTATTTCATAGAATTCTTGTTTCCCCTTATGTTATGTTCTTACTTTTTTCTGTTTATCTTTGTGTCTGCTTTCGCTATCCTTACTGGACGTCCCACTATCTTTTTCCCTTTTTTTCATCGATTTTCTGTTTGTTGACTGCTGAACAGGTATACGGTGTGAAGGAGGATGAAGTAAAATTTCCTGTACTTCAGTAAAATTCTTACGGCGAGCAATATCCAGAGCACTTTCCCCTTGCTGAATGCACGAAAGAAAATAAATGCTTTTAAAACGAGGAGAAAACCAAATGGCTCTATAGCAGCATTCCTCAAACTTTTTACATCTTCAGCCAAAAAAATTGGTGGTGTTGGTAATGTAACCCAATACTAGATCTGACTTAGATTATTTAGAGTGTTTATATAATTTTCTATTATTTCATGATCCCAAGGTTGAGAAATGCTGTTCTATCTTTTTTTTTTCTACTAGGTAACCACAAAAGTTTGTGCTGTCTTTATGTTGCCATAAAAGGAAGTGATAGAAGATATGCAAATGAGTGCACAGTGTGGTCCAAAATCTGTCAGGGGGGAACAGGAAGGTTAGCCTATATAAATACAGGGCTGTTGGGCATTCACATTAATCACATCTCGTGCAGAAGACAAATGGACATATCAAAGGAGATGGTTAGGTGTTGTTTGCTTTATGATTTCAAGGTGAGTTTGTCAGCAGCAGCATCTAGTCGCCGAATGTGTCTTGCGTTTGGGGATCATGCTGTGAATGAATGCACGGCAAGGCATTGGTTCCAGTAATTCAGGTCGGGAGAATTTGCCATTTCTTATGAACCCCGTAGTCTAGTACGTCTGGTGGGCTAGACCCCAAATGGTGGACTAGACCCCAAATGGTGGAGTAGACGCCAAATAGTGGACTAGATGCCAAATAGTGGACTAGATGCCAAATGGTTCTCTATGAGCTGCTATAAACTGGCCAACCACCACTGGGGACCTGTACTCCCAGCAGTTGGAACGTGTGCAAAAGGCATTGCAACAGACGGAGCCAGCATTGGTGAATCGCAAAGGGGTACTCTTCCTTTATGACAATGCCTGGCCACATGTGGTGCGGGTGGCCAGGGAAACCATAGAGCAGCTTAGCTGGGAAACTTTGTGTCATCCACTTTACTCACCAGATCTTGCTCCAACGGATTATCACCTTTACCATTTTCTGGACAACCATCTTTGTGGAAAATCCTACAGATCTGTGAAAGCACTCACGGACTTCTTTCAAGTCCAAGACCGGCAAGTTTTACAGCCAGGGAATTGATCAACGGAGACACGTTGGCAGAAGGTGCTAGATGCCAATGGGGATTACTTTAGGGACTAGTGAATCACTACTTTTTGTGTACATCATTTTGTTTTCCGGAATTAAAAACGGCAAGAACTTTTGTGGTTACCCAGTTTATGTCGAAAATCAAAACACTCCTGTAATTTTTTTTTGTATGCTTGAAATTCTCTAGAGCAGTTAAATATTAATAGATTATCATTAAAAAGCATTTATTGATAAGTTTTGATGTCCAAAAGCTGAGATACCTTATTTCGAATAAACTGATCACATTTTGCTTCTAACAACATTTTCGTTAATTTTCTTCTTCCCATAGCAACAGCTATATGTAATGCTGTGTCTGCATTCTAAAATAAAGAGAATGGAAAAGAACATTGTGAAATTTCCTCAGAAATACAATTAAAAAGAGCACTGTATATACGCACGTATTGGTCAGAAAATTTATCCCCAAAAATAGGCTTAAAATCAGAACCCGATTAATGTGCGGGGGAATAGATCTCCAATCCGATCCCTGACTGGTGTGGATAACATTTCATCTATTATGGTTCAGATCTTTTCTTAAATGCCATTTAAGCAATGCTCATGACAGCACACAAGATGATGATGAAGAGTCTGACAAGGAAGAAACGGTCGGAGAAAATTTAATTTAACGATGTTTATATGATGGATATTTGAAACTGACAAATTCCTTGCTGCTTTTGGAAAGTCAGATGATGACATTGAAAAATTTTGTAAATAAAAATCCAGTAGATATTTAATGAAAAAATAGTTCGTTACTTCCATTTAAGTTGAAATTATGCGTTAATTTTTGAATACCGAGTTATACGGAGCCAAACCTATATGCACATATATACAGTACTCAAATGTCTTAAATGAAATTTGAGATATTTGAGATGGGGGATACTGATGTATATAAAGTCCTCATTTATAAATATTTTATGGTAAATTACCAGGTAAATAAACTGTAAAAGCGATCAAATAACAACTGATCAAAGGTTCAAATATGGGTATAAACACATACAGGGTGTTTCTAAATAGACAATAAGTACCTAGCGTGATCCTTTGCACGATAACAAACTTAAAGTTCCGTATGCAAAATGTTCAAAACTCAAATTGTAAGGATCTAAACGTCCAAACGCAAAGTTTGCTTAAAACCTAGCGGATACGTCATTTAATATGAACAAGTGGCGCAGTTTATTTTTGGTAGGTGCAGTAGACTGAATGAGTAATGTAGGTTGAACCGAAAAGGATTGTCATAGATTTTTGTTGGTGATTGTTATGGATTTTTACTCACTACAAATCATGAGGAAAAATCATAACGTAATGTTTCATTGTTTGAATTTCTTCGTTTGTTTTAATTAATTCATTAAAAGTTCCTCCACCCTTTAGATTTAATAAACTACTCGTGTGGAAACTTCATAAATGACGTAACCACTCGTACTTATTGTCCTTCCATTTAGGAAGACCCTGTATATTGTACATATATTCAAATCCCATGCCTATTATAACTTATCTCGAAGGATATGAGAGAAATTCATATTTTAGAGGCCCAGTTAAGGCTCTTGAGGAACAATTTCAAATCTTTATGGACATATTAGGACTTTTAAAGTGAGCCAACCCACCCTTTGCCACAATGATTTCTGTCCAGTATCATAGTAATACCACCTTGCTTCTGCCAATGTCATATGCAGTCGTAGGTTAAGTGTCTTGTGATGGACACTCAAAAATTGAACAACTGCTGAAGATCTTTCACAATACATGACATTCACAGTAATATATAAGCTATTTATACCCAGAACTGCATGCCATTCCCTGCTGTGAAACGATGAAGTAAATTTTTGATGGTGCAAGACCTAGCCAAAGTCACTGTGCTATCACACTAGGTGCAAATGTGCAAGTGGATGATTTGATCAATCAAGATTGACGTTCAGGTTTAAAATCATCTTAAGAAACAAGTGTAGGATCAATGCTTCACATTGGATAATCAAGTGCAGGCAGCAGTTAGAGACTTTCTGCAGCAGCAACTCAGAGATTTTTGACTGTTGAATGACTGGACTTTCTGGTCATTGGGATAAATGTTTAAATGCTGCTGGTTGAATTTTTTTTTTAATAAATCCATTCATATATATAAAGAAATAAACCTCTGAGGATGTGGTTACTTACAATGTGAGGAAACAGAAGACACAAATGCATTTTTGTTCTCTAAAATCATTTTGGCTCACTTTCATTTGACCCATCCTAGTGCTACACATCCCTGGAATGTGTCCCTATGTTCATTTTTTCAGGAATTTCTCTGCCTCTTCAAGAACCGTAAGAGCTACGAAATTTTGCCGATAGATAGTATTAGGGGAACATCTCAGCGGTAATTGTGCCAAGAGGTGTCATCCTATGTCCACATGATTTTGAGTTTGAGCTATTTTTGTCACTGTTTGTGTTGCGATTCTTGATATTGAAGTTGAAGAAAACTGCGTCTGAAACCCGAAGACTGTTGAAGAAGGCTTTTGGTGAACAAGCTTTAGGCCAAACCCAAACTTTGAGTGATTTAGGCATTTCAAAGATGGCCGGGAGTCTGTGGAAGACGACAAGCATTCTGGTCAACCAACAACAGCACAACTCCAGAAATGATCACGAAAATGTGTGACATTATCCGAGAGGACCGAAGGCAGATCATCTATGATGTTTGTGATTGCCTTGGACTGTCATATGGGACGTTTTGAGATGATCGAGGGAAAACATGAGGCACAAAAAGCCAGAGTTGTGGAAGAAGAAAGACTGGCTGCTCCGGTGCACCAGGTGCACACATCACTCGCTGTGAGGGACGTCCTCAAAAACAACATGATCGCTGTCCCCTGGTACCATGCGATTTCTACCTCTTCCGAAAATTGAAATTGCTGTTAAAAGGGCGGCGATTGACTCCATTGAAGTGATCCAAGCGAATCGCAGCAGGTGTTAGACATGCCCGAGGAGACTTCTTTGAAGGGGACGGTGGAAATTGAAAGATCGGGTTAAATCTGTATTTTATAGAGGTACATTTCAGGAAATTTTGGGTAGCACCTTGTAGTAAGAAATGAATGGAAGGAAATAACTTAAACCTGTTTAACCTTTTCACTGTATAGTTAAATTTCATGGTCATTTTTGATAAGATGAAGTTATCAAACATTTCGTAGCAAAACGAGAAGTGTTTTTAAAGCCTGTGGAGCGAGTTTGATTTCCATAGATTTAATGAAATTTTGAGTGAATATATCCACTTTATGCATCAAAAGGATTAAGTACATTATTTAAATTTAAAATTGATAACGGGACCTTTAGTCTGGAGCATGACTTCAATAACGAATACCCGATTCTTGCACAATAGCTATCCTGATTGTCTCAAATTTCTAATTAATATAAATATTCATTACTAAAAAAAGTTACCTTATTCTGCTCACTAACTTTACACTGAGCACTGATGAGGATGCGCATGACACCAGCATGTCCATAGCGTGCAGCTGTATGTATGGGTGTATCACCATACTGATAAAAAATAAACATAACAAATTACATTATTATATGTAAACACTGCGGTTCAAAAGAATTAAAAAGTGCTTATGAAACAATTACATTGTTTTTAATGTCGGGTTTACAGCCAGCCAACAAAAGAACTCTGCAGCTCTGGTTATGACCATTCTGACAAGCAAGATGTAAAGGAGCAAAACCACCCTAAAGGCAATAGCAAAAAAAAAATTAATTAAATAAAGGTGCTGTATAATAAAAAGATTTGATTAAAACTGGAGTAGAATACAGTGATGCACACCTATTAATAAAGAAGGTACCTTCAAAAAGTTACTGGTTCACATTTATTTAAAAAAAACATTTATCATTACAAAATTTATACCAGGTGAATAAAAAGTCCTGGGAGGGTTTAATATCTCGAAAAAATACACATCTTGTCAAAAATAGAAAAAATACATGTCAAATGTTTTTTTTGAATGCTATTTAATAGCGCCAAAATTAGCCACCTGCACCCCTCGTAGGGGGTAAGGGAGGGGACAACTTTGAAATTTCAAATAGGAACTGCCAATTTTTTTTTTGCAGATTCGGATGCTACGAAATAAAAATAATTACATTAGGGGTTTCCATTTAAAGGCTGAGAAGGGCTCATTTTAGCACTATTAAATATCATAGCTTTCAAAAAATATTGGATACTTTTTTTGATTTGAAGGGGGACTTCTCAAGGTATTCGCACTAGTTTGACTTTTTTTGCATTTACAGTGCCGTCTAAAAAAAAACTTTTTTGCCGAAAATCAAGATAACTTTTTTCGTAGAATTCAAATTTGCAAAAAAAAAAAAAAAAAAAAAAAAAAAAAAAAAAAAAAAAAAAAAAAATTGCAGATTCCTATTTGAAATTTCAAAGTTGCCCCACTTAACCTAACCTAACCCATAATCATAGAAGGGAAGTAGTGAAACTTATTTCTTAACACAACACTTGAGTTTTTCAATCCTGGATAATACGTAATTCTGAATAATAAATTAGTTTGTGCTCGGTTCCTTAAAACACGTATTAACAGGGTTCTACTGTATTTAAAATAGACATAATGATTTGTCAATACAATAAAACAGGTATATAAACGTTGCAAAAAAGTTATTTACCTTGTTTTTTATGTAAAGATTGGCTTTAGCCTTACACAGGACCTCCAATGTCTGACTATATCCTTTCCATGCAGCCTCGTGAGCAGGAGTATTACCATGCTGGGAAATTTAAATAAAGAAAAGTTTGAAAACAAAAATTTGAATTTTACTCCAAACCTTAAGCCTTAACATATTTAGTGTTCCATGTGTGCACTGCATTAAATAATATCGTGTACATGGAAGACAAATTCCAGGTAAATGGCACAATATTGTCGGTATATTGGAAAAACTAAACAAGTCCAATTTTCAATAATCTGAGGTAAAGGAGGTTGAACTTAAATTCACTCTGATAAATGAGTACTAAATAAACTGAGTAACTCAAGTACTTGGAGACTTTCTTCTATACTAGATCATTTTTTTCTGTACAGATATGATAATTTTAAGGTGATAATCATTTACCTAAAATTTGGACTTAGTCAGTTTTCCCAGTATACTGACAATACACTACATGATCAAAGGAGTTGGGACACCCCTGTGAACACCTGGGGTGTTTCTCCTGGACTGGACTGGGCCCGCTCATCAAGGTAGACGGAAACCTCAATGCTGATGGCTACAAGACCATTCTGGATAACGGGGCACTTCCAGCACGGGAACACTTCTGTGACGGGCCGTTCCTCTTCCGGCACGACAATGCGCCTTGCCATAAAGCAAGATCCATATCCGACTGGTTTGACGAGATGCGGGTTGAAGAACTGGATTGAGATTCAGGATGGTTCGCCCTACATCCGTCCAGGAACTGACCACGACATTCCTCGAGGAATGGAGGTCAATACCTGTGGACACATACCGTACTTGTGGACCATATGCCATGTAGGGTGGAGGCAGTGATAGCAGCTCGGAGTGGTCCTATACACTACTGATTGAAGCTTTTTGCGGCTTTACAGTAGAGCAACAGATGTCCCAACTCCTTTGATCATGTAGTGTATGTTTGAGGGGCTTATTTATTTTTTTTTTCATGAGATGATAATGTTCTTATTTTTTTTAAATAATTTATTGCCAAGCTTAAGCATGTGAATTTTTTTTTTTTCTTTGCAAACTATTGTGAATCTGCATAAATCAAATCAGCAGAAAATAAGGGCAACTTGTATATTATTATTGCTTCTTTTTTTTTTTTTTAAGTACTGGTAATTACATGAAGACAAAACATAAAACCTTTAATGCACACTTAGAATATCAACCAACATTATTAAAGGTAAACTCACCACTTCATCCACACGGTCAATCCGTGCTCCATGTTTCAAGAGTTGTTTGGCTATATCTACATGACCCTCAGCTGCAGCCAGCTGCAAAGGTGAATGCCCTGTCTAAAATGATAGATTTGTAATTTGAGAAAAATCAACACACAAAAGAAAATATTTAATTAAGAATAAAGATAAAACATAGGATTTTACTCCAAAATACAGTAAAATTCGTATATGTCAAAGCCAGTTAAGTCGAAATAAATTTGAAATCCTCTCCCTACATGAATTTATAATACAAATTTCGTCAGATAAGTTGAAGTATTTTTTGATTAATTACAGATAAGTTGAATACATTTTAGCCAAGAAATGTTAAAAAAAATAATATAAATAATTAATGCAAGATGACCAATCAGAGATAAACTTGATAATCCTTTGACTGATGAACAACCTAGATAATCTGATAATTCTTGAATCAGATTAACATGAAACCAATGTTACAATTTAGACAGTGTTATTTTAGAAATGAGACTGTATTCAAGAACATGTTTTTATGTGTGAAGCATAGTTTTCAAAATCTTATCCTCCGAAACTCAAGGAAACGAGTTGAATTAACAGTAGACGTGAAATTGGTAATTTTAGATAGTCTAGGGGATACTTCAGTAAAAAAAAAAAAGCTGATCTTGCTAATGACTTCAATATCCAGCCATCAATACTATCAACAATCATCAATAATGAAGAGGAAAATACAAGATCAATTAGATTGAACAGACCATATTATTATTATTATTATTATTATTATTATTATTATTATTATTATTGCACTCTCCAAGGAGCAAAAGGGTTTAAAGCATTACATTAAAAACACTTATACATGATCAGTCTGTAAATGCATAATCCAATTCCATAACATCTTATATATGTATGTCTCTGATGGTCTAGATATCTTAGGGGCTTGACAGAGAATAATGTTTTGGCGCTGGTCGAATGGCAAACTATTCAATAAATGTACCGCATTATAAGGGAAAAATCCATCTTTCCATCTTGAGATAATCTGAGAGGGCATTAAAAGGAAACGGGTGGATGTCCTAGCCGTGTCGGTCATGACAAGCCATGAAAACATGAAATGGGCTGGATGTGCATCATTGTAATACGCTCTTACGAGCTCTTTTAGTTTAATAAAAGTAATTAAAGAGTTAAAGTTCATAATTTTCACTTCAATCAATTTACATTAAAGCTACATAATTGATTGTGTGTGATTTAAATTTAAAGCCGCTCTGATAATATTATTAAATGCTACTTTGAGTAATTGGCGAGTGTACTTGTTCGGAGGATACCATATTAATATGGCATAAGTAAGTACCGGGAAGGCTTTCGTTTTCAATATGGTTATCATCTCTTTTCGTGATAAAATCCTCCGCAGAGAATGAACCAAAAATCTCAGTTTGTTAGCTTTGGCAATGATACTATGTAATAGTTGAACGGCGGCTGTCAAAAATAATACCTAGTAATTTCAAGGAAGCAGCAGTGTCTTCAGGGGTTTTCTGCAATTTAAGGACAGAGGTTTTGTCTGGGTTAATCCTTATACCTCTAGCACTGAACCATGTTTGTAAATTAAAAACATGTTTCAAGGTCTATTTTAGTTGCATCATCTCGTGTATAAGCTTTTGTAAGTATGATATCGTTGACAAAAGCTCTAATTCTAAAATTTAAATCGAAATAAAAGATGGGCGCAGTCAAAGTAGCGAAAAGAGTATTGCTTATGGACGAACCTTGTAAAATACCACGCTTAGACGGGGCTTGAATGGTATAAGTATCCATGGTAATGCAATTAAGACGTTGAAAGAAAATTTCTTTAATAAGCGACATGAAGTTATCAGGTACATCCATGGATTGTAGTTCCACAAACAGTTGTGAGTGTGGTACCGTATTAAATGCCCTAGAGATACCAATACAGGCAATTACGAAGATCTGTTTATTCTCCAGCGCATTCACCGCTTCAATATTAATAGCGAGCAAGAGGTCCTGTACTGAAGTAGAGGGTCTGCCCCCAAACTGGTCTTCTGGCAATTGCTTCCAAAGATGCTCAACCATCGGGCAGAATAACACTTTCTAAGCAATTTTATATAGCGTTGGAAGAGTGGCAATTGATTTAAAGTTTTTTATATCGTGTGGCAATTTCATATGTTGGCCAACAGCATTTTGAAAAACATGTATGGCTAGAAGGTGACTATTTTGAGAAGTGATGACAGTTTTTAGCTTTCTAGGAACTTTTTTTTTCAAAATAAATAGGAAACTTTGGAAATTGAATGCACCTCCTACTTTATTGGTTTCATTATAATACTAGGCATAAATTATGCTAAAGCTGAAATCTAGTTTAAATTGTTTGAAACACACTAATTCCACAAAAACATGAAAACAGTTTATTAGAAATGAACATTCATTACATTATTGTCTTTTGCAGATTAAAACAATATAAACATTCAACTCCAAAATAAATCTGTGCAACAAATCAGTGTCATTTTATGCAGTTCTGTTCCCCCCATCTTTATACAAAATAATTAAAAAGACCAACTAAAGCACTTACATAATCTGGAGTATTAGGATCACAACCTGCAAGAAGTGCAGCTGCTACTGTATCTGCATGGCCATACTGAGCTGCCAAATGAAGAACATTTTTCCCTTCCTAGAAAAAATGGGAGGAAAGGTTATTAAAAATTTATATTATAATATTCAAGGTGATTCAGAAGTCGACAGAACAGTAATCATGACAGACACAGTGGAATACAAGATATTCAGGGTTCACACTTACTCTCAATTTATGTGTCATATGGGCATTTTTGCTTACAATTGATTTGTGATTTTTTGACCAGCGAGTCAAAATTGACTTGTTAAATTTTGAATATCATCAGCCATAAATCATATCTTCTCACCACATATAACCTTATTTCATTTTGTCACATGCTATCTTCTTTAGATTTCTAATTAATTTCGAGGTTGTGCATGTAAAAACATGAAAGACAAATGAATCTAATTTTGTGAAATTTGACTAACAATTTTCAAGTTCAGGAGTCAAATTGAGTCGTAGATTTTTGGTCCTAGGGTAAAACCCTGAGATTGATAACTGCTGCTTCACCAAGAGTGGATATGTGGAACTCTTGAAGAGATTCTCTATCCAATGATATGACTGCTTCCATCATGTTTTGTCATAGCAACTGTTCTATCAACTTTTGAAACTCCTGACGGACATATAAATCATCCTATATATATTCTATTATAATCTAAGATTAATCTTGGAAGATTATGCTGATTGTTTTGAGGGGCTTGTGAAACGAAAGGACAAGTGCCTCAATGTAAAGGAAGATTATGTGGAGGAAAAAAAGTAGTTTTCAAATCTGTACTCTTATTTGTTTTATTTCACTATTCATTTCTAATTTACTTCTTGATTTACATCGTATTGAGTAGTAATGAATCTTGAAACAACTTACATCGTCAACTTCAAATGTAGCACCAGCTTCCAATAATTCTAGAACTTGATTAGTTTGGCCTTTACTAGCTGCCAGGCGGAGCTTTTCATTTAAGGAAAATGCTTGTGCACTGAGCATGTGCAGTGCTAGCAGGAACACATTGGATAGAGCTGCAAATTAATAAAGGAAAAGTATTTGAGTACACGAATTAAATTCTTTCATAAACTATGAAGCATTGATTATGTAAAGATACGATCGTTACAACAGATATATCTTAAGAAAAAATCTGTGTTTGTATACATCTAAGTAGTTATGTTTGATTGTTAATCATGGGAGGGGAGAATATTTTGCTTATGTTTGCTAATGGGGAGATCTTAATTATACATGCTTTTTGATTTGCCTCATAGAGTAAATTAAGCTAACTAAATGCTATTTTTAGAGAAAATTTATGTGTTAGTAAATTAAAAACAAATCAATAACAAAAAAAAAAAAATTTTTTTAAGGCAGCACTGCCTATTGGCTTAGAGGGATAACTGGCTGTTACGTGGGTTGCTCAAGAATACTTACATTTGTCCTCTATGTAATAAACTATCCACTTTTCGACATAGTCATGACTAGGCGGGTGAACCTGTCGGAGAGGAATTCCAATGTTGTTGTCGATACCAACATTGAATGGCAGCTTTGGGCCCTCTTCTGCAGCATTATAACACCTGTCCGCACACGATCGCCACACACTAGAGGCATTGAGCGCCTACAGTTCAAAGATGAAAAACTGCAGTTCAAATGTGAAAGACTTTGCACTTTGCAACTTTCACCAGTTCCCAAAGAAGAAAGAGCACCTTAAGGGACATGAGTTGCATTCTGACGATGAGGTGAAACATGCCGTTCAATCCTCGTGTCAACAACAACCCCGGAATTCCTTTCCGATGGGTTCACCAGACTAGTCATGCATTGGCACAATGCGTGGAAAGGGATGGGGACTATGTCGAAGAGTGAATAGTGCATTACATAGAGGACAAATGAAAGTAACAGATACAAAAAGAATTCTGAAAATCGGTTAACAAATAAAGTGACGGACCAGGAGGCAAAAATTCTTGAACAACCCTCGTATAAGAAGAGTAGACAAATTATGCAGAATGTGTCTGCCAAAGACTGTGCATTTTCAGTTATTTTATCTAGTTATCAGGAGTTTACACAAATTTTAGCATAGAAATTTATTCACCCATCCAGTACCTGCTTAAGCGGATTATCCACTTATCAGGTATTCACTTAACGAGATTCGACTGTACATATTTAAAAACAGTACTTAGCTAATGGAGAATTTAAGCGGAATTCAATTGTTTGAAAAAACATAAATTTAAAGATAGACAAATTAATCATTGTCCCTTGTAGATAGATAGTGTCCAAGGAAGGAAGGCACAAATCACAAAGAAATCCCATAGATAACATCTATTAAATGTTTATACATTTTTCATGCCCCTCTGTACCTATGCAGTATTAATATTCAGCTAATATGATTATGTATTACAAATTTCAACTTTATCCCTATGAATAATTTTAGAGCACAGCAGTGTCAAAAGTTTTGAACATCACTGCTCATATATACTGTACGTTATTTTAAAAAAATGTTCTAAAGCTATGAACATCAGTCTCATTTTCAATTTTATTTCTGTTTCAGATGCATAATGAGTCAGAGAAAACTAATAAATGAAAATAAACAAAATAAATAAGTAAAAGAAAAAAAACCAATCAGATAAACCATAAAGAAAAAAAATAAAGAAAAGAAAATATCACGAGATTAAAAAAAAAAGGAACATAAAAGATAATTATCAAGACATTCCATTTAACCTGTTACAACAAGTGTTAAGAGAAATGCAATTATTTTTTATTTTAGTCAAAGAAAAACTTTCACACTATCTTCATCAGGCACTTCCCTGCCTCCCCCCCCCCCCAAATATTTTTTATCCCTTTAGGGAAGAGACAGGTTTGCCGATAGTGATGATAGGTTTCAATGAAATGCCCAGCTCACTCTTCACACTAAAAACAATAATTGCAAGAAATTGAGAGTTCAACAACTGATCGAATTACTGTGGTCTTGCGAAAGAGAATATCCAATTTTATTATTTTCATAGAGCAAACTGAGAACGTTCATGTTTACAAATTAACAGAGTTTTAATAACCAAACTTCAAATTTAAAATTTAATTATAGTAATTTTTAACAGTTGCCAATTAGTTTAGGCATGTAAAAGAAAGCCATGCACAATAGTAACAGGAAAGATCTTAGTTGAAGACCTGAAGTGTTCATCGAATCAGGATGCCTGGTCACTTTAGTTGTACACATTCATTGTCAAAAATTAAATATCACAAGCCAAAAAACACCTTGTATTAAATTATACAATAAAATCCTGTTACAACGTACCTCATTTTAATGTACATTTCAAAATAATGTTCAAATTTTAAATCCCCGAAAGAAATCCTATTCTTTTAATGTTAAAAAGTTTTAGTTTAACATACCTCAAATTAATGTACCTTTCAGATTAACGTTTTAATTTAATGTTCCGTAGGTAAGCTATCCCCTCATTTATTCCAGAGAAATTTTCCAGAAATTCGATTCAGATTTGGGCAGAGAAAGGAGAAAAATAACTTTGTTGATGGACAATTGTTCAGTGCATTTTGTTATTGTACATTTGAACAACATATGATTAGAAGTCCTTCTACCAATTTGCACATATACTCTTTAACCGATGGACCAAGGCATCATAAAAAACACAAGATACCATTTCCGGAAATATTTATTGCAAAGAATATTACTTAAAAGAAGCAATTCAAACATAAAAGAAGCAATTCAAATGCTTGCAAATCCCACGAATTGTGTCCAATTAACAATGATTACGAACTGGTCTTGTGATCTGTATTTGTGTTGTATAAAATAATGTATTAGTATTTAATTATTCTGTACATATTTTGTGATCAAATTCAAATACAAATCGTTCTAAATCTACACCATATGCATTCTAATGTTTTTCTGTATACCTAATGTAAAGGTATCCTATACAAACAGTACTTACTGTATATGTAACATGTACAGCTTATCCCTCCTCTCCCAGTTTCAGATTAACGTTCACTTCAGAATAACGTTTCAGCTTAGAAACATTCCTTTGATGGTCTTAAGAATCTGAAGTCAGAATTTCAAAAATCTAAAATTTTTAAAACACATGCACTATTCTAGTTTACAGATTCTGCTTGTGTACTAAAAAAAAATATTGATTCTTAAAGACTATCAAGAAGTAGAATAGGAATATCTCTAATACCCACCCTCTATCTCTTTGTCTTCATCGATAAAATTGGGTTCAAAACTTTAAAAGTTCCACGCTTTTAGTGCCAGTTTTTAAAATAGAATAGAAGGAAAATGGTGAGAGTTATTTAAGTTATTCTTGCAGAAGAGTAATGTGTGAGATCAAGAATTTGTTTTGATACGTTTCCTCGTGTTTTGCAGACCGATCTCTTTGGACTGTGCATAATGACATTCTTAAAGGCTTGCACATTTGGTCCCAATCATGACTGAATGCAGACACCCAATGACACCCACTAACTCATCTGCAATGCTACCTGAATTTACTTACTGGTATACAACTGTACAATTTCAATTGTAAGTTTCTAGTGCAACTATTTTACTTCTTCAGATGCGGACTTTATTGACCTTAAATCTGTACTGGAAGCTACTTCTTGCCACTATTGTACTCTCACGCAACTGGTGGTATTCTAATATAATAAATATTCTGTCCTATAATGGCTACACTGTTTTCACGCTTTCCTATGGTAATATCAAAACAAATTCCTGACCTTACACTTTAATCTACTGCAAGAATAGCTTTATTAATTGTCACTATTTGTGTGCTATTTCATTTTAAAAATTATCAGTCCTTTTTAGGACATCCTTTATGATCTGGTAGAGATGGATTTTAATTTAATTTGTTTAAATATTCCCTTTTTTTTTATTATTGGTTACATGATTTACTAGAAATAACCCACCCGATTATATAATCGTCATTGTTAGATTTTTGACACACATCTCTCTCCATACTTTTGTTTGTTGTGACATAGTCCATCACTGATTTTATATGATGTTGTATTGCAGAATTAATTCATCTGATATCTGATAAAGAAAATAGTCCAACCTCAAAAACACTTAATTTTGTTACCATATATACTCTGTATATTATTAAGTGTAAAGAATTTTGAATTGTTACTAGAATTGTCATCATATTCTGTATAAGTCGAAGGTTTTTCCCAAAAATTGATTCCTAAAAACCACATTCAACTTATACACGAGTCAAAGTTGCTGAAAGTTTTTAAAAGCAGAGGGCTCTTATAAATGAAGTTTTCACTGCGAGCACGTTTCATTTACTAAGTTATCGTATATACTTGTGTATAAGTCGAAATTTTTTTTTTATCTAAAAAAATGAACCCTAAAAACCACATTCGACAATGTGGATGATGAATGTGAGACTGACAATGTAGTCTTGTAGCCTTGTAATAGTTATAAAATCACTTGTAATAGTTGTGTTATAAAAAACATTTGTTTCCTCTCAAGTGTTTATAAAATTTCCTCTTCTTGCATCGAATTAGGCACAAATCATGCTGTTTTTCCACTTTTGGGGGTCAAAAATCAAGGGTCGACTAATACACGAGTATATATGGTATATAAAAATAAAAAATAAAAAAAATAAATAAAAAAACCAAATTACCTTAACTGTGGATAAATAACATCAATGGTATGTTTTATCATAACCATTTTGTATATAATGGGGTCGTTAATCCATCAATTTCATCATTTTTAAACTGAAATTGTGAATTTTATGGAGCTTTTTAACTGTGGACTAGTATCTGTAAGCAAGTTCTTTGAAATTTCAATTTTAAAAACTATTCAATGGTTTATTGTTATAAGAGTTTTCATTGTTTGTAAGCTTTAAAAAACATCTTAGAACAACACTATTTATTGAATAATGGACTTTTGTTTAGATGAAATTAGAAGATTCCCATTGTAATTTTTTGATGTTTTAATTATATGAAATAGTTTTGACATTAATTTTCATTTTTTGAGGCCTAGGTAAAAGACTTTATATAATTGAAGATGTAAATGTGTCAAGCTTTTTTTTAATATTTTTTTTTTTTTTTAATCGTGGTAAGATTGTATTTCCAAAATAAATTTCAATAAATTTCTTGCGAAGTAAATTATGTTCTCAGAATTATGAATTTGAATACCAGATTGAGAAACTACCCTTATTACATGGCAACAGGTTTTATGAAGCAGCCAGCCTCTCTGCCTTTTTACTTGGCATAATCTGACATTTATGTGATTCATGGTAAATTGACTCCAACCTTCCTATTACCAGCATTTTTGTTCTTCTAGTTGGCTGTTTATGTTTTTTTTTTTAAATCTATAAATAATAGGCAATGTTTGTATGTGTGTACCCTATAGAGTCAAAAACTACTGTGATGATTTCACTGAAAATTTCACAGTTTGTTCTTATTAGTGCCAATAGTGTTTAGAGAATGGTTTGAATGAAATCTGATAGGTAGGTTAGATTAGATAAGGTTAGGTTCAATATCGAACTTCAATTGCATTTACAATATTTAATTCATGTACGTATATACTCATCTGTTCATAACAAATCTAACAAGCATTAATGTAAACACCCATATATTAAAGATTTTTATTAGATGTACTTTATGCACAGTGTTCCTCTGCATATTATGTATTTTTCTACATGATTGAACATATTTATTAAAGAATTTGTCATATCATGACCAAATTTTTGTATTCTTCATTGAAGAAACTCTTTGCCAAGCCATTTAGTCACTCTGGCATGCATGTGTTGTCTTTTGATAGCTCTCTGAACCTTGCGCCTTTTAAGTAAAAAACAATCAAATTAGGAAATTTATACCTATAATTATTTAAAGTTGGATAAAGATTAGGAATTCTGCTATTCGTGTAGATATTACAACTTTCTTTAGCAATTTAATTTTAGCAATGGTATTGAGCATTTATCAAAATATAATAATAAGAGGATAAAGATTAATAAGTTCTTCATGATGCTGACTGTTTTGACCTTAGTACAGGGTGATCAACTGAATAGAATTTAATTTTTAAAATCTAATAACTTCTCATTCTATCTTTTTAATATCTGAAACATTTTATTTCATGAGACTACTGCATGTGTGAAGATTTCTTAGTATTCAGATCTGTGGAATAAAAATGTTTAAAGGAAGTATTCATTCATCAGAAGTCAATGGCCTTCTATCAAACATCTCAAGAGGCAGAAAAGAAAAAGATCAAAGCTTTCCTCTATTATGGCAATTTTAAAAGAAATTTGCTATGCTTCAGCACATTCAGTCTACGTGGTATTTTCTGTGGCAAACTGTATGAATTTCCGAGATATAATCTTAAAGAATCTGTGTTTAAAGACACGATGAAATAAAAAGTAAATTATGGTTCCTTACAACGAAGTCAATTTAACACTCTCTTTTATCTTTTGATATATATTACTCTGTCTCTAAGAAAGAGGATGTGAAAAGAACGAATTTAACAGAGATGAGTTTAGTAAGGAATTAAAACTCGCTTTAAAAATCTAATAACAGGCACGCAAAACTCTGAATTCATCATGTAAATGGAGAGAAAATGTAAAGTTAAAGGTGAAAGATGCTCCCTAAAATTGGTAACATTAGGAAAGTGTTCAAAGCTTTTTTTTTTCACCATATATGGGTATATAGGTTGGCATTATAGTATCAAATATTCTATATCTACTTCAAAAGCCTTGTATATTTTTTTTTAACAAATTAATAATGCTTAAGATGAATCTTAATTCAGATGTTGAGTATTAAGTAATGTTACATCCATGTTCTCAACAGGAATCAAACCCATGAATCCAAAACCCACATTGTCCAGTGAAGCCTACCAGCTCATCTGCAACACTTTCTCATATAACTGTTCTACTATATTCAGATGCGGATGAATTGGCAGGCATTGTTGGACGTCTGGAGTCTGCCACGATAGCACCAAACATGATTTACAGTTTCGTGCACACTTTTGGCAAATGTTCATGATTTTCACCGAAATCACCCAAATGGGTGGATTTACAATTTCGTGCACACTTATTGCCAAATGTTCATGCCATTAAGAATGTTATTACATGCAGTCCAAAAAGATTGGTCCCACAAAACAAGGAAACATACGAAATCACTCCTGCAGAATAACTTTAATAACTCTCACCGTTTGTAGGTTATTTTAAAAATTTCAGTCTTTTTTAAGAGACTGATAATGGATATGCAGCCAACAAATAGGAAGTTGTGGGTAGCCTATCTTTAGTGATATTCCTGACTTGATTATGTAAATTAGGCCATGCACAAAATTTATCTCGTAAACCTTAACAAACAGGGATCAATAATCCAATTATAAATCGTTCTGAAGACAATACAGTGTATAAGTTATGAACATTCAGTTTTAGACAAATTATTCCAAGCAATTTTTTTTTTTTTTGGAAAATTTTCAAAATAATTCGTAATCAATTAATATTTTGCAATTAATTTTGCAACCTGATTGCACAGAATGCAGTTGAATATTTTCCACAAAAATGAAGTTTAAATTTTAAAGATACCGTTTCAAGCAAATATTGTAGAGTGAAAAATATAGTTTTTTTCTTAATTTACCATTCATAAATTAAATACTAGCGATATTGCATGAGTTAAACCTATTCAAAGAACTGTAAATATAAAACATAAATAAAAGAAGGATGTTTAAAAGGTTAAAAACCTCTGCAACATCAATAATTAAATGATGTACAAGTAGCAGGAAATGACTCCGTGTTGATTTAATCCATATTTTATTACGTACATTCTCTGAGCGTTTTTTGAGCCAATGAATATTGCTTAATAATATTGAAGATAGGAAGGATAGAGTAATTCATAAATCATTCAATAAATTAATGGTAAAATACTATTTAAATTGCAGGTTTACTGAATTCATCTAGAAACAATAGAGATGAACAAATCATAAGAAGGAATTGTAAAATGGACAACCTGTACAGGAAAGGGGAAAAGTTAAACCACAAAGAGAAATGAGATATCAATGACTAGATGTCAATTTTGAATGTTCTACCTTGTTTCTCAATGACAAGATTGGTCCATTAATTAAATATTGTGAGATAAATCATGAAGCTAAATTAACATCAAAAGCAGAACATATGCAGTAACTGAATACACAACCATGGTAAAAATGTTTTTACAAGAATTGAAATCATCAAGGAAATAAAGGGGTTAAAAGAAAACAAAAACAACGGATTCATAAGAAGACATCAATCAAATGAACAAAATGAGTTTGTGTATCAGTGTGATATATCACTGAGTCTTTTTAAACTGCAGTCAGTTTTATGCAACTTTTTTGTACAGATTTATTTTCTCGTCAAAATTTTTCTTAAGAAATATTTGGAAATCCTGCATCTAATGAGGGATTGTTACAATTTAAGATTTTAACAGATTTAAAGTAACTCAATGGTCACATATAACTTTGTTTAAAATGGAAGATGAAGATACAGGTTAACTTGAATAACTCAGATTTTGAAAAGTCAAACTAAACTCTTGGTCCCATCTCCCTGAAGCATTAATTTCACATATTACCTCGAACATAAATTTATTTAAATCTGCTTAAGTCGAACCAAATTTTTAAAAATTTTTGAACATAACCCGTATATTTTATTAAATTGGTCATTATTTTTTTAGTACAATATAAGAACTCCGGATAAAGGAACACTTTGCTTATAATAGCCACTTTTCAATTATCCAAATAAATGTCTTGTTTTTTCTTAAGCCCTCTTATAAGAGATAATTTCCTATTTGGGACTCTTATAGGCGGGTTCGACTGTACATGTACAGTATTTCATTTGCTTTGTACAGGGTTATCAAGAAATAAGTTTCCCATTTGAGAGGGCTATAGAATGTGTTCTATTGGTCTAAATGAGATAAAATATGAACTACAGATAATTCAAATGATCCACTTGATATTTATTAAATAAAAAATCTTAGTACAAATCTTCACCAATATCTTCATTTGGACCAATAGAACACATTCTACAGCGCTCTGAAGCGGGAAACTTATTTCTCGCTATTTATGATATAAATTCCATCAGCTAATAACATTAGGTTTATGATACATGTTTCATTTGTTTTCCATATTCCTTATGCTAGGCTACATTACACTACATTCATTCAGCATCCATTGAGGAATACTATACTATTCGGAGTTCTTATATGTGAATTCGACTGTAATCAATATCCTCATTTTTGTTCAAATGCTTAAGTGAAACCCCGGATAAATCGAACTTTTAATCTGGTTCCCTAGTGGTTTGAGTTAACATGGTTAACCTGTATCAATAATCACTTAGCACAAAAAAAATATTTCAAATCAAACTCCAAATTCATAAAATATTTGAAAAAATTCCCCCATCACTTCTGTGACAGAGAGTGAAGCCAGGTTTTAGGTTCTCTCCTAGGTCATAGGTTAAAAGGGGTACCTAATAGAAGGGAATGATGAACTTAAGTGCCAGTGTTTCTATTGATATGTGCAATTATACACCCAGAACAATTTGAAAGCATTTTGCACTGAAAAGAGGTTAGCAAATCTTGTGTTATGCAGGCTAGCAAATACTCTTTTGGAGAAGAGATTCTCAGCAGGTTCTCATGGCTTTCTGGTGATTTTCTTAACAGTAGGAAAGGGAGAACTAAAGCACTACTTATCAACAGCTTATTTTTTAAAAATAAACTATTATGTTAGGTTGAAAATCATCAGTTGATATATGCTTTATTATCCTCGACTAATAAAGCAAAGAAAAAAAAGGGCAAATTTTCTCATATACCGATAGTTTATCTTTTAAGATTTAAAGAAATAAAGTTCTTCCATCAAGAGTTGTTATGCACAATTAAACTCAATTCATTCCACTCTTATAATTGTACTTGTTTACAACTAACAACAGTATTTAACCTTCATTGCTCCAAGACAAAATAATTAGAAGACAAAGAGCGAACATTTTTGGACTTCCTTATGGGAACATAATGAATGACTCTTAGATGATACTTGAGAGTTAGTAATTGATATTAAAATTGAGTATAAATTTATAAAGGGGAGGAAAAAGGGACTGAAGAAGAAGTTGAAAAGAATCTATTAAGGATGCAAGAAGGATTTTCCCTCTAAGCCATTTGAATCCATCTTATTAGTTGTTTAGTCAACAGATGTCTGCAATGCCTCTGAAAAGATTTCCCACAAAAAGACCCACTATCAAAACAATGCCCAAAAGGTATGCGCCTATTTAGGTGACATGGGTGGGTAAGATATATGACAGATGAGTGTGTTGTGACACAACAATTTGTTCACTTCATCTTATTTCTCTTGTCACCTACAATTAAACATTATTTTTTCTTTTGCTGCATCTCCTAATAACAAACGACTAAATTACATACTCCTAGGTTCAATGCATTCCATCATTAAGAAATTCTAGAACACACATGGAGTAAACAATTTAAAAGTAAGAAAAATAAACATGCTCCTATATATAGATATCAAACATTAATAATTGAAATAAAATAAATTATTTACAGTAATTAAAAAACTGCATTTTTTTTAACCGTAAACTTTTTAGTTTTAATTTAAAGCTTAATATGCAAAATCAATTACTACAGATAACAAACGACAATACTTCTTTATCCTTAATTCAAATTTTAAATTTACAGTTGACCCCCGTTATCACAAAACCTGTTAATACAAAATCCCGCTTAATATGAAATTTTCTCTGATCTTGGTTCCATGTATAACACTCCAAATATAAATTGGTTGTTTAATACAAAATTTTTTTTACGCCAATCCAGATGATACGAAAAAAATGAAAAAATTCATTCCAAGAAAGAAAGGTACATTATTTGAGATTTTTATTGGAAAAAAAGTTTTTATTTTGATTTTTAAGCTGCAAATTCTGATTAGCTCTCAGTGTAAATAAATAACAAAGCACGTGGGAGTTCTGATTGTTTTTCAGTGCCTATAAAAATGATGCAGAATTCCAATTCCCAACAAGCATTATTGCAAACTGCTTTAGGAAGACAGGACTTAAACAGGCCTAATTTTCTGATGACATTGAGGAACCTATTGAGCTACAATTTGAAGGGTTGGTTGAATGGGAACTCCTTCAAAGAGAGCAGTGGGCATCTAACATTCCAGGTAAAATGTCAGAATCAATGAAGATCTCTTAGGCATGGACAGTAAAGTGAAGCATTGTCGAAATGAATATGAAGATGGCGAATCAGAAGAAAAAGCAGAGAGTGATAGTGACGCTGGGACAGAAAAATGCGCAACATCTAACAAGTGTTTGTTGTCAATTTTAGAGGAGACAGTCCATATGACAATCTTTTCAATTTATATAGTTCTGTGAACAGTGCTACATGTATTATAAAATATTACTGTAATTTTTTGCCATTGTGGCCTATCAGTCGTTGGAAACTGGATAATATGAAAACCTGAATAACAGGAAAAAATTTTTGGGTCCCTTGAATTTCATAACAATGGATTTAACTGTATTTAAAGGACATGTATTTATGGCAGATATTCTCCTTCATAATTAAGGTGGCCACATTTTTCAGTTCAAAAATTTGAGCAGGATATTTTTATGTGAATATAATAAATATACTAAATAGTATATAATTATATTCCAAAGAAAATTTAATTTTTTAATGCTAAAAATAATACATTTTTACTTATTTTTCCATTATATGAATATTATAACAGAAAATTATTATTGTGCTGGATTTTTGTGATGTAATGACTTCGGTTATTTAATATTGTGTTTAGTGTGTATACACTGATAAATAACTGTGATTTGATGAAATACTGAACTCTAAATTTATGACCTCATATAAGAAAATTTTTGCTGGCTGCTGGCTTGTTGATCAATATACATGTACAACTTATCCATGAACTGTATCTGTCAAACATTATTACATGGAGACATTTTATATAAATTGTGGAAATGGAGACATCAGTCGAGATAAAGGGCAAATTCTGAAACTTTTCCAGCAAAATCAGGACATCTGATCGAAATGTAGCTTGGATGTTTTTTATTCAGTGTTAATTTACTTTTGATCTTCACCATAATTGGTAGAAATGAAAACAGCATAATCAATGAATTCAAATCTTGTGATACAATATAATGTAGCGATTTCAACAATTTTGCCAATCAATTTTCACTCTACAATGAATTATTTTAATAATTTTATATTTAAACCATACATAAGAAATTTTAACGATTCTCGGTAAGTCTTTCAAATGACTACTGGTAATTCTTTTATTAACAAATTATTTTTATTATTTTTCCTTTCTATGGTTTTCCGGGATTGAATTGTTTGCTAAATTGCTTTTGGGAGCATACCTTTACTTAATTGCATATGCAATGAAGAATCAATTTCCATGACATCGCTATAAAGTCAATGACCATGGAGTTGCTGATTAATAATCATCACAGGTGAGTGGTCACAGTAAAAGTCCTTTGAGAACATGCCAGTGATGAACAAGACTGTCTTTAACTGAAGGAGATATTGAAATACAAACAATGTGCCATTTCTCAGTAATTCATTATTTTAACCAAACTGATATACTGTATCTTAGCTAGATATCTTTGCTGCCTTTAATATCTTTCATATTACCTATGTAATTTTTGTAGAACTTTGAAACATGTTTTTTTTTCATAATGAACTATTATAGAAAAGAAACATTTCTTAAATATTACAGATGATATTATTGTTACATGCAATTTATTATATTTTGCTTTTCAATTTTAAATGTTTTAATTTAATACCGATGGTTATGGCATATACTAAATACAAAAAAGATTAGCCTAAATACACATTTAACACGCCAATCTAATTATAACAAATTTCATGTGCAAATGCATTTTGAAATACAGTAGATCAAAATTTCGCAGACATGGCTGGAAATAATTCAGAAAGAGCAGGGCCTTTCAATTTTTGTCAAAGTCACAAGACCTGATTGGTCAAAATGTATTTGCACATAAAATTAAAGCTGGTTTTACACTAGTACGCTTTATTAATGAGAAAGGCTACCCGGGCTGCGCTCGCTTGCTAGAGCCTGCTGTAGCCGCTTAACTGTTTACATTAAAAGCATCTTTCCCGAGTAAGTGACGAAAGCAGATTTATTTTAATCGTCATTTCCTGTTGTAACAAACATGGAGGCCAACATGTCAGTAAAAATAATACAAACTCATAAAATGATTTTCACTATTATTCTTTTCACACTATTGCTTCGTTGCCCGGCTTATCTTCCGCCATTTTTTCTTATGTTTCAATTGTATATCAACGGAGATGGGCCTTGTTTTCGAGAAGCGAGCCGCACCACCCGGGAAAGCCAACTCGGGAAAGTTAGCGCGCTCATCTTACCCGCGCACACCCTCGCTTGTGGATAGTGTAAACAACTTTCGCGGGTACAGCTTGCCACTTTCCTAGGAAAGATTGCTAGTGTAAAACCAGCTTTAATTACAATCAGCTTGTTTTTCAAGGTGCATGGATTTTTCTGTCAAAGACAGGCGTAGAAAACTTGCATCTTTTAAACGTTTATATATATGTTATGTAAACAGGATCTCCATGCTTGTTATCAGTCTTTGTTGTTCAAGAAATAGTGGTTGAAAAGGACTAAGACTTCAAACTTGTCAAAATCACATGGAAGCTAATCTTGGTCCTGCTTATATCATGGTTAAGACTTTTAACTCTAATAATATTGAAAGTTTTACATAAATTCCCCCCCCCCCCCCATTGTTTTAAATTTAATTAAGCTTATGACACAGGTTTTAACTAGTGTTTTTATATACAGTCACTCTGCTTTAGGCCTATGCTTGTTTTAGTAGACAACCAAGTTTTGTTAAATTTCATTTATTTCAATATAAATTTTCATTTTATTATTTCTTAACTTTTATTGATTGGATCTGACCATTCCTAGCCGGCTATTAACTCAAATTGGGCTTATAGCCTGTAGGGGTCAATACCGAGATCTACTATGGGTTATGGTACAAAGATATATAGGGTGTTAAAAAAAATATGTTTACAAATTTTGAGGGTATGCTCCTCACACAAAAACAATAAATATAATCCAAAAAATCCATAGATTTTGAGGCATTAATGAAAGTTTACATTATACCTCACCTCAAAAATTCATAACAAAATTCAAAACAGCCCTGCATACTTCTACACAAGTATGCACTCTTTGGGTCATTGACTGTCATATCTGTTCAGTGTCAAAGAGTTTCACAGGCTTTCATTAGGAATTTTCATTAGGCTTTTCATGAAGCATTTCTGCATTAGGAATGGTGGCTGCATAAGCCAATTATTTTAGGTGGCCCACAGATAAATATCGAAAGGGTTTAGAATGGGGGATGTGCAGGCCATGGAACTTATCCTCCCTTACATGATAGAAATCAGCCAGTGCATTTCGAACAATGAGGCTAAAATGTGCTGAAGGCCCACATGCATAAACCACATGCTTCTTATCTACTGAAGGCCCACTGAAGAGTCTGGAAGAGTATTCTGAAGAAAGTCCCTGTAAACAGCCTGTAAGACATGTAAATGCTCCATGGCAACACAGTGCCATCTGGTTGGTTATAAATTTCCATTGATGGACTGTACCTCAGACTGTGTTGAACATAAACTTTCATTAATACCTCAAAATCTAAGGATTTTCGGACATATGTTTGTAAACATATTTTTGATAATATACCTTGTGAATTGATTATTGGCTTGTCTGTCTTTTTAATTGTTATTTTACTAATCCTGATTTTAAAAAAATATTTTTTGGTGTTTAATTTTAAATTTTCTTTTTAACTCCATTTTAACATCATGGTGGGTTTAGTTATATTGTTTTATTGTCATTAACTTGGATGCAATTCCTTAGTTGTTACAATATAAAAATAAATTAATCAGAATATCATGTTTATTTTAACATTATTATAGGCTTTCCGAACTCTGATTATCCAAATTAATTGGGGATCAGGTCGAAAATCGAAAATTCGGATAATTGGATATAGCTCGCGGATCAAGAAGAAAAGGCCTATCATACATTGAAAAAACAGAATTTTATTGACAAAGTTACTGTAAATGTAATGAACATTAAGTAAGCAAACTACGTAGACCACGAACAATGTTTAAAGAAAACATGTACATAATGTACGTACAGTACTACACATCCTGTATTTCATCCAAAATCGATTCAGATAATTGGATTTCTACTGCATATTTGTATTTTTATAATAAAACTGTCATCACAACAACTCCATTCATTTAAGCAAAATGATAATGAAACAACTACAAATCCTAAACTTTAATGAGAACCTCTGTCATGAGCTAGGTATTCAGTCGTCTGCTTTTCAATGATTTATTTATTTTCAATTATAATTTCTTTGCTAAAGTTACTGTAATTCACTCAAATTCTATATAAATATAAGAACTCATTCAAACTGATTGACTAATAAGACACTTTGATGGTTCCCTAAACTGTTTCCTTTAGAAGTTTTTTGTTGTTTTTTTTACCATATTTGCTAAATAATGCGATTTTTATTAAAATAATTGGAAATACACAAAAGCACAAAATCCAAATTGTTTAAGAAATGCTGAAGTTGATCTCATTTAAGAACGGAAATGAGTTTAATCGGAACAGACAAAGGGTTAATCAAGATATAGGATCACACTGCTCTTAAATAAGGACAATTATAGTGTAGGAAACTTTTAAATTTTCCTGTAAAACATTTTAGAATATTCATGCAAATATAAACGTTTCCTGAAGTGAAGCTTTAATTATAGAGTTCGACTGAAATGAGAGCACAACTATTTGCTGACATAGTTTCAAATCTTCAGTTTAAATGCTCAAAAACCTATTAAACAAACCTCTTAAAAATAAAACGATTAAACATAAAAAAAAAACCCAACAAACTTCTATCGAGATAATTATTCAGTCCAAAAATGACATGATATAATCTCAGGTGAAGCTAACCTGCATTTTATATAACTTTTAAATTACTGTACTTTTGAACATTGTTTTTTTATTATTTTTAATTTTAAAAAACACTTTCAAATCCAAGAAATTGTCACCAACCACCTTAATGGTAAAAAGATGTTTCAATCTTATCCAAGAACAAATTATTTCTTCCTTCCTTTTTTTTTTTTTCTCCAAACTGTCACCACAGAAAACTGCAGGACTATAAATTTCAACTTAAATAGGCTTACAAATTGCATGATAATTTCTCTCTTGTTAGATAATTTCACAGATCCACAACTGTCAGCAGTTACGAGAAGCGCAAGCATTTTAATCAGATTTCGCTTTCTCTCTCCTTTCCTTCTAAGATAAATCAGCGAGAATTTAAAACTTTTAATCTGCTGAATAAGTGAGCGAGAGAAGTTTGAACACAAAAAATAAACCTGCACCGTGGCATTCCTTAAGCAAATCTTCTGAAAAAAAAATTCAATAGTAGATGTCTTGCTAGAATATGATACCTGCAGCTTATCTCAAATAGAAATGAAGACCTGTCTAAGATGTCACAATTCAACATCAGCAACATGCAAATAATTACATAGACCTCTGTAATTAATCATGATAATTATGGGTAAAATTACATCACACTGCCAATAGATGAGAAGCAATTAAGGTCTGGCTGAATCTAGTAACTATGAAATAAGGGAAAGATAATATGAAAGCATTAAATTCTAGTGAGTTCACTAATATCGAATAAATAAAGAAATAAAACAAAAAAGAGAGAATGATGAAAAGTCATTAAACATACATTTCAAAATGTACTTATGCTGTCTTAATTCATCACTTCTTTTTACTACAAAGCTAAGAAAGGCTAACAGATTGCTTTTATTTCGAGATTAAAGGAGGAAGACATCAGTTTTCCACAAGAATACCTTTTAATAATCAAGCATGTATGTTTCAACAGCAACGTTGTCTTAATCAACATGAGTAGAATATCGTTACTAAAATGGACATATGTGCCTGTTAAAAAGCTATTCTCGTAATAAAGTAGTTTCTTCATCCTTTGGTCCGCATAATTGTAAATATCAATAGATTCATATGACCTTTGTGTATTAACACATTTATTTATTTAACCTAACAATCAATTTAAACAGGATTTAACAATCCAAATAAAGATATTAATGGAAAAAATGGAAGAGAAAATCCAGGTCACAAATTTTTCTTTCTATTTCTTCAATTAATATCCTAACATTCTTAATGATGTATATGCTATCTGTATCCCTCGATAAGCTAATGTAAGAAGAAAGTGATACAGTAAACTATTTTAATACCAATAAATATTGAATGTTACACTATCCTCGTGGACTAATAGATATGCCATATATACTAATGTGAAGTCAAAAAGGCAAAAAAAGATTGCCTCATGTATAAGTTTAAGACTAAAATCACTTCTAGACTGAGGTCGAAATTTTAAAAAAAAAATTACAGTGAAACTTCCTAATTGGAGACACCTTCGGGACACTACAAAATGTCAGTTATTCAGAAAAGTTTGCTATCCAGAATTTTTCCTTTTCTTGTTGATAAACATCATCATTCTTTTCTTTTAAAGTGAGGCGTTTTCTTTTTCCAGCCTTGAATCTAGAAACCGAACAAGTAAAATAGGCTACCTATGTACTGTACTGCAATTTGTCAATTCGTAACGATACACAAGCTACGTGATGATTCACGTACGAATTTAGGCTACTTATTAAGCAGAGAACACATGCAAGCAAGAAAAGTTCTTTTTGACCTTTATGTTGAGAATTTTTCACCACTCACGTTTCATTTTTAAAATCGAAAGTGAAAGTAGTGTCCGCTATTAAGAAGTCGAAGATGAAAAGTTGTAATACAGCTCGGGTGTCCACGTTCGTCACTAAGAAGATCTCCTATTTAGAAGTATTAGGCCCACAGAAGACAATGTAATTTTGCCAAGAACTAATATAGTGTCTGCCACAGAGAAATGTCCGCTATTCAAAGGTTAAGGGAAGTTTCACTGTATGACAAAATTACCGTAAATTTATACATTTAAACTGAAGCCAGCTCTTATGCCACCAGATTTATATAGACTACCGAAAATTCTATTGGTTCTTAACTGGATAGCCAATACAGATCGACTCTAATAATACTCAACAAAATGTCTCCTGTAAAATGTCATTTTCCCAGAAAAATTCTCATTTCCCTGACAAATGCATGAAAATGGCCCTAGACATTTTTTCCCACTGTTTATACTCTATGGTGGCCATTTTGTTCTTTAAATTTTCATTGCTCATTATGTTAATTAATAATTAAATTAAATAATGATGTTAATTAAAAGCATCATGAAGTCAGTCGTTCCATCACTATTTTTTTGATTTTTGAGCATCAAAAGTGAGTAAAAGCAATAACAGGCACAATGTCATATCTATTCAGGAATATGTCCAAAATGATGGTAAAAGTTAAACATATTAGTTCTGCAACCCAAGCCAAAGGTCAACGTTAACTACTGCCATTTTGGCCATGTTTCCTAATAGATAGGACATACATGCCTATTAGAACTTTTACTTACTGGTACTTTTTTTATTTTTTTCTTCTGCAAATTGTGATATGATAAAACTACAAAAGTAATTTAGTATTTACTAATGTGAATTATTAACTTTCAATACTAAATTCTAATTGGACCATTAATTTAAAATTCATATTGGCAAATAATTAAATGCTTTTGTAATTTTATGTCATAATTTATATTAAAAAAATTTTCATTAAATTACATTTTTTAATTGTTATTAATTGGTTGAGAAAGAAACGTTATTTGATTTTATATACTGTATAACAATGCAATGACCTTTTGACTTTATTTTAATACAAGGATTTGATTTGAAGAAATTTTTTAAGTTTTTTAAACCCATCACAAAAAATAATAAATAATCTTAAGTTGTTTATTTATTTTCTTTTAAAAAAGATTTCATAATATTGGACAATTGTTTAATGCAATTAACAGGGTTTTGGCAAATAAAACTTACCATTTAATTTATTATGATCAGGACTGGATTTATGCATGGTCTTTAGCTTAGCCTAGGGCCCCCTTGAATCAAAAGGCCCATAGGGCCCCCAAAGTTAATAGTCCAGCTTTGATTAAGATAAATGTAATGTTTTTGTAGAGATGAAGGTTTTAATTTAAATATAAATTATATACAAGTATACTCTTTTTAACTTCACAAAAATTGAATATAAAGTTTAAAATACAACTGTCAATCACATCTTCAGGAAATGTTAAGAGAACATCCAGAGAGTGAAAATGTGATTTATAATTTCATTTTAAATGTTATAGTCAATTTTGTGAGGTTCAAATTAGTATACGTATATATAATTTACATTTAAATGTAATTTTTATTTCCAAAACTTTATTAATAATATTAAAGTTATATGTTCTAATTATTTTTATTGTTCTTCTCTGATAACATATTTTCAATCATCAATTTTCTTTCCATTTTTATCTCAAGATAGATTATTAATTTTTTTGTAAGACCACTGCATCTCACAAGCGGTTAAGAAAAATAATAATTAATTGATCCCTCCTCAACCATTTTCTTTCTCCTGTCTCTCCCCAAACCCTATCTTTCTCATCCCTTTTTGTTTAGAAATTTAATTATTTTCCGAGTACCTCCTCTTCATTGTTCTTGCCCTCACAAATGAGTTCAACATCAGTGAAGAATTTGGACCCCCTATGGGTGAGTAATGGATCCAACCAACCTCAAGATGACTTGCTAACTTTTGACTTCAACAAGCCCAAGTCACCCTTCTATGTCATCAAGATCTACATAGCAGATTACTCGGAGAACTTTTTAAGAGTCTATTCAAGAGAATTCCTAACCAGCAACAGTGAGAAAGAGGCACAATGTTGAGTAAACAAGACACTCAATGGAAATTCACTTGCAGCATTTTGTCATTTCATGAATCCTTATTTAAGTTGATCAAACTTATCAGAGCCATTATATGAAAGTTTGTATTTAAAAAATACATTGACTGGCCTGGTGGAAATATTCATCTCCTGCCAGTTCCCCAGTAGGAATGTCTTTTTCAGTATAACTTATTCAAAAGCTTTACTTCATTAGAAAGTCTAATGTTGGTTATTAAAATTCAATAAATAAAACTTCAAGGGCCACCTCATTACAGATTTGCAAGAAGAGAAGGGGGGTAGCCTGTAGTAAATATCCGAAGTCAATTTAATTCATTCTCATTTGCCCAATATGGTAGCTTATTAAATTAGTTTTATAAATTAAAGCAATGAAATATTTCAGTAATGCAGATGAAACCAATTTTATTTATTAACTAGCCTGATTAGTCACGGATTTTATTTTATTTATTTTCTTTTATAACAGGGAAGGTTCTTGTGTTGTCAGATCAATGGAATAATGAGATGGGCTTCGATAATATTAATAAAATTTTTCTCTAGTGACTTAGAACTATTTTAGTCATTTTCTATTTTATTTTCCAAATACGTAATCAGAGATTATTTGTGGATCATGAAGAATACAGGTTTATTCATACAAGTTTACATTAGTTATCAAAGTTTGAAAAATCATAATATTAAGTACTAGACATCATAAAATAATTCTGACACGAAAATGTGCAATTCTTTACAAACGATAGGCTAGTGCTGTATATTTTAAATATACTATGTCCCTGAGTAATTTGATTTCTTAAAGTTTAAATGTGTAAAAAGATTTAAAAAGAACCAATAAATATTTATGAATCATATAACATAGAAATATGAACTTGTTTGCTTCAACTTTATCAATTTTCACCCCTTTTCCATGAAATTACATGATGATGCAATAGCAATACCATAAAAGCAATACAGAGAAGAATTTAGTGGAAAAAAGTTATATGATTGCAAAAAACAGACTTGGTTTCCTCATATTAGGGTAACTCAAAATCAAGTGTTATTTATTCTGTAGCCAACAAAAATATTGGTGACCCATGCGCAAGTCATTCATATATATAGTCATACTCCAGTTGATCCGATAATATGTGCAGGCTATGTAGAGTGCTAAGCGAATGAATGTTAAGCGAGGTCAGTAGGGGGATATAAGAAACATCTGAAGAGAATCATGTACTTGTAGATTATGTGTGAAAAGTAATATAAGTTTACCCTTATAGTAAGTTTAAGTGCTTAGCAAAGTATGAAGATTACATATCACTATTAAGTAAAGTCAGACTATTACGTATTACTTAAATTTATTCATTTTTCCAATACAAGGGTTTTACAAGGGAATGTGTTAATTAAAAATTTGTTTAAAATGATATAAAGACTATTAAAATATCTGGAAACATTTAAAAACAAACAATCTATTGTACCAATTAGTAAACTGTTAGGAAATCTCTGTACATTGTTGAAAACTAAAAGTATGGGAATTTTCTTAATGATTTCCTAATTGTTACACTAGCATTGTTTGTTTTTAAATGTTTCCAAATATTTTAAATAGCCTGTGTCATTTTAAACAAATTATCATTAACACGTTCCCCTGAAAATGCCAACAGGCAAAATGCATTGGGGCAAAATTTTGCTTAGGTTGACTCAGCACGAAGTTTACATTGTAACAAAACTCGTAAAAGTTTTGATTCAAAAGAAACAGCATTTTTACGAGATAGCCCATCCTCGTGTTGTCGTTAAGCATTTTATGATTGGAAAGGTTAATATTGTCCAAGTCTACGTCATTATTCAGTTTTTTCTAACACACGTGAGAAAATAAGATATGTAGAAAAATATTACTTCTGTCCGTTTTCTTGATGCTATATTAAATTAGCTGTATTATATTTAATATAAATTAAACTCACAGAATCTCCTTCAATTAAAGATTCTTTTGAAAGTACTGTTCAATTTATGCGCTTTTGACATACGTCGATTGTGTAAAGGAATACCTCTGTGGGCTAGTTTTTAGATTGCCCACAAAGTGGTTTGATATTCGATATTCTTCATTTTAATAGCCTGTCCTTATTTTAATATCTCTCTTATAGTAAATCAAATTTAATGTCGACTCATAAAAATAAAAGACGCTTAATATCAATGATAAAAAAACATTACGCCCTCGATTCCCAGAGGCTTGGAGAAATCAGAAAAACTGCAAAACTGGAACATGGATGTCAACAAACATACAAATGACATTAGCTTATTAGTTTATTTATTCAAAACTGAGTTCAAAAACTGCGTTAAACCGACTATAAGCCAAGGGCCGTCGTCGGCCCGTTTGGATCAATCAATTATTTCGCGTTATAAAGTGAAATAAAAAATTTAAATTGATTAATTAATGTAATGAAAAGAAGATAAAAATCGATATTCTGGTTTTCTGTATTTTTCTCTCGGAAAAACTAAGTTGATTTAACTTTTAATGACTAGAAAAATGACAGTCAAAAGTTCAAGAAGCGCAAAATAAAAATCCATAGAAAATTTTTTTAGAATAAATTGCTTTCAAAAATGGCTTATATATTGCTGATTTAACTTATTATTATTATTATTATAGTTTATTGATAAACTGTTTTTAGTTAAACTAAACCGATAAACTAAAATTAGAAACAAAAATTCTTTTAGTTTTAAAGTTGCCGTTTTCTGGTTCAGTCGTTAACGCGGGAAATAATATTTGACTCGAAAATTAACTCGCAAATTTATGATTCAACAATTAAAACTATTTTTACGCTCTTGAACTCTTTTACAATTAATTATACACACTTATCCAATTTAGTAATTATTTCTTTCCAGTCTGCGCAATTTTTCAGGTCAAAATCGGTAAAAGTAGAGAGTAAAGTTAGCAAAAATTTTTTCGCGAATTCCACTTTCGCAGCAGACGACGATTGCGGTGGCGAGGGGGGGAAACGATCATAAAAACTTTGACGACAAATTGAAAGGAATTTAAAACATGGACGTAAACAAAAGACAACCCCACACTTTTAAACGGATGCCGCAAGGCCGCTTCGTACTAAAAAAGTCAACGAATCGAGAAATGAAGCCACCACCACCACCATTCGACTCAACAGGTGCGCCTCAGCCCACCAGCTCAACAAGGACAGAAAGAAAAGAGAGAGGAGCGCGTCAGCAAATACTAAAAAAGAGACTCCCTTACCTCAGTTTGTTTTGCTTCGAAAAACGATCATAGAAGGAATAAGACGTATTCTCATCGTAGGGTATCCTTAACGAATCAATAACCACTTAATTCCACTTAAATCAAACAAATTCCTTAACATAGAACTCCACCATGTTGCGTTTTGTCCGCCTTCGCTGTCAGCGTTTGATGCTTGTAAAGCCCGCAAGAGAGACGGGCGAGCGACGGTGGTGCCGTCGGGTGAGTGAATAGCGACAACTCAGATGGCCTTTAGGTAACACGCGAGGTAACTGTTATTACCGTGTTTTATTGCGGGTCGGTTACATAATTTAGAAAGCAGTATTGTGCCACATATTACACCCATTATATAATACACTCTTCATAGCTTCATTTCTAATATAACATCATTTACTTTTTTGTATACTGAGAACGATTTTCAAAACGGAATTTCTAACGTATTTGCGCGCGTTTTTTCTTATTTATTATTTTTGAAGTTTCTGTTTTTGTTTAAGAAGAAAAGAGGAATAGATTATATCAATATATTAAATGGAAATTCTCCTTTATAAATTATAATAGAAAAGTAAATAAAATGAACTAAATTAAAATATACAGTTCACCAATTCTAGTCCGACAGTGTGTTCGATTATTAAAAGAGATGATTTTTTTTCCAGAAAGAAATATCTTGTAGAAGGAATTTGAAGATATTGAATAAGTTGAAGAAATTTAGAATTTTGAAGAAGTATCTTGAAGAAATTAATTAACGCTCTTGAAAATGAAGGTCTTGAAGAAGGGAATGGTGTGGTTGAAGAAATGTAGAATTTTGAAGTTTTTTTTTTGAAAAAGTAAAGTCCAAATAAAATATAAAATCTTGTAAACATTCCAAGGAGGAGCTTTAACAGTGAAGCAGAAATACATTTATATATTTATTAAAAAGAAATCCCCCCCCCCCCCCGAGGAGGGTCAACGCCCCCTATAAAGAAAGCCTCGGCACTGAAACGTCATACATTGTTACATTCTCATAAGTCGACCAAATATAGAGCTTATTATTGGTAGAAATGCGGTAAACAAAGGAACAAGGTATGATGTTTCAGTGCAGAGGCTTTCTTTACAGGAGGCGTAGGTAGGGTAAGGCAAGTAGCAGATCCTGCAGTCATCTATTTTTACCCCTTTATCTGCACTTTTTACGTTTCCCCAAGTTTTTTAATCAAAAAATTAATTTTCTCGAATTTAATATGTAGAAAATGTAAAAAAAGACAACCTCGTATCTTCTTTCCGTTCTCATCATTTCCGAACGTTTGGTATATCATATGCCATACGTTGCCATAGTTCTAAAAACCAAGTGACTGCCACCCCCGCAACTCCGACCCCAATGGAACAACTGGGCCTAAAATTCATAGTAATGTAGATCTTGCCTAGAGGAATCTGGATACTGATTTCACGCCTTTACGTACCTAAATTGCACATAGATATGTTGTCCTCTCTGAATCCCACCCTCGTAATTCCGGCCCCAGTGTACCAATCAAAACCAAACTAAATAGTGAAGATGGACATGCCTGTAGGAAGCAACATTCCGAATTTCAACCTTCTACCTAAAAAAATGTAGAAATTATGAAGGGGATGAACTGACATTATAAAACCAAAAAGTAGGTCCATTCTTCCGCTACTTAATAATATTGATTATGAGCACCTGAGCAATCGAGCGTTGACAAAGTGATTTCACGTGCGCGCGCCGATGTCAGTAATGCTTAAAAGATGAACAGAAAGTAACAATGTATTCCTTCTTGACAAATCGATTGTTATGTGACATGCCGTTATCTTGGTATTCTTTACACTCACTATTTTAGCACGTGAATTCGACTTGAAGGGGTCCACGAAAAATTATGAAAAGTTGATACGGCCGAGATAAGATTTTGATGGTCATATTTCTGAAAACAGAATTTGAAAAAGTTAATCCGCTTTCAAGTTATCATGCAAACGGCGGACGGACGGACGGATAACGTATAGACCAAGGGCGCATTCTTATAAATAGCTTTTATGCGAAAGCTCCTAATAAAAGACTAAAAAACGTTTTCCAATCTCCCCTGACCTATCGTCGGCTGGAATATTTTCTTTTAAATTAACTTAGATATAGAATTAGATTTTTTGAATATTTGAACACTTTAAAAAAATTTGGTTTGTAAATATTTCCAAAAAAAAAATTATTATTTAGAGTGGTTAGAAAAATAAGAAGTAAACATCAACTACCGAATTAAGTTTTTTAATTGATTAATTAATTATTTATTTATTTCACTTTTACGTGCTGTATTACAGCATAGTTGCCAAATCAATTTGAGCATGGCTATATCAACAGAAAAACCATACAAGATATTGCAAGGTTCGAAATTAGCGATTGCCTGGTTGCCACAGACTACCGAAAATTCATGCTGGCAACCCGCACTGAATATTCATTGCGGTAAACAATTTATTAATCCTGGTTGCCTGGGCGTATGAACATCGACAAAAAAACTGCAATGAGATCCGAGTTGTCAGTCACTCGGTAGGTGTCTGAAAACTGGTCGGGGAATCATTTGCGGAATTGATGTTTCAAAGTGCTAGTAATGAAGGCCAATTGACAATTATGAGAAATAACGAACAGCAAATAGGGTTTAATGACACAAATGTAGAACTAACTGAGGATAAGAGCTTTAAAACTTCAAAGTCTGGCCAGAAGAGAGGAGGTGCCATAATTTGGAAAATTCTCTAATGACCTGTACAAATATTTTCCAAAGGTACAAAATGGATCTTTATGTTAAATTTAACATATTTTACTCATATTACTAAATATTCGATATACCCAAAACATGGCACTCATACAAACTTTAAAAATTTATTCTTTTGGGATAGTGTTATTGATTCTGTTGGGTCTCAATGCAAGAACTTTTCCACGCTTCTGAATGTTCTGCTGTGCCTTCCGATACACGTTGTAGATTGTGAAAGGAGGTTTTCAACGATAAAAATTATTAAAAATAACAATTATTACAATTTCCGGTGATTACTGATTTGATGCGAATAATCTTGCAAAGCGACGATATCAGCAATTTTAAACCTGATGAAGCTGTTAGTTTATGGTTTAACACCGAGATCGCTCCAAACAAGATGTATGTTATTAAACCGTATGGTAAGTGTAAACTGAGAAGGCCTGAAGCTGATATTGTAGAAAGGGAGATTGAAGGTGCTGGTGGCATTATTGAAACAACAAGACAGACCAATAACTGAGTCAGAAAGTGATTTAGACTCTGTGTAATGTCAGTGATTACACAGATTCATTAGACAATAAATAATTATTAATGTATTAGGTATTAAAAAGTAATAAATGTAAATTAAATCATCTACTCAAGTGTACATTTTTGAACCAAAGATTCCTGAAGCCAAAGGTTCCTGTTCACCTCCTATGTACTGAGCCAAGGTTCCTGGTTCGAATCCAGGCTGTGCAGGCAAATGTGTGGCCAAAGGTTCCTGTTCACCTCCTATACATATGAAAATACACAACATACTTTACTTAATAATATCTGTTTCATGCGTTGCTCAGGAAGTATTGTAGACAAGTAGACAAAGGAGAAGAGTAAAAAAAGAAATCCATCTAGCGTATAATGTTATGATAAATCTAAGAAGTTATTTATGATAATATTAAATACTTGTAAAGCTGGTCAAACATGGACGACAGTGGCAGCAACTCGTGATTCATCCCAAAGCATGATGAGCAGACAAGGTATGTCCTTATGCCACAACAACAAGAGATCTCCACTACTTGACATCACTGCCAGGAAAAAAAACCGGCGCAGCAATGCGACGGAGCTGGGGAAGAGTTTCTTGCTGCCACTGGACGACGGATATCCATCTAGATCATAAGAAATCGGCTCCATAATGTTGAACTGTATGCCCGGTGACCACTGGTATACAGTCCGTTATCTGCTGAAGACCTTAGAATCCGTAGAAGCAGGGGCGTAACTATAGGGTGGCTAGACTGGCAATTCTCCAAGGACTCACGCCAGTTTAAACCGAAGAAAGGGGGCCCCTATAAAATTTCTAGCCAGTGGCCTCCATGCCTCTAGTTACGCCACTACGTAGAAGGTGGGCTAATGAGCATCGTCATTGTATCCGTGATGAGTGGTCAACAATTCTCTTTTCTGATGAGTCCAGCCTGACAATCACACAAATCTTGATCTGAACGAGGAGTGCGGGGGAATCCAAGTTTCTTAGAGAAATGAACTCTTTTAGTGGTGGTGGAGTGGCGGTGTAGGCTGGTATCAACATCGGTGGTCCTATCGACCTTCAGATCATCAGTAACGAATCGCAGACTGCTATCAGATATCGAGATAAGGTCTTGCACTCTATAGTGCTAACCTATCTGAATACTTTATTTTCATGGACGATAATGAAGGCTCCACTGTGGTCATCTCGTCAACAATATGCTTCAGGAGGCGGGAATCAAGTCTCGGACTGGCCTCCATGTTCCTCAGACCTGAATCCCTTTGAATACACTAGGGATGCAGAGGCAAATAGTCCAATGCCTCCTACAACCCTAATTGAGCTGGAAATTGCCCTGCAGCAAAAGTGGCAGAGGAGCCCAGCAGAATTGGCGGACAATCTGATCACTGTCTGTCTGTTTTGGCACTCCAGGGTGGTCATTGACCTTACAGAACAGTCAGAGTATGGCACTCTCATCCGATTTGATATTCTTCTGCTTGGGATGATATCTCGTGAAACTGACGTTGGAAAGCTCATTGCTGTTCTCCACAACAGAAGTTTGTTCTTCCAAGTAAGTCCCTATAGATTTATGTTACTCAGCATTAAAGGGCACCCCTCCAAAATTGGTCATCGAATTATGCAACACCCTGTATACACATACCATTTTGTCTCATATGGTTTTCTATATTTTTACGTATCTTTATTAATCTAAAAATCTTGATTTAAACGAAACCTTCCATATCTCAAGACCACCTTATCTCGAATTTGTTTCTGCTCCCGTGATATTCGAGATATCGAGACTCGATTGTATATAAACGAGCTCTTTATTCAGGTTTACAAAATGATTCATCCAATTTAAATTTGAATTTGAAGTTTCATAATTTGTAGATAATTAATAATTTATTGAATGCAAAGAATTGGATGTTGTGTTTAAATATTTGGCCTTACCTGTTTTCCTTTACAATTGCTTTAATTATATAATTATTTTATTAATTTATTTTTATAAAGCCTGAGACAGAAAATGATGTGATTGTCCTTGTTATTTCCATGAAAATGATGTAGTAGGTGTACACTGCTCAGGAATATGAGGGGATATTTCAAAATGAATATGAAGCGATAAAAAAGAAGCATTTAGATGAGGAAAGCAAATGACAAGTCAAAGAAAGTAGTCGATTATGCAAATGAGATGCAAAACTGTCATCTCATTGGTCAAAATGCACTATAAAAAGGATGACAGTATTGACGTATCTGCACTTTCCCTGATTATCAAAGTGCACAGCCTGCAACTGCCTTGCTTTAGCGATGAAACAGCAACACGATTTGCCCGAATCCGATGCCTGAGAGGCATAGGACGTTTTGACGCCGGTGAAACAGAGATGACAGTGACAGCAGCATTTGGAATACCCCAAAGCCTGTTAGAACAGACTGTGGAAATCGTTTTCAAGAGACGGGCAGAATAAGAAGACGACGGTGGGTCGCTGTCTGCTGTAACAGCAAGAGATGACCGCTACCTGACGCTTTTGGCAAGGAATGCGATGGAGCTGCCACTGGAGGACGGATATGCACTCAGACCATACGAAATCGGCTCCATCAAGTTGGACTGCAAGCCCGACGAACACGGGTATGCATGCCGTTATCTGCTGAACCACCATAGAAACAGGAAAGGTGGACTGTTGAGCATCATCATTGGATGAGTGACCAACTGTCCTCTTCTCTGATGAGACAAGGTTCAGTCTGCAGCCTAACAATCATGGTGTCCTCATCTAGCGTGAAAGAGGAACACGGAAAAATCCAGCTTATTGGGAGGAAGGAGCTCCTTCATTGCATTACTGGCATCAGCATGACTGAAAAGGAACGCTGACGGCCGTCAGATATCGAGATGATATACTATTGGGTTACCATCTGCTGGAACTATTGAAATTAACTTTCTTTTCATAATGCAAAGCCCACAGTGCGCAACTCGTCAGCAACATGCTTCAGAAGACAAGAATCGAACTCACGGAATAGTTCACACGAAGTAGCCTAAGCTAAGCTAAGCTAAGCTAACCTAACCTAACCTAACCTACCTAACCCAACACGAAGTCAAAATTCGACATATGAGGTTTTGACGCTATTTTTCGAGTTCTAAAAATTTTTTTTGGACAACTTTTTGTAATCAGTAAGTGCTAGAACTTCTAATCTTTGTACGAAAATTAAATTTGAGATTTTATCTGCAATTTTAACCGAAGAATTAATGTTTTCTTTTTAAATAGGAATAACATTAGTGACAGATGTCATCGATTTTATTCATTTTATCGAGTTCTAAGATATTTATATCGACTAATGTTTCACCAAACAGGTATTAGTGAAATAAGGTACGTTTGGAGATGAGATATTAACTTTTTCTTTTTACATAGAATTAACATTGTTTGTCATTATCAACTGCTTTAATCGATTCTAAACGTATATTTTCCAACTGACAGCTACCTTGACAGGCGGGCAATGGCGTGTACGGCGTTCAGAGTCGGAAAACAAACACCCTGCAACACGTGCCGCAAGAGTCCAGGCCGGAGGAGGCAGCATTATGGTCTGAGGAAAGTTCATGGGTGCACTCATCATTGTAGACGGCACCATGGATCAATGGAAGTACGCATCTGTCCTTTCGGACCATCCATGCAGATTGTATTTCCTCAGCACGATGGCATCTTCCAGCAGGAAAATGCGACGTGCCATAGAGCGCGCAGTATCCGTGCGTGGTTCGAAGAGTACGAGGATACGTTTACGGTACTCCCCTGGCCCCCAAATTCCCCGGATTTAAACCCAACAGAGCATCTGTGGGACCAACTCGATCGGGTTGTTCGTGCCATGGATCTTCCACCGCGCAACCTATGGCTTCACATCCCTGTCAATACCTTCCAGAACCTTATTGACTCTCTTCCTGCCCGTCTCGCAGATCCCGAACCGCGAAAGGTCGTCATTCTGGCTACTGACAGGTGGTCACATTAATGTGACTGGACTGTGTATAACGTTTCAAAGAGTACATCACTTTGGATCACCCTGTATGTGAACTCTATCATGCTTCCATCCAAGCTAAATAAAACAGGAAGCAAATTGCAGGTAGAAAAGAAACGCTATCGTTTTTAATTTTCTTAGTGGCACAGTACAGGGGATTCACAAAAGAATATGACAAGTCAAAGAAAATTGTCCGATTATGCAAATGAGATGCCAACACACCTATCGTGACTGAGTATCAAGTGACATAGTGATGCATGGGAATAGAAGTATGTCAAACTGGACGAAAGTGCCACACATTACCTTTCGCTAGGGTGTGTGGTTACCCTTACTTCCAAAACACACGGACAGCAATGGGACATGGACCAGATCAGACTGTCCAGCAGTTCTTGTAGGATCCTCTGTCATACGTGCTTCAGGGTAACTCCTACCTCAAGAAGTGTTGTGAGAGGCAATGGACGGCTTGCCAGACAGTCCTAGTGCCTCCTAAGCATGTTTAATGGGATTCAGGGCTGGAGATGCGAATCTTTATGTTGAAGTTGTAGAAAGAAAGATAGGTTTTTAAAGTTACTCAAAGTCTTTTTTCATTGCTATTAAGAGGCTTAGAACTATTTTATATATGTTTTACGAGATAAACACAAAACTATTTTACTCGCGGATAGAGAGCACTTGAAACCTCCACACACTGAACTTAGTCTTTTCAGCCAGCGTGCCTGGCGCAATCAATCCATCAATCCATAAAAATTATATTTTTTAAAGACTGGGGGACTGCGCCCCTCAGACCCCCCTCTAACGAACTGATATATACCCCAACCTACAGGGGGCAGTTGGTTTCCCCCCAGCCGGTTACAGGAATCGCGACAATTCAGACGGATTGATTGCGCCAGGCACGCTGGCTGAAAAGACTAAGTTTAGTGTGTGGAGGTTTCAAGTGCTCTCTATCCGCTACTAACTATTTTCTCATATTCAAAAAACACATATTCGTATAAAAAAGGTAACTCATCCAACTTTCAACAGATTAGAAATTAATTTTATATTTGTTACTTTGGGTTATGCAGGTATGACCCCTGGAAAAAACGAAGTCTTTTTCTTCATTTTTACCAATATTAAAAAAAAACTTAAACCATAGGAACCTGCCTCCTCGAAACCAGTTTTTTTTTTTCAATTTTCTTGAGGAGAAATAGTGCACTGAACACCAAACTGTTCACTCTGTGGTCAATCTCTTGACACTCAGCACTTTGCTTGGCCTCTCGTCAAATTCATTCATATTAAAAATATTCATAAAGGAAAAGTAATTGTTGTTTATCAGAAACGATTAATATAAATATTATGAAGGTATTCGTTAAGATTTTATATGATATTGGTAAAAAAATTAGGAATTAGTTATATGTAAAGCATCACGCTTGAGTCACTTTTTGGCGTCTTGGTGATAAGACGGGCTTTAACATTAAACTCATATTTACAGTCGAGCCTCGTTATCTGGAAAACATCGACATATCAAAAAACAAATTATTTCCCTGCATTTTCATTGTTAATTCAATATAATTTTCGCTCGTTATCTCAAAACTTTCTCTTGGAAAACCTCGTGTGCCGAATTTTGACTTCGTGTGCCAGCAAAATGCATAGAATTTAAATAATTATAATCACTATGAGAAATTTTCGTACGAAGACGAAGAAATTTGACATCACTTCGGTTAAATTTAGACGATTCTCTTGCACTACGAACAAAATTCATGAAAAAACTTTCGAGCTCCTTAGCAAGTCTCTGATGCCTACGAGATGTTTTAGCATGCGCAGTTTGTGCGTTTCTAACCTTAGTGGCGCCACTTATACGTGGCGTAACTCTATAGACCTCATAATGGTGGACGTCATGCGTGATGTCTTGCACTGGTGGCAAAACACCTTCCACACGCATAGGCCACTAAAGGGAGTGCGAGTGTGACTCAATTCTGGGTGGTCTTCGTCACGTGACTCGATTTTGTCCCAAACAAGTCTTCTCGCTTCGGGATTTAACATTGGTTCCAATGTAGAGATGGAATAAAATCGCTTTGTATAAACCCAGTGTTGATAACACTTGAATGATGTGAAATTGCTCAAGAGGGAGCCAAAACAGCGATTTACACATCTATCGTTTTCCAAAAGAAAGAAAGATCCGGGAACGATGGCATTGGGATAACAACGTATATTTCCTAGGCTCTCGGCCGCTTCATCGCGTAAATGACGTCAGCTGTGACGTAGTCACTTGCACTCCCTATAGGCCACGCTCGTTAACTGGCTTCTAATAAAGCATGGCTAACTTCAGATGTTTGTCAGACGATGAAAAACAAGCTTATATCCATAAACTTACACTGACAAGGGGACCTCATGGACATGTAATCACAGATTTGGTTGAAATTTTAGGAGGTCAATCTACAACATTAATAATAAAAAGATTTGACTCAATGGCCTTTCGTTTCGAAGAGAAAAAAAATTTTACGTTTATTATTGTAATGCCAGATAAGTCAAGTGGAAAGTAAATCATTCAAATTAAGTGCGGTAGCGCAATGGTTAGCATCAGGTTCTGTGGATTTACTGGTCAGGCTTCGATTCTGTAGTATTGATATTTTTTTTCATTTTTTCCCCCATAATTTTTCTAGTTTCCCCATTTTTTTGTGTTTTTCATCACTATTATTTGTTTGCATGGCTATCTCATCGAAACGTCAAGTATGTTTTGGCACGAAAATTTGAAAGCATTCATAACGATCAATGCATTGGTGACCTGATGCACAGTTTTTATTTCGGTATCAACCGCTTCGGTGCCTTAGTGGTTGCGTGATCGCTTCTGATGCTCGAGGGTTCGATCCGGAGGACGATGAGCGTTTTTTCAGGGGGAAAATCCGGAGATCGCCCACTTCCTTCGGAAGGGAAGTAAAGCCGTTGGTCCTGTGTAGTCGTTTGCCGGCTGCACGTTAAAGAATCCTTGCGAGGCAAAATTTGCGGCTCCTGATATGACCATAGTTGTTGAAACGTTAATACCAACCAAACCAAACCATCATTGATGGTAAAAAAGCGGACGATCTGGCTGTTTTGATCCCCAGCCTCAGTTAGAAAATTTAATTTGTTATACATGTTTTTTAATCATTTGTGGGATTCAATCCTTCTTATCGATAGCTTGCAGTCATAATATTCTTCGATTCTTTTCAAATAAGTGGCTTTTGAGAATGTTAAACAAGCCGCTCCAATGTACGAGGGTAACAATTTTTTCTTCAACAATTATTTATTGAACACAATGAAAATTATACACACGAAAGAAGGATTTTTCTTCTACACTCCCTTTTTTCCACATAATCTCCGTCCCGTTCTACTATGCCCTGTCGGTACTAGTCCTTGTTCTGTTCACGCAGCCATGTCTTCACTGTGCGAATCACCTCAAAATGTCTTCCACGAATGGCATTCTTCATTGGCCCTCTGTGACGTGGGGTCAACGGCAGTCTTCTTAATAGACGATATGAGTGCAATCCGCCGGCGACCAATCGACGAATGGGAGCGTCTAGGATTAAGTGACCAGTCCACACGCGCTGGGGCCGCACTGGAACCTCTCAAACGTGCCCCATTCCTTTGTTCCATCTATCTTCGCCACAACCGATGCACCGTGGACGCGTGTAGGTTGCAGTCTGCTGCGATCGACGAAAAGACCAACCTGTCTTTCTGAGTTCGATCACCATATCCCTTGTGAAATCGTTTGTCTGCTGGAACTGCCTTGGTTGGCGACGTTCTGGTATTCTCTGCAACTAAACGTTTCCTCAGCAACCAAAAATAAAAATTGGAAGACGATTTCTGTACAAGGCACAGTGGCAGAAGTATTGCCAATTATGCAAATTCCTTCCCTTTTTTCGCATTGAAAATGCGCGGGAAAGCAGCGCAATTCGCATCATTTGCATATCTCTGTGAGCTGGGTCAACCCTGCAATTTCTTTGCTCATTCTGTCTTGGTGATGCATTTTTAATGTCACATAGTGTATAATTGTCAAGGATTTTTATGAAAGAACAGAGCGGGAAGAGGTGATGAATAATTAAAGTAAATTTAATCAAATATAATGATTAAGATACACAAGGGCGGCTGCTTGCCGAACATAAAATGTCAATAAATGAATGCGAGTTCGTGACTATCAGTCCAAGTTGATTGCAGCCGACGTTGGGGAATAAGCGGTTCGACTCCTCGAAGTTCCCTGTACATCCGGGACGAGAAAGGTGACGACTTGGAGGTGACGAGGTAGGTCGATGCAACAACGATGCTGTCAACTTGGGCAGGAACTGGGTCACGCTGGGCACCGCAAACTCAGACAGCGGCAACCACTCAGGGTAAGTCGACCGTGGAGGAGTGACTGTGTAAAATAGAACAATGGAGACAGGTAAGAATTTCTATCAAGCGAAATCACAACACTATAGCCTATGAAATCACAACACTAAGAGGATACCGTTATTACCACAGGAAGTTGCTCCTAAGTGGAATGGGGAGAATCGCTTCCACTGTATTCAATCTCCACGGGAGAAAATCATGTTCGGTTTGGGGGCGTAGTGTAACGTCTGGGTCGTGGCTCAACGGAGTAGGCCCGGCGTGCGTCGGGGAGCGCACATCCTCATCGCTGACGGCTATGTGGTCCGATGGGTCTACAGGGGCCTCTCCTTTATCGCTCAAATATTCAGACGTCTCAGGGGCGGATGACGATCGGGTCGTTTGGGTGTAGGGCTTGAGGTAGGCGGACGTCGGGCATCTAGCTTCAGACTTGGCTCGGAAAGCGCTGTCCTCCTTCAACCTCGGGACACCTCGACGGCTGTCATCCAATTTGGCGGGCGGGCGAGACGACCTTCTCCTGGCATGGAATACCTCTTCGTGCGGCGTACGAAATCGGTTACTCCGGCATCTGGGGCGGGCTGACAGCTGACGCCTTCTTGTTCTCTCGCTCTCGAAAGACGATGCTGGATTACGTACAACTGGACCTTCTTTCATCCTCGGCTCGTCTGGGGAACTATCCTTCACGGGGCACTTATGGCTACAAATAGATATACTATTAATGGACTCAGAAATTCTATGTTTCTTACGTCTGCCAGGCCTCAGTCTATGTTCCCCGTCCTTCGTCCAGATCCGTGTCCATGGGCTGGTCCTGTCGGTCTTCCGTCGCTGTTGGAGCTGGGGCTTGATGTTGTTCGCCCTAGCGAATATCCTAAAACGGATCTTTAAGAACGGGGCATTCAGGCGCACATGCTTTAAGAGTCGAGCAGCCCTTTAATTTAGGGTTGTGTCACTTAATTAAACGCCTTCGTTGGAGGCTCGTTCGCCCACCGGTGAATTATCAGAAGTCCATGGGGAACATAAACAGATGTTCATAAGTGTTATGGCCCCCCCCCCCCCCTGGATGATTACACAAAGGCGTTTTGATGACGTATAACGCCTTTTAAAAACAGCTGGACCTAGCCGGTGCCATTCGAGGAGGAGGAAGGACCTCAGATGTGCAGCTCCTCTCCTCCATACTACTGCAGATGTCGGGTTTGACCCTCTCATCCTATCAACACGAGAAAGCCACAGTTCTTTATTCATAAAGGCGATGGAGACGGCCAGGTCCAGTTTCAATGCAGCACCGGTGGAGTCGTCCATCAGGAATCGTACCGCCTGGTAAGAAAGATTATTCAGTCCAAAGTGTTGTTTAAGACGATCCCAGATGGACTTTGCGAACGAGCACTCATAAAACACATGTTCGATGGATTCCTCGACACCACAAAACAAGCATCCAGCAGACCCGAAAACTCTCCAAAGGTGGAGTCGCTGGAGAGTGTAGAATCCATGGTGCAGCAGTCGCCATTGATAGTTAAAGGGTGTTCTATCAAACGCAAATGTTTTCATTGCCTTAAAGATGGCTGACCATGGATAATCCGGGTGTGACTGCAAGACATTGGTAGTCGCACCCTGGTCGGACTGCTGGAAGAACCAATCTTGTCTTAGGTTACCCCAGTCTTGTGGGTCGAGTTGTCGAAGTCCGGGAATAAAGTTCAATAAGTCCAGTTGAATGTTTTTGTAAAAGTCCGGGAATCGTACATTAATCGTCACTGGAAGCCTATTCACCTTGCAGAAGAAGCGGAAATGTAGAAACATAAAGTTCGCCCAGATGGGAGGGGGAAAGAGGAAGACTCGAATCAAAGCGGCCATTTTGGCTGCAATAAGGTGTCGTTTGATGTCTGGACCCCCAACCTCCCCCCCCCCTACTGAAGGGGATGAAAATAAAATCACTCTTAATTGGTAATAGTTGGCATCATAATCCCGCACACACATCATAATTGCTCTGCGCAGTTCGCTTAGATGATGATGGGATGGCAAGGTGAACAGGCATTTAGATGACAACAGTGGTAAAACATGAGTTTTAATAAACCTCACCTTGACAAACATCGATAGGTGAAACGAAGATTTTTGTCAAGGCGGGAGATACACTTTTCAATAGCTGGTTGCCAGTGACGAGAGTCCATATTCGGTAAAAAGGAAAATACATGTCCTAGCACTGTTACTTGGTCACACCATGATATTGGGAAGAGTTTAAGATAGTCACTAGTCCAATTGACATATCTGCTTCGGTTCAAAAAATAAAAGGGGGGTTCAAACTTTTGTATTCACCCTGTATAAAATGGCATATGCTTCATAATAACAGTGAATTAAAATGACTTTTAATAATAATATTAAAAAGGGGTCTCTACTTCTTTGTACAAAAATCTTATCCTTAAAAGAGTAAATGTATATTCGCTTTGGAAAACAAAAAAAAAACAAAAAACAAACTTGTTTTCGAACATATCAAATGATTTTCAAGTAAGGGACATACAATAGTTTATCCTTCTTAACAATCGGCCAAAATAAACGTCACAAACTGCTTCACGTTTGCATAATAACCGTTCTGTTGAGAGTTACTTGATACTTGACATTAATCTTTAATATAAAATTTTAAAATTCAGAAGTTATCAAAAGGTTCATCTACGCGGATCACAAAAATGAGGGGATATTTCAAAATGAATATGAAGCGATAAAAAATGAAACATTCGATTTTTGATTATTAAACAAAAACATCAGAAAAGCAAATACAAGCAAATGGGATGCAAAAACTGTCATCTCACCGGTCAAAATGCTGAAAGTATTGGCGTATCTGCACTTTCCCTGATCATCAAAGTGCACAGCCTGCAATTTCTTTGCTTTAGCGATGAAACAGCAACACGATTTGCCCGAATCCGATGCCTGAGTGTCATAGATCGTCTTGAAGCTGGTGAAACAGAGATGACAGTGGCAGCAGCACTTGGAACATCCCAAAGCCTGGTTAGAATAGACTGTAGAAATCGCTTTCAAGAGACGGGCTGAATACGAAGAAGACGAGGGAGGGTCGCCATCTGCCGCAACAGCAAGATATGATTGCTACCTGACGTTTTTGGCAAGAAAAAAATATCCACCGCAATAATGCGACGGAGCTGGGAGGGGAGGGGGGATTGTTTCTTGCTGACACTAGACGACGGATATGCACCCAGACCATATAAAATCAGCTTCATCGTGTTGGACTATAGGCCTAGCGACCAATCGTAAGCATTCCGTTACCTGCAGAACCGCCGTAGAACCGGTAGAAGTGGGCTGATGAAGTGGCCAACTGTCCCCTATGATGAGTCAAGGTTCAGTCTGATCTGGCGGATAAAAGTACAGAGAAAAATCCAGATTCTTATGAGGAAGGAACTCCTTCGGTGGTGATGGAATCACTGTGGTGCTGACATCAGCATTGATGGGCGTGCTGACGTCCAGCTCATCAAAATGAATCTCTGACGGCCGTCAAATATCGAGATGAGGTCCTGCACCCTATTGTGTTACCCTATGCTGGAGCAGTTGGAAACAAATTTCTTTTCATGGACGGAGAGGCAGAAATCGTATTCATGGAATAATTTTCACGTTCTCCAGCCTTGAATCCGAATGAGCATGCTAGAAACGTCCGGGAAGTCGTCAGTCTAATGCCTCCCACAACACATATTGAGCTGGAAGTTCCCCTGGAGGAAAAGTGGTAGAGGAGCCAAGATGGACATTCTGTTTTGTCAATGCCTCATCGCTGTTAGTGTTCAAGTGTCCATACGATATACTGGACAGTCAATGGCTAAGGTCAAAAACTCTCACCGGTGAGAAGAGTTAGCGCTTGGTCGGTCAGAAATCCCAGTGAGAAATTTGTGACGTCATTTTAACGCGGTCAGAAACGCCAGTTAGTGCTGCTATGCCTAACCGGTTAGTCTCACCGTCCTCACCGAGAAAAAGACGGTTAGCCCAGTGAGAAATTACGTCATCATTCTCTCACCGGTGAGGGTTTTTGACCTTAGCCAATGAATGTGTGTGACACTCTCGTTCAGTTTGGTATGCTTCTGTTCGCCCCCACGATTACGTAACTTGTATAAAACTAAATTAATAAAATAATTATTTAATTAAAGCAAATGTAAAGTAAAATCGGTAAGCCCAAATATTTAAACACTACATTCAATTATTTGCATTCAATAAATTAATAATTATCTACAAATTATGAAATCTTCAAATTCAAATTTATAAATTGGATGAATCATCTTGAAAACTTGTATAAACAGCTCATTTATATACAATCGAACCTCGATATTTCGAATATCACGGGAGCAGTCGGAAAAAACCTCGAGATAAAGACATTTTGAGATATGGAGGCCATTAAGGTTAGAAGCGCACAAACTGCGCATGCTCAATTATCTCGTAGGCAACAGAAACTTGCCAAGGAGATTGAAGGTTTTTTCATGACTTTTGTTCGTGGCGCAAGAGAATCGTCTAATTTTAACAGAAATGATGACAAATTTCTTCGTCTTCGTACAAAAGTTTCTCATAATGATATTCTTTTAACTCTAATGCATTTTGCTGGCATACGAAGTCAAAATTCGACATAGCCGGGTTTTCCGAAGAAAAAGTTTTGAGAAATGAGCGAAAATTACATTGAATTAATAGCGAAAATGCAAGGAAATAAATTTTTTTCTATATACCGAGGTTTTCGAGACTGTACATCTGAGTGTAATGTTAAAACCCATTTTATCACGAAGATGCCAACAGTGATTCAAGCCTGATGCTTTACATATAACTAACCTCTGATGGTTATGCTAAGATCGTATAAAATCTTAATGAATTCCTTTATAATATTTATATTAATCGTTTCTGATAAACAACAATTACTTTTCCTTTATGAATATTTTTAATGTGAATGAATTTGACGACAGGCCAGGCAAAGTGCTGAGTATTCTTGACAAGAGATTGACGCAAAGTGAAAATTTTATTAATCTTTTTTCTTGAATGAAAAGATTCATTAAAAATGTTCCTAGTGGTTGAGCAAGATCACTTGCCTGCTCGGTTGGCCAAAGCGAGTAGGTGTCAGAAGTTAACTTCTGACCAGCGAAAGCTGTGGGCCAAGTTCATGTTGCCTCGTTAGAGGTGTTTTTTTTATGTTGGGTGTAGCATTATGCCACCTGAAGATCTTTTCAGATCTTAAAAACCTGTGGAGGCAATACCATCTGCCTCTCCACTTCAAAATTTTCCGAAAATTGTTTGAGTTTTTTTAATATTGGTGGAAAAGAAAGACTTCCTTCTTGCTGGTGGTTATAACTGCCATATCCCCCTAGATAATAAAGGCCCTTTCACTAGCCAGTTTCCCTGTAACCACTTTTGATATTAATTGTCACTAGGAGCGCCGCTTTCATGAACTTCTTAGCTGATCGTCGCATAGTAAAAGGAACGTTTATAAACCACCTGTTCAATTTTTGGGGAAGGAGGGGGTCAGGATTTGTCCATACATGACCATCAAAAGGAGGGAGGGGGTCAAATAATGACCAGGTGATCACATTAATTTCAAAATCATTCAAAATTCTGCATTTTAATATCTTTTTTTAGGGGGTGGTCTGATTTCTCTGACACTTAATTTTTGAGGTCGGAGGTTCAAATATGACCACCTAATCTAATACTATGCCACCGATGACCACAGAGAGGGAGGGAGTGAAAAAAATGGCCAGATGGTTTATGAACAGTCCCAAAGATAATGATTCACCATTGCTCGCATGTTGCTCGATAAAATTCCAGAATTACCTGATATTTCTATCAACCTTATTGTTCCCACAGGCAACTCAAGATCCTTTCAACAAATTTAATTAATTTCGGCTTTATATAACTTTTTTAGTTGCTTTTTTTTGCCATGACAATGAAAATATTAAAAACATTAAAAATATAATATCCCTGCTTCTCCTTTGCCTGTGTAAAAATTCTTGGCTCTCTTGTTAATGCTCTAAATTTTCTCAGCAAACAGAAAAATAATTAGTGTTGCTAAATAGAATGATTATCAGTGTTTTGTATAATACTTCAAATGTTAAAATGATGCGTTAGACTGCAAGAAATTTGCAAAAAAACCCTTATCTACGAAAATAATAAAATTGTCATAAAAATTGTAATGTAAGAAAATAAAAATTATTTTATTTAAAATTAAATGCTCGCTCTTGTTGCTCATTAGAAAAAATACTTTAGAATTCAAAAAAGATTTTTTTTTCTAATTTAGCTTGTAATTATTGAAAATTATTTTGTTTTATGCATTAAAAATTAAGTTTACTCTTTAGTTTTATAGAAATTAGCAGTAAAATTAACTCTTATCTCTTGATTCTAACAAGTACTCCACTAAACCAACACCTCCTAAAAAGAAACCCTCTGCACGGAAACCGTCATACATTGTTACATCATCAGAGTAGTGCAAATTCAGGGCTTATTATTGGTAGAAATACGAATAACAAAGCACTACTATAATGATGTAACAATGTATGACGTTTCCGTGCAGAGGCTTGCTCTTTAGGAGGTGTTGACTAAACGAAGTTCATCTTGTCAGCGCCCCTCTAACGTCAAACAGTTACAAAACTGATTACGCTGATTACCATTGTTTTCTGGCCAGCTGAACGGGCCTTTACTATCTAGGGGGCTATGTAACTGCATAACCCAAATTAACAAAAACAAAGTTAATTTCAAAGCTGTAAAAAGTTGGACGAGTTATCATCTTTTTCTTATATGGTTTTTTAAATACGAGAAAATAGTTTTGTGATTAATTAAATATTAGCTCGCAATACAACAAAGCCAATATATAAAACGGTTCTAAGCCTCTTAACAGCAATGAATTAAGACTTTTAGGGTGTGTCTGAAAAGTCCGACCGGTCGCGAAATTTTGGAGCCAACAGTTCAGTCACTTTTGAGCCCGTCACAAAGCTCATTTTGAAGCCAACAGTGACTGACTCGAAATTTTGACTATGTCCGATCGACGCGGGAACGATGCAGACATGCGTAGCTGGCTTTATTCATTTTAAATTTTCTCCCGATTTGGACGACCCTCGATTCATAACGCGACCGGTCGGACTTTTTTGTGGCTCCAAAATGAGCTTTGTAACGGGCTTTGACTGATCGCGACCGGTCGGACTTTTTAGACACACCCTTAGTAATAAAAGACCTATCTTTCTTTCTACAAAACAGCTTCTACATAAAGATTTAATATATGCTCGCATCTCCAGCCCTGAATCCCATTGAACATGCTTGGTAAGCGCTACGACCATCTGTTAACCGTCCAAGGCGGAGGAACCTACAAGAAGTGCTGGACAAAGAATAATAAGAACAGGTCCAGTTTTAGCGATATAGTAGCTTTTATTAATATTGCCTACGCATATCGAACTTCGTCTTCAAGGCAGGAAACGACTAAAATGAGGCAGGCCCACTCTGACGAATATATGGTATCTGCCCACCAATGAGGAGAAATACACTCGAAGCTGATTGGTGGACTTACAAGCAAACTATACTGAAGAACCAAAACATTATGACCATCACCACATTGGTGAATGAACTCGTCTTGATCACGTGGAGGGCTCCTAATTAAGTAGGAATGGTAATTAACTGCTGCTGAAGAAGGTAAGGAATCAGTCTTGCGAGTGATGGGAAAGGCTGCTGATCTAAGCAAATTTGATAGAAGGCAGATTGTAATGGCCCGAAGACTCGGAACGTGTATCTCCGAAACTGCCCGACTGATAGGTTGTTCACGATCTGCCGTTGTTAGTATTTATGCAAAGTGGATAAATGACGGTGAAACCAGCAGTAGACGCCAAGGTGTTGGACGCCCACGCGTCATCAAAGAAAAAAGACGTCGGAGACTGTCCCGCTTGGTAAACGAAGATCGGGGCCAGACAGTGGCTCAGCTGACAGCCCAATACAATGCAGGTCCAAGTGCAAGTGTTTCGGAACGCACAGTTCAGCGGACCCTGTTGGATATAGACTGCGCCGCAAACGCCCCACTCGTGTGCCTATGTTGACCAAGCGTCATTCTCAACTACCCCTACAGTGGGCCCGGGAACATCGAGACTGGAGCATGGATAAATGGAAGAGAGTTGCCTGGTCGGAAGAATCATGATTTCTTATTCATCACGTCGATGGTCGTGTCAGGTACGCCGACTTCCAGGCAAACAGTTGCTCCCCCACCCCCCTGTACAGTAGGGAATACACAGGGTGGTGGTGGCGGTATTATGCTTTGGGGGACGTTCTCACGGGCGGCTCTGGGACCCGTAGTTGTGGTAGAACGGACCATGATAGCTGCGGACTATCTGAACATCATTGGGGCACCCTTACATGGCCTCTGTCTTCCCAACTGGAAATGGAATCTTCCAGCAGGAGGACAACGCCCCATGTCACAAGGCTGAAATTGTGTTGGAGTGGTTCGAGGAGCATAAGGATGAATTCCAATTAAAGTCCTGGCCACCTAATTCGCCAGATCTTAATCCGATAGAGCACATTTGGGATGTCATGGAGCGGCAGCTCAGAGCTCAAACATCACCATTTCGGAATATCTCGACTTTGCGTGACCGCTGCTTAGACATTTGGTACAACCTGTCTCCAGTCATTTTAAGAATTCAGCTCTTATAAGAACAATTCAATACAGGTAAGAATCTTTTATAAGAGCAATTCAATAAGAATCTTTAACAGAGCCTTTGTTATCCTTGTTATCTAGTTTGCTTATAAGTCCACCAATTGCTTCCGTGTGTATTTCCCTTCCACGGAACGGTAATCTCCTGTTTCCACTCAATTTCCAAAAACTTATAAGTTAACACATATATGATTGTAAACCTTTATAAGATTTATAGTAAAATTTTATTTAAATGTTTAACTGTTTCTCCTCTAGTCGAATTCATTCAACAAGGGAATTTATATTAATAAATGGGAACGAGTAAACATTTTAATTATCTGGAAATCGTTAAATTTATTTAAAAAATAGATATATGCACTATACAATACAGCGTGTGTAAAATAATGAATCTTAAAAAATAGATAATCTACGCTCCCTTCCATTTACTCTCTAAGCACGGCCCTGCGGAGAAGTTTATCCTGATCTCTAAGCAGACCACGACTGAAACTCATTACTTTTATAGGGACAGAAGGATGTTTTGGGTTGGCCAGGTAGTGATGTAAGCTCCTCATAACTCATTAGATATTTTGGTTAAAACCCCGGACCCCACAGCCAATTGTCCTGTTGCAAACCTTGCAATGAGGATTGTGGGCGATCCGCTCATCGGAGTTTGGTGAACTTTTTTTTGGTTTTGATTGGAATTTGCTGTTGAACAAATGAGCAATTGGAATTTTTGTGTATCTCTTACGGCTTTCGAGATAGAATTTGAATGTATCCTAATTTGCATATTTGAGATGATGAAAGGTGCTCCATCAGATAGAGCACCCTCAAGTTCATATTCATTCCCTGTATTGGAATTTGCGTAACTACATTGGTATCCAAGATAGGAAAGGGGTAACAGACTTTTGACTCACCCTGTATAAATGAGTTCTAATGTTAAGGTCCGTCAACGGTTTTTTCAAGCCTGATGTAACTAACTCCTAATGGTTACTCCAAGATCTTGTAAAATTGTTAATGAATTCAATTATAATATTTGTATTAATCATTTCTGATAAACAGCAAACGTTTTTCCTTTACGAAAATTTTTAATCAAAATTAATTTGACGAAAGGCCAGGTAACTTGCTGAATATTCCTCACAAGAGATTGACCGCAGAGAAAAACTTTCGATGTTCATTCGAAATAAACTTAAATATAGAATCCATGATCTCCTCTATTCTTTTGAGTTTTTGAAATCGCTGACAGAAGTGAAGAGAAAGACTCCCTTTATACGAATAACCCCAAATTAAGAAATAGAAAATTAATTCAAGACTTTAAAAATATTGGATGAATTAATAATTGTGGTTTCTGATTACGAGAAAAAGTTTTGTGATTAACTATTAACTCATAATACAACGAATCAATATTAAAAAACAAAAAAAGGTTCTGTGCCTCTTAATAATAGTAAATTAAAAATAATTTTTAATAACCTAAAGGGCTACATTCTTTCTACAAAATAGCTTATACATAATGTTTTCATACATGCTCGTTTTAGAAAACTGGTAAATTTATTCAAAAACCTCACAAAGGAATTTCACGCCTGCGAGGTACCATTGTTTATTATTCTTAACAATCGGTCAAAATAATCGTCACACACTTGCGTAAATTATTGATATTTGACATTAACCTTTAATAAAAAATTTTTAAATTTAGAAATTAATAAAAGGTGCATTTACTTGAATTAGCTACACTGTGAGATACCGGGTGATTAAAAAGGCCCGGAACGATCTACTATCTCGAAAAATACAGGTCTTGTTAAAATACGTGTCAAATATTTTTTGAATGCTATTTAATAGTGCCAAAATTAGATCCCGCATCCCCTTGTGCTGCTGCTGGTATATGAACCTGGGGACTGTCAATTTGAGCAAAAGATCGGTGATACGAGCCAGATAACGGCAGATCAGCTGGTAATAGTCCATCAAATACCCCCATACAAACAAGTCACAAGCGGTTAGGTCAGGGAAGCGTGGAGGCCATGGCAGCTTTCTTGATCATCATTTCCGACACGACCGCTCCATCAATTTTGCGGCTGTAGCCCTCTAGCGGCCGCAAACGGAAACATAGATCTGCCGGATATTTTTCAAAAAAGAAAACAAAAACTTGGCGAGTTGCTCTATGTATTTGCAAAGTTTCGTGATGATATGTTAAATCAGTGTTTCTCAAACTTATTTCTATGAACGCCCCTCAGTATAAGAAAAATTTACTAACAACCCCCCCCCCCCCCCACCCCCGCCACACCTTAAGGGTTCTGCAAATATCAAAGAGATTATAAAAAAAAATTTTTTTGGAAATCATAGATCGTAGGATCGGGGAAGTCCGTGGTTCGGAAGAAGGGAGCGAGACATAGCGATGGATCGAAAGGACAGTTTGGCATCTTGTGAAGAGCTTGCATAATAAACTGCTAAACTGCTCTCACCATCATTTAATTACAGAAATGAAAGGATTTATAAGTTTAAAAAAATCGGCAATACAATTATTTCCAAGGGCTATTTTAGTTTCAACTTCCGATGGGGCATAAAATGTGAACAGCAAAATGATTTTATCAGTGTTCAAGTATAATCAAAGTTATTTTCTGACTTAGTCACCGTAAAGGTTGACAGTTTTCAAACCAGTGGCGAGTTTACCAATACCCTCTTCATAGAAGCTTGCTGCCAGCATGTTGAAATAGGTCTCCAGGGCGTCTTGAAAGAAGAGCAATACTGTCTTCTGGAGTTGTTTTTTGATTGTGACAACGCACGACCTCATACAGTAGTGGTAACCCCACAGCTTCTTGAGCAATTTCAATGGGAAGTGTTTGATCACCTGGCATACAGGCCAGACCTGGCGCCGAGTGACTTTCATCTGTTTTTGAGAGCTGAAGAAAGGTCTGGGAGGACAGCACTTCCGAAGAGCTTCAATGTGTCATGGAGACGTATCTCAACATGCTGGCGGCAAACGTGTATGAAGAGGTATTGGAAAACTCTTCCACCGGTACGACATATGTCTCGATCTCTATAGTGGCACTGCTGAAAAGTAATTTTGCTATTCATACTTGTCTTTATTTTATGCCCCATTGGAGGTTGCAGAGAAATATCCTCGTATTATGTAAGCTCACACAACTGAATCATAGCTGCACATCATTCGCATGTCTCGCAATTTCCGCCCCCCCCCCCAGCCCACTTGTTACTTAACGCCCTCCTACTGCCCAATTGCTACTTAACGCCCCCTCTAATGTCCCGGCCGCCCCTTAGGGGGCGATATCGCCCACTCTGAGAAACACTGTGTTAAATAATACACCTAAAATAAAATCATGAAAGAAGGACAATCATCGGTGGACACCCTGTACTTCGTTACTTGCCCAAAACCCCGGAAAAACAGTGGAAAAACTGTCGAAAAGACATACAAGTTCTAGGCTTTTATATACAAGTCTTTCAGACAATTCATATATTTATTACAAATTCAAATGAGAGGGTAAAATTATTAAATGATTGTTATTAATTATTATTACTATTATTATTATTATTACCTACCCATATTCACAGATTTTTATTAAAATTTTCAAAAATGTGTGTGTTAAGAAGAATATGGAATTGATTATTGTTTAAATGTCCTTCATGCGGCGAATATAGAAATTTATTAACGATTTCAAGAACAATGACATATTTATTGATATTATGTCAACATTTTAAAACCATCCAAAATTCCAAATGAAATTTGAATAAAAGTTTTGAAATTTTCTATAGACTTATAAAATTTAGAAAAACCAGTAAGGGATTCATTATTAAGTACCGAAAGGTGCTTTATGCTATCAGTGTTGGGAAACGTGTCTGTCTGTCTGTCTGTCTGTCCGTCCGTCCGTCCGTAACTCTAACTCCTCCGAGGCTATGAAAGATTTTCAAAATCTGTTTTCGTCAGTCGATGAACATGGGTTCATGGCACGAAACAATCACAAATATTATCTAAATCGGTTCATTGGCACGTGCACAAATGGTACCTCAATTTTCAGGCCAAGCAATTTTCAATGGGAAGATATATTTAAGTAATATAACAAACAAATCGTAATGACGAGATAGAAGCGGTTATTCATTACTATTTTCGTCAGTCGATGAATATGGTACATTGTACGAACCAGCCAAAAATATTACCCAAATCAGTTTAATAGCACGTGCACAAATGGTACCTTCACGACCCCACCTAGAAATATTCAATGGAGAGATGTATTAAGTAATATATCAAACAAATCGTAATGACGAGATAGAAGCGGATATAAATTTCTATTTTCGCCAATTGATAAATATGGTTCCGGGAATGGTTGAAATCGAAACAATGGAACCTAATCTAAAGGTACCCTTATGACACTCAAATATTTTTAATGATAAGATATGGCATGTAATATACCAAACGACTTGGAATGATATGTCAGGAATGAATATAACGTAAATTAATGATAGTCAAAATTGGTTCCAAGGAACCTACTTTAGTAGAACCATTATGGTTCATTTGAACTTTCAATGCTAAGATATGGCATGTAATATATCAAACAACTTAGAATGATATGTCGTAAATGAATATAAGGTAAAATTAATGATAATCTGAATTCAAAGGTACGTGGTTTAATGGTATCATTATGATCCATTAGAAACTTACAATGTCAACATAGGACGGCTGAAAAATATGGTTCCACGAATGGTTTAGTTTAGCCTTTCGGTACTTGATTATGTCATTCCTTATGGTTTATTATAACTTTGTAATCAATTCTGAAGAGCACAGACTGAACTAAAATAAATTACTAGTGGAAATTATAAATTACAAAATACTTATTAAGCTTTAATACGAATCTTTATGTTATTAGAAAATGATATTTTCCTCTAGTAACTAGGGTGAAAATTTTTTATAGATATTTACATTTTTAAAACTTTTATTTTTATATCCGTTTAATGTACTAGATGACACTCTTTGCTTTTATTATTTTCAGAGAAAAAACTTAAAATAATATTCGCTTTTCGGGTAAAACACTCACCCTTATAACGGCTCCAAAGTTCAACCACTTTATGAAGATTTACATAATTAAGAATAGAAAACGCTTGTTAAGATTTATGTAGGAAAATGAGCGATGACAGAATTGTATAAAAGCCTTATAAATTATTTTAAAACTCTAATTATTTAGGAATGCTGCACTCGAAGTCTTCAAATGCGACTCCCTTCGATGAATATTCATGCTCAAAGCCTCAGCTAACTACACTCGCTTATTGAACAAACATTTAACAGGAATTATTATTATTAGAGGAAAGCGAAACAGTCATATTCGTGATTGAATTTTCAAAGAGGAAGTTAAACGTCTCTCAGAATTCATTTTCACTTACATGAATAAAAAGATTAAAGCATTTTTTTTGTTGTTTTGCACGGAAAACAAAAATTATTTTAAATCTGTTTAAGAGGGAAACATTAATGTTAGAAGAATTCTTAACTTTTATCGTTCCCATAACCTTAGAACTAAAACAAAAGAACAAAAGCAAAAGAAGATAATCTCCGATAGAATAACATTTTCCCATTGCAGTTCACTGCAAACAAACCGACCAAGCCTCTACGTTTAGAGGAAAGGCAGCAGTAGACAATGTTTAAAAAAAAAAGTAATCAACTTCTGTAATTGCGATATAAAGCCCTCCAAGGTATTCCCCGATCACACGTCCCTCCATTATCGCGAGCGCCAAAAATAAGAATACAAAGGTGAACTTTTGACCCTATACCAATGGCTCTTTTCGATGAAGGCGGAAACGTTCAAGTATCTCATAATTTAACATCTCAATTACCTTAATAACTGTCAGGAATCAGAGAACGGTTGTGTGGGAACGTTCACTAATGACGTACACGAGAAGCTATTTTTCTCCTCCCAAGGTGTGACAGCGTTGCTTTACTCGTTACCTCTTATCTCATCGTGTCAATCCGCCCTGAGTTGGTTAAAGTCACTCAAAGAATAATGCAAATGGCAGAATCGAAACAAAGACCAATGCATTATTCATAGCTCACGTTTAAACAATAATTCAATGTGAATACATTTTATCCAATGATAAACTTATAATTTTTAAAAATTTCCAATAAGTTAAATCCAACTTTCCGAGACTGGTAGTGTTTGGTTACAAAGAAGCAGAGAAAAATATTTTGGTTACAAGTAAGCAGAAATGGAAGTGAAAGTGTAGGAGGATGTCTAATACATCTAAGGAGAGCAAAGTGTGCGTGGAGATTAGTGTTAATATGAAGAAGATGACAACAGAGAAGCGAAAAGTATGAAGAAAAACAAATAAAAGTGACATTTTAGATTCCTATATTTTATACTTTATTTTGAAAAAAAAACACCTCACTACGAGGGAGGATCGAAAAGTATGCACAACAACTTTTTGTGGCAACATTTTTAATAATACGCAAAAATAAAACAACTTATAAGAAAGGTGCAGATTTTATCCACTTTTCGGCTGTTTGAGCACCTTCAACTGAGTTCCACACAGACTCCACACAGACTGCACCAACTGGAAATGTTGCTAGGGTCCAGACATCAGCACTATATATCTTCAACATTTCCCTATAGATTTCATTCGCATTATTTCGTTTGGCCCATAAAAAATTGACTACACCTCGCTTTTCTTCACAAGTTGATGCTGCTAGCAAACGCGCCATCTTTACTCAGAAGTTATCAGTCCTTCCGCTAGGGCGATACTTGATCAAGCCGTTGTTAAAGTTCGATAGGAATATCCAGACTAAAATAGTATTCCATATATCATTAGTATGGTTTACACTTATACAAAATTATCTCCCTGCGCTGTTCAAAGTTTCAAATTGTGCATGATACCGTCCAATCATCATGACCGCTCCCTTTTGGGAAGGGTACATAACAGCTCTTTCCGACGCAAAATATAGTTAATCCGCAATTATAAAGGCCTGCAAGGAGCATGCATTTTCTGTGTCGAGGACGGGGATATACAAGATTTAGCTAGAAGTGGAGCCATTCCAGCGGGAAAAAAACAGCTCAATCCCGTAAAGTCCGAGCTCTTGTCACTGGATTGATCGACCTAATCCTGCAACACAGAAGACCATTGCAAACTAGGTAGGGAACATCTGTTTACATTGTAAACATTATTATCAACCGGGACCTACAGCTGCAAAAGTGTAAGAAGAGCCGCGTTCACAAACTATTACCATGTTATGTCAGTGAACGGCCCACCAACTGCCGGAAGCTCTATGAGCGCTATCTAGCCGGTGAAAAATGGAAATACATTGTGACATTGGACGAAGCATTCATTTATCTCAGTGACTACAACACACCCGGAGCAATAATTTACCATCCACGAGGTCTAAGGACTTCGAACAATGGCACACGGAATGTAAAGAAACTTTTCCGCGAGGCTTCATGATTGTTGTCGGTTATGGGTACAACGGTAAACTGACACTGCAAAAGGTAGATATAAATACCAAGATTTAACTCGGCCTACTACCAGGCTAACGTTCTAGCACCTATTTTCATCCTGGATATCCCAACTCTGTACGGGGCAGACGCAAACCATGTGTGGATCCACCAGGACAAGGCATCGAGTCCTACATCAGCGTCCACGCGGCAGTTTCTGCCATAGAGCGAGAAACGGGAATCCATTCCATACCCGT